>JARKHS020035671.1:0-394091 GCA_030143305.2 Amblyomma americanum | reverse complement strand
CAATAATATTCTACCTCGTGAGAGCTGTCTGCTCTCTGCACTCTATTAGGACAGAAGTTTGCGCGCAGAGATTTTTTCAATTCCGGCACATAAAAACGGAAGACCCTGTAGTTAAAGTTTATTAGCCCACCATTGCCGTCGCAGGTGATTTTCGCTCTGCCCTGTGGCCGGAAACATCGTCTTTGTATTTTTATATTGCTTGTGTCGGATGGAGCGCGTGAAATTAGTTAATTCCTGGCCTTACCATTCTGTCTATAACTACGCACGTGCAGAGATTGAAAATGAAATCTGTGATTGAAAACTTAGAGTTGATTTTATCGACGGTTTTCAGTTAAATTCTGAGAATCACATGACTGATAAAAATTCAGGCTGTTTCGTCCTAAACTAAAGGAAATTGAAAATTCCTGCTTGCAAACACTAATGATAAGAACGTGATCTGACCATCCTTAGTTTCCCGGAGATGTCAATAGGGTAATAAATAAAAAAAAAGAGCGTGTAGGAAAGCGGTTAGAACGAAAGACCCTACACATTGCAAACACTACAAAAGAATTTTTAAAACAGCTTAAATGCAAATTTCTGGAACCCACATCCAATATTTTATTCTCACACGGCCTAGTTTGATAGAAATTGATCCTATGAAGATTTAGAACACAGTTAATGAAAAAAGCGTCCGTGCGGTTCCTTTTAGTTTGGGTGTAAACGGCAGAACACACACTATAGAAGAGTGTGCAGAGGAATTCAAAAGTCACGACACAAAGGCTCTTAGGGACGAATTGCCCATTTATATAGCATTGTTGTATTTCGATGATGGTGGGACATTAAATTGCCGGTGTGCTACGTTATGACAGCTTATGTTGAAAACCAGAAGTGGTCTAAATTATTCAGGCGATATCCACCACGGTGTAACCACAGCCAATGAGTTGCTTCGGATATTACACTGAAATGAGTATTGCGTTTAAATTAGGAACGAAACTTGCAAGTCAAGGTTACTCTGGTTGTCTGGCTTGTTGTTGTCACGTGGTTCGCCACTCGGTTGGTCATGTGACCAGTCTCGTGGTTGGCCAGGTGGTCCGGAGCGGCCACGACGGGAATGCGAGCACGGCAAAAATGCGAGTTCGTGGCCCATGCAGCTTTCGCTACGAAATACATAACCAGGAGCTGGAATAATATTCTACGCAGTGGATAAAAGCATTTCTGACAAACTTTTTTGAATTAGGCTCAGAAATTTCTTGTCAAAATACACAGGCGCTGCTTGTGGAGTCCCTCAGGATTTCGTACCTCGTCTACTGTTTACCTTAACAAATATTAATGGCATTACGCTAAGATAACATCAACAATCTGATTATTTGCACATAATATTGTAACGCACAGAGCAAGAACTAGCACTTGTGCCATCATTTATATGCTCAATGGCGAGAGTGAAAGTTACGGAGTTAGGTGATGCGCCCATCGAAGTTATTGCCTGATGAACATCTTATATTCAGCGCAGCGCTGGGCGCCTAGCTCACTTACGTGCACAATGACACCAAACACAACATTTAGAACGGAGACAGCAGGTTCTAAGCAGCGAACCAAATTTATATAACCGCCTCTCGCCGTTTGAACCAGTGCCCAGCAGACGAGGAAGAGGATTTCACTTGTCACGTGCGCCACACAGTGATGCGACTTGACAGGCATCGCTCAGCACTCACCGCATGGGTGCAATTTATAATTGCGCGAAAAACCTCTAAAATTTGCCTCAGCCACGTCACCAACTACAATTCTGTTTTCTAAATTCTAAAATATACATTGGTATTGCGAACAGACGACTACAAATTCGTAACTGCAAACACCTGCCTCACTCTAGTAACAAAATCAATATTTGAAGCTAGCTTATCAGCTTCCTTCTACAGATCACTGAGCGGTTTCCTGGTGTGCGCCAACACCTGTAATACTGCCGCGAATTGTGTTATTGTTTCTTTATTTGCTTTGCTTTTTTGTGATGAAAGACGTGACCAGATTTATCTCTTTTGATCGTATCCAGGCGGAGCCGATTCTAGGTTGTTCCATAATTTTGTGGTAACTTTGCACGCCGCTTCTCGAAAGTTTCTCTATCAGCAGAAAATTGAGCACGGCCGATAGCGGCGGGCATTCTGTTGGGTGACCACCGAGCACGCTTGATACTTTCGCCGCCGCTGAGTCATTCATTTCAACGCGCATGTCAGCCCAATAAATAGTTTTCTTTCAGAAGCCTTCTTTCGATTTCTTCCTCACTGCCTGGACTGCCGTCACCACTACGTGACATCTGGTTAATGTTTTATCTGCCGTGGACCTGCAGCACCCCTGAATATAGAAGGCAACGCTGCATCATCCCCGCACGTTCTTCAGAGGAAAAACGCTAAGGCGCCCGTGTGCTGTGCGATGTCAGTGCACGTTAAAGATCCCCAGGTGGTCGAAATTTTTCCGGAGCCCTCCACTACGGCGCCTATTCTTCCTTTCTTCTTTCACTCCCTCCTATATCCCTTCCCTTACGGCGCGGTTCAGATGTCCAAAGATATATGAGACTGATACTGCGCCATTTCCTTTCCCCAAAAACCAATTATTATTATTAATATTAAGCCGCGTGATCCTCCTGTATTGAGTGGTCTACTCTAGGATGGCCTCGAGGAATTGTTGGACCAGTTTGATCGTTTGGCGACATTCAGCGCATGGGACGAACAGGAACAAGGTCGTGTTTTTGTTTTCCCGTTTCCTTGCATTTCTTTCAAATATGCAAGCCCCTTGACACGCGTTATAACGTTGATACATGATAGACCGATGATGATGACGTGTGGATATCCAGCGGTTGCTAATTTCTTGCCTGTAATCTATGGCACACAGCATCGATGCATGATTTTGTTTCACAAGAGCCAAACGCGATAACGGAATGAAGTTATTCTGCAAACTTATAGTGTCCTGCACTGAATCTCGGCAACTCTTCGGATGATTCTAGAGTTTCGAAGCGACGCATGCGAGCTTGTGAATTAGAATACTCCCCTCCAAGCGAAACCATTTTGTATGCATTTGAAGGGTCAAACTGGGTCCTCACCTGAGTTTTAAAAACTACCAAACAAAGACAATACATCTGCAAGAACCAACATTTTCAAAAAACACTAAAACAACGGGCGCATATAAGTATTTTGTTCAGGATTTCCAAGTTCTTCTGGATTGATATGAAAGCTCTTTAAAAATCTGCAGCTGAGGATGGGCAAAATACACGGCGCTTTTCATCTCTTGGTGTTTATTTCGGCCAATACCCTGAGGACCCGTGGTCATTATAAGACATGGTCGTCATATTTAACAAAGAAATAATTAAAAGTAAAGTGCAAACAAAGAACAAAAGTAAAAGTCATAACTATAAACAGAGAACTCGTAAGGCGAAACGCGGAGCACACTCAAGAACATGAATAAGATAATTTACAAAAAATGGTTACTGACAGCTGATCTCAATATTAACGCTATACTATAAGGACTCATAATCATCGCGTTAAAAGACCAGACCTCTGTGTGAAAAGTCACTATGTGAACATTCCTATAGCGTTGGAAGTTACTCCCGTCTGGGAGGAGGAATACATTCTTTTTCTTCAAACGCCACTCGTATCCGATTCAGCGCCTGCGGTGCAATGACCCTGCATAAAAAATGTTTGCCACTCAGTGCCACTTCGGCATTGAGCGGGCGCATGCGCGTAGTTAAGATCTTCTTAAAGGTGGGTGCCAAAATACTTTCTTGGGAAGCATCTTGCAAACTATCACAGAAAGGGCGCAGTAAAAGAATTCAGTGCTAAGAGATAGCGACCTTTTTTGCATTACTTTTTACTTCTAATATAGAAGCTAGAGGGAGGAATCTATATTTCCAAGACTTGAAATTGTCGCCTGAGAACACAATGAAACCCAACCATTTTCATGTCAACAGTTGACGCATGGGTAAATTAAACTGTCATTGTTTTTCAGTGAGCATATCTGTCACCGGCGGAAACAACAGGACAATATGCTGTTTGTTCTCACTTTCAGTGCATCATGTTTTCTACTACTGTAGAGCGTTTGAGAATCAATTATCGCAGCAGCGACTGTCAGCCACGGCTTCCATTATACTTTTCTTTTTCTTGTCTTTACTCTAATCCGACACTCGTTTGCGTTGCTGCCAGATAAAGTGAGAAAAGTGATTTTTGTTTTCTTTTGGAAGGCAAGCAAAAAGTTATCGATTACACACAACCGAAATGTCGTTTGGGAATGCCGTTCAAATACGCAGCAGCGGTAAAAGAGCCCGGAATGCCAAGCAGAAAAGAAGAAGCAGTCACGGACCTTAATACAGCTATATTCTTCCTGTTCAGGTTCTTAACTTCTAAAAGGATTTAGATATGCAATTTCAGATTTTGTTTTCATTAAACAATGTATGCATTGTGCCATTTCATTTGATATATCGCCCTTATGTCGCTCTTCATGGGAGAAGAAAAGCCAGAGAAACACGAATGGCATGCGCTGAATGTGATGCATCTTGTAAAACGACCTTGCCATCGTTTAAAGTAAAAACATGAAGTATTCACACAGTTCTAAGAAAATGTCCTTGGTTTGCAGCTCATGCTCAGCATCGGCGGACACTGCGGGGGTAAAAAAAAGAATGTTTGATTTGATTTGATTTATTTGTTTCTTTCTGATGGAGAAAGAGGAGCAAGAGCAAAAGGCGAAACTCCTGACGATGGCGGTTGCCCCACATACACTTTGGCACAAACGTTAAACATAGCTTTAAAAAAGTTTCACACCAAAATCTTCTGAGGGAAATAAGAAGGGGAAAAAAAAGGTAAGCAAATCATGTAACGAAAAAATAACTGTATACAACAAACAAACAATAATACTTGGTACAAAGATTGCAAATATAACAAAATTCTGAACATGGTTGTTGCATGCTTAGCAACAACCAAATAGCAACATCATAATAACAAAACAACAGCAAGATACAAAACGATAATGCACTCCTAAAAAAATAGCAATTAGGGACAGAAAGATGGCAGATTATGTGAGTTCTAAGCTATTTTCGAGCAGCAGAGTTCTAAGCGTGTTTTTGGAGACATTAGCACTCGGATCTGTTAATTCTTGTATTTTATTTAGAAGGTTAGCTGTTTGATATTCAATATGTTTTCGTCCATAATTCGTTCTTAGTTTTGGCGGCCGTAAAATTTCCCTACGGAGTGTGTATGCTGGAGCTGCATTGGATTTTTGTACACTGTAAAGCTTCTCTTTCTTTATGTACTGAAGCAATTTGAAATAACTAATTTAATTGTCCTTTAATATTTTGTATTTCAGGAAAAGCGGCCTTGTGCGCAGTAGTTCCGGTGGGGGTGATATTGCTCAAATATTCTTAACACTTTTTTTGCAGGCTAATTAATCTTTTGTAACTGTGACTTGTAGTGGAACCCCGGACTAAAGCACAGTAGGAAAGTCTCGAATAAAAGAGTGGGTAATAAAGTACAGTTCGTAACCATTGAGGGATGAGTGGAAAAATCTTAGGTTAATGTTTTACATGCAGCTCTTGCGAAAGATGCTGGAAAACTGACGCACATGTTGATTTTTCCGCTCCGGTGAAGTGCCTGCTGTAAAACGGAGAATATTTTCGAACATATCGACTGTCATTATAGAGGTGCATTGGCAGCGATTTATTGCATGTATCAAAGAACAATGCCAAAGTAAAAAATGCCTGCATTTCGCTCGCGGCGAATGCGGAGTGAGATGGAGGGCTTAGAGGTTTCTACTTTGAGTACGCGGGTTTAACAGGAAGCATTTTGTGGGGAGAATCTGGCCAAATTGACCGCCTTGATGACCGTGAAGACCATGAAGTGCATGAATAACAGGCCGACGCGAAATGGTCTTTGTAGGTAAAAAAAAAATGTGTCAGGTTATTAACCAGGCAGCACTTGGCCCGAAGACTCGAAGCAGTATTAGTGGACGATTAAGCCGATGTGCAATGCACAGCGTGAGAGTGGGTTGCAGCATGAGGCGTGCTCAGGTGCTGCGATATCCGACACAAAAGTCCCAATAAATTCTATGCATTGCGTGCAGTTTTTTTCTTGCAGATTGCAACAGCTGCATGACATAGATAAGCTTCGAAGGTAGCAAGAGATTGCAAAGTTATGCTCGTGCAAAAAGATACAGCTCCGCGCACAACCAAGCTTTGGTTTCTCGCCTGACTAACGAGATTTTAGCATCCCAGCGAGGCTCACTGTGGCGATGCTGATGCAAGGGAACCTCTGGATACTGCGAGTCTTCGGAGTCAAACCTGATGTCACCAAAGAAGCTTGGTATTGTATCCCAGTGACTTAGCCAGGTTTTCCCTTTAGTTATTGAGATTAAGAGACGCACCTGAACAATTAAAGAACTGCTGAGGAACACGCGGACTCTCGAACACACTCTATATCAGAACAAAAAGGGGCGACGTCACTACCTTAGTGCAAAATATTAATTTCAAACTGCGATCATGAGAAGACACAAATTATTGTGTTCTTGATGATACTATCTGTAGGGGCTCAAAATATAAAGTCAGTAACAAAGGAGAGATTGCGCGGCATCGTCGAACAGGTGTTTTAAATGGAATTGGATAGATAAGCTTATGATTAAGAATCAGCCTTGTAGTGGCCGCTTTGTTACGTAGTTATATGCCTTCGAGCAAGACGTTATCGATGTTTGGACTCTATAG
The DNA here is from genome assembly GCA_030143305.2 of Amblyomma americanum. Lineage (NCBI taxonomy): Eukaryota > Metazoa > Arthropoda > Arachnida > Ixodida > Ixodidae > Amblyomma > Amblyomma americanum. The sequence continues at coordinate 387,385 of JARKHS020035671.1, read as the reverse complement.
TACATAAAACAGAAAAGCATGGCACACTTTATCAGAAGCTCTTGTAAGATCAATGTGAATAAGAGCCACTTGGTTGATGTTATCTGACAGTCTCTAACAAAGAAAATGCGATATGAATGTGGTTTTTGATAATGCGGCTTTTGATCACACACACTTGGTATGAAACTAATAAATCTAATGCCACAAGCTGCAGGCGACAAGAAAGAACCTTGGCAAATATCTTGTAATACATGTTGCTTAAGGATATCGGGCGATACCCTTCAACTGTTTTCAACCAATGTGCGTCTGCGCCCCTCGAAAGCATTTGCGCCAGGAAAACTTCCTCCTCCCTCAGGAAGTTGGTAGAGCTAGTCTTCAGCACTTGTTCTTTCATCAGCTTGTTTAAAAGTTTTTCTTGTTTTAAAGGAGCAAACGATCCCTCCTCCTAGTATGTTTAAAAGGCAATTAAGTGTCCCTTTGCCTGTTCTGTTCGCGCCAACAAATGACAGGAGTGAGGAGTCGCTGAAGCATTCCATTTCTTCACTGTACTGTTTTTCTCAGATTACTTAAGCAGTATATTAAGGACACAAATCACAAATATTTTGATTGATACTTTATTTACTGTGCCATGCACTGACAGTCTTATCTCTCATATCTAGGCAACAGCATATTAAATTCGGTGCAACGAATGTGCGCTCAATCGGCCGCAAAGATTTTCTTCTTTAAACGTTGCACGTCAACCTTACCTGTCAAAAAGCGGCTTTGTAAAAAAGGTGTTTTGTGCCATATTATGTGAACTGCCGCTTGTGTCACCAACCTGTAACTATTGATCATTGCTTTATATTTTGTCGTGATGCCGTGTCTATTTCTTTAGACATTCTCCAACGGTTTCTTAAAAACTACATTGAGATTGTGCCTTACACCATAAGGTTTTTGTCCACAATGAAAGACTCTAAGGTTCCATGCCATCTTTTAGTGCTCATGGGACTCTTTGCCTGTGGAAGAGCCGCATGACAGATCCCCGTGCAGGGCCGCTACATTCATCGATGTCTCTATGCAGAGAGCAGTGTGTCGTGATGCAGGGGGGACTATGCTGCGCTAGATCGACTTCCTCCCTAACTTCCTTTACGCGATGCATGTGTTTGTTTCAGATAACATTTATGTGCGTGCAAAGCGAGCCTAGGATGCTGGTGTGACTGTGCATGACGGGATGCGGATTTGACCTGGTTAAGTCGGGTTTAAACCTGTCAGGTTGGGTGTTCTTCCTGCGAAGCTGTTGATTTCGCGCTGCCGCGCGTTCGAATGCGGGTCACTGATATTGATATCATTTATTTTTTAAGTTAATCAGTCGTCGCTGTTGCTGTTGATGGACAGCGGCAAAAATCTAAGGATAAGAAAGACCCTCGGTTGGTGTTGGTGAGCATGCGAGGGCTTTGGCGCTAAAACTGTTTTCACCTTGAATATTATTCCCATTCCAACTCTAGGCGCCAACACCCTACATGCAGTCGCTATTCGCGAACGGTCGGTAAATTCAACAGCAAGCGGTAATCCCAAGAGGCCAACATGCGCACATACCACGGTGAATAAAAACGCGTTTAGATGTTGGTCAGATAGGGTGCATCGAATAAATCTAGCTTTTCACTATCTCGTTTTGCTCCTTAGGGGTCAGCTGGCTGAAATCCCTAGTTGCACTTTCGCCCTCTGAACATCAAAAGCGCATTAGGCGCCATATTGCCGCAGCGGCATATTCGCGCTTGGTCTGGTTTTGGTGTATTGAATTCCTGGCGCCAATACAATGAAATGAGATCTCTAGTCTAATCGTGTTACAACTACGCGTCAAAACCAATTTGCATGCGAAATGGTCAGTAGTAGTAATCTGAACGCTGTCTTGTCTTGTTACAGCATCACGGGGCTTAGAACAGTACGAGAAGACGAATAAGACCATTCTCCACGTAATATGGATCACTTCGCGAGTGCTAGATAACACCAACACCATCAATAAATAATTCAACTAATATTAGCAACTGAAAATACAACGCAATTACCATCAAATTTCTGTGCTCTTGGTGAAGCCTTAGTTATACTGCGTTCAAGGCTGGTTTGCAGTCTAGAAATACAGAAAAAATGTATTTCAGTAAATCCTGCGAAAACGTGCTGGTTTTGGTAAACATTGCGTGTGTCGCATTTTACAAAACTAGAAAATGAATTGCTTTCTTTTAGGATAGTAACCATTGACCCGCTGAAATAATACAGGTTGCTCTGTGCATCAAACATTTTACATTTTTTCGTGCTCCAGCCTCCTCCTATTATTGGCTTAGCAATATATTTTATCTTAATGCGTAGTTATGAAGCACGTGGCATATTCACCTCCATAAGCAGCGCCTTTTTATCCAGTGCATCATGGTCGCTGTTTTTAAGTTTTGTTGTGTAGACTTTATTGCCACATATGCAGCTAAGCCATCATGCGCCAAGAGCAAGGTATATAAATGTTTTCTGCAGCATTTTATAAAGATTAGGAAAAGTCTGTGGTGTAGACGGCCTACAATGTAAGTTTTACTACTTAATTATGCCCCCAAAAAGGCATTCAAAAATCGACATTAAAAGCTTTAAAGAAAGTCCTTTAACTTCTGCAACCCTCCTTGTCTGTGCAAGTATGCTGAGGCTCCCAACCAATCAAATAAAGACATCAGGCTTCATTTCGGGAATGATAATCTGGCTGAGGTGTGGTTAAAAACGTCTCTGGTTATAAATCACTGAATATTATCAGATCTATAATTTGTTCAAGGCACTTGCTCCCTACAAAAACTTAAAAACCTGTGAAGTGTTCACAAGTGCATCTTCATCTAGCAGTAATGTGGGGTGGAAAGGTATGTGTTCTTTGTAAAAAACTGCAAATTGCTTTTCTTCAGTGTTTTAAGTTTTCTACGTGAAAATAAAAATTGCTTTATTCTTATCTCATCTTTGCTTAATTCGCACTGGGGATTCTCTTGTTTCTTCAGTAGGAAATTATATGTGAGGTGTGTGTGTCCTATACGAAGACGGGAGATAATCCCTTCCTTGAAACGTTCTTGGTGGGTGCAGGACTTCCATTCTCCTAATACTGGTTTTATGAAGCGTATTTTGTTATTGGCTTCATTGTCCAAAGCAGACTGCCTTTTTTTTCTTATTTTACAATGTACCGAGATTCTGCAATCCTTAAAGGAAATATTTACATTTTTATTTGGTTGCCACGAAACTGTGCAGCGCAGTGGTCTTCCCTCTCGTTGCCTTCAATTCCGACATGAATGTGCACTCAGCAAAGTTTTTTTTGTTTTTTTTCTTCATCAATGACTCTTTGTCAGGTTGCGTATGGTGTCACCGAGCATGGGAATGATTTCATTTCTACAGTGTAGAGCTGTAAGCAAACTAAGGTAGTCTTTGTAAGTAATACTCTTTCTGGAGGTTGTCATTTAATATTTTTTTTTTGCAGCTAGGCACACAGCGTAACACTCGACTGTGAAAATAGAGGCACACTATGAAAATCTTATTATTTCTCTTTCATGCCCTCGCACACCTGCGCTTCCTACGTAGGCATTCGTTTTTGAACCATTAGACGGTGAATCCATTCTCCCTCAAGTGCTAGACATTCTTGCAGTATATGTTGTTGCGAAATATGCTTTTCGTGAAACTGTGTACGAGTGAAAGTGCATATCACAGGAAAATTGTACCATCTAGGCAGTGGCTCTCGTCTGAGCGCAATGCTAGGTAGTGCATTATGTACGCCGAGATATTTTCATATCTCTTCAAAATGCATGGTAGTTTGCGCTTTTTTATTAAAGAGTGTTATAGATGGGCACTTTGTAACTATTTCGTAACAGATATGTTTCGGTAGAGAACGAATCGCTAGAATCTATGAGCATGTGGGCATGCTTCTTCTCTCTGTTAGTGATGGTCCATATTATTTTCAACATAAAGGCTGTTTATGGACGACGTCCAGTAAGCAGCTGTTTTATTGCCAATTGGACCCAGGTCGGGCATCTCATATTGGGGCGCTGTCGAGGACTTCTCTAGACTGGTTAGTGTGGAGCCCATTACCGCAGCAGCAGTAAATTGCCGAGAAGGTCGTCTAGAATTAAAGTTTCACTCGACACAGAGAGATAGAGGCGAGGAGTGTATTCTTGGAGCGGTGTGGGAAGTGCAAATTACTCAAAGATTGCCTCAAGAAAAAAGAGAGGTTGGTCTGCCAGGACAGCGCGCAGCGTTCGTAGAGGAGATTGTTTGTTCTTCGTGTGCTAGGAATGGAATCCTTGAGCACGGTGTCTTGAAACAGAAAGGTGTGGATGGCCAGGAATGATGTAATGTGCATTGCGTTAGTACTTGCGTAGAGAGCGGCTTCGATCTGCTCAGCAGAGCTGCAAGTATCAAATAGGCAGAAGGCAGTGGAGGCAATGTGTGGGATTGCTGTCCCACTGATTTCATGCGTTATCGAACAGATTAGCTTCAGGCATTAGGCGCGTCGCAATGTCAGTCTGCGGAGGTGTCTGACGGCCCCAGATGTGATGAGAGCCCATTAAAGGTGTTTGCGAGTAGCGATCCACTCAAAGATAATCGGATGCTCGCTTTGAATTGGGGCTCTTTCGAAGATGAAGAACATAAATTCATGCATATTGTTGCATTGGCCGCACCGAAAGAAACATGCCGATTGAGTTCACATGGAGCCATAATTCAGCATCATGCAGGATTATGCTAAGGATCATGGATTGGCTCAGGCATGCATAGTAGACATCCATTCGAGCTTGGAAGGCGATATTTTGGAGAAAAGCTCGGCTGATCCTTCCCACAAATTTCAGAGGGGTGCTTTTAAGCTCATGTGGGTTGGAATCACTTGATATCGACCACAGTTTCTGTTAGCCTTCTCGGATTTAAACCTTACACTTCTTTTCGTTTTTGCTGTGTTCTTTTTGATCGTTTCGGTGGACATTGCGCTATGTGAACATTTTTTTTCCCGAGTAGTATTCCTATCCTTTGTTTCTATATGGCGTAGTCTTTACATAGGTTTGTTGCTTAGATAGAATTGTAGAATCAGAATTTTTATGTTTGCATTTTTGTTTCCCCTGCTGTGTGATTGAATCTGGTGTGTTCAGTGTTTTCCTGGTGTGAACTGGGCCTGCGAGAACCGGTGGTCCCGTTCATAGTGCATGTCTGTGGTGATGTGGTGCGTGCACAACACTGTGCAGTGAGTCCTCGTCGCGTCTTCGGCTTATCTCTTGTGTGCCGCTGCCCCATATTGTAATTTTTTTCCTATGGAAAAAAATTGTTAAAGGGGGGCTTTTATCAGGCGACAGCGCCACACTGCGGCTGGAGAATACGCACGAGGCCGCGTACGAAGAAGAAAAAGCGGCACTGAGACGTGGCTTAGAGTGTGTGAGAGGAGAATGAAGAACGCGGTCGGCGACGGAGGTGTACGAGATCTGCTGGCTCCCCGAGTTTCTAGGCTTGGGCCTCAACTGCAGAAATTCGGGCTACCAGACCTGGACAGCCCGCCGTCCACAGCCTGAGCCACCGACCCAGGCGCCGCTGTTCCCTTCCTGTTCGGCAGCCTCTGACCACGGGCCGGCTCCGTCACCACCGCTGCTTGGCTTGCAACCTGACCTGGGGCCGTGTCCGGATACCACAAGTGTGAGGGATTCCTGCGGCAGCGTTCAGGCCCGCCGTGGACAGTGCCGTCAGCCGTACGCCAACGTTGTGACGCTGACGCCTATCGTGCAGGTTGCCGTCCACACTACGTCACCATCACATACCGACCGCAGCCCACAGGCTGCGCCGACACCCAGCCATACCTCCTCGCTCGACGCAACAGCTGCCCACCAGGCTCATCACTGGGACACGAATGACTTTAGTGTACCTTTCATCCGGGTTGTTAGCTGTCTCCGATACCTATCGCGAGTGTTTTGCTTTCCGGTTCTTGTTTCTTGTTGGTTCCTTTCCTCTACATGCCGCCTCGTTTTCATCTATAACCTTTTAACGCGTGGTAAATTTACCCTGCAGTCTTTCCCCTCACATCTGAACACACAGAAGAGCGTGTTGTCGGGCAAGTTGGCTTTGCATGATATAGAAGAAGTTAGCGCAAAACTTAGACGAAGACAGAGAAGAAACACACAAGACGACAGACGAGCGCTACTACCAACTGTTTATTGGGTCTTAACACCCGGAATATATATCCGAAAAAACAAGCATGCGCAGACAGTTGGAGGCACACACGTCATACACCAGCACCGTGACGAGGCGAAAGGTAATCCAGAAAATCACATTCAGAAGTATAAATCTGTAAGGAAGGATCACTCGCGCAGCGATCAGATAGCCTTTTAATGTGGAAGGCCTCCAGCACAAGCCTCGCTGTGACATTGGCGCTCCTGCCCAGAATCTTTGTTTTCTCAAATCGTGCCCTACACGTGCTGTCACAGGAAGAAATATGCCGCACAATATTAGCGGTTCTGTCGTTGTTTTTTAAATTTCTATCATGCTCCCGTAGCCGGTCATTAATGCAACGGCCAGTTTGACCTACATAAGAAGACCCACAAGAAAATGGTATGCTGTACACCACCCCTGTAGCGCATTTGACATAAGAAATGCCATGTTTCTTTTTGCAGCCACTCTCACAAGGGCCAGAAATGCGTCGGCAAAGCTTTGAAAGCTTGTTGGGGGCTGAGAAGACTAAGGGCACATGGTGCCTGCCGGCCACCTTCTTGAGGTTGTGTGACACTCGGTGCACATATGGAACAACCACCGGCTTTGATGTCGAGAAATCCGGTCTTCTTTTTTGAGCGCCTTTTTGTTTTTGCAGGAGGGTTTCAGCAATAGCAGAAATAACCGGACCAGGGAAGCCTACCGCCAAGAGGCGGGAAACCTGATTATTGACACTCTCCTGAATGCTATGAGGGCACGATTTAAATCGTGCCCTCATAGCATTCAGGAGAGTGTCAATAATCAGGTTTCCCGCCTCTTGGCGGTAGGCTTCCCTGGTCCGGTTATTTCTGCTATTGCTGAAACCCTCCTGCAAAAACAAAAAGGCGCTCAAAAAAGAAGACCGGATTTCTCGACATCAAAGCCGGTGGTTGTTCCATATGTGCACCGAGTGTCACACAACCTCAAGAAGGTGGCCGGCAGGCACCATGTGCCCTTAGTCTTCTCAGCCCCCAACAAGCTTTCAAAGCTTTGCCGACGCATTTCTGGCCCTTGTGAGAGTGGCTGCAAAAAGAAACATGGCATTTCTTATGTCAAATGCGCTACAGGGGTGGTGTACAGCATACCATTTTCTTGTGGGTCTTCTTATGTAGGTCAAACTGGCCGTTGCATTAATGACCGGCTACGGGAGCATGATAGAAATTTAAAAAACAACGACAGAACCGCTAATATTGTGCGGCATATTTCTTCCTGTGACAGCACGTGTAGGGCACGATTTGAGAAAACAAAGATTCTGGGCAGGAGCGCCAATGTCACAGCGAGGCTTGTGCTGGAGGCCTTCCACATTAAAAGGCTATCTGATCGCTGCGCGAGTGATCCTTCCTTACAGATTTATACTTCTGAATGTGATTTTCTGGATTACCTTTCGCCTCGTCACGGTGCTGGTGTATGACGTGTGTGCCTCCAACTGTCTGCGCATGCTTGTTTTTTCGGATATATATTCCGGGTGTTAAGACCCAATAAACAGTTGGTAGTAGCGCTCGTCTGTCGTCTTGTGTGTTTCTTCTCTGTCTTCGTCTAAGTTTTGCGCTAACTTCTTCTATATCTGAACACACCCTTCACAATATAGACATATACAGATTATCTTACACAAGAAACAGCGTAACCAGCGGCTTTTCCTTGGATTATACTAATTAAAAATATTCTCTTAAAGATACCCCTTCTCCTTCTAAACCAAACAACTTTGCTTCCGTCATATTGGCGCCAAGTTTTCCCCAATAAAACATATCTAGAAAATTAATGGCGGAGCAATTGCAGAGGATATTTAGGGGTGCTTCGTTTCCACTTCGATAATAAAATCGTAAGAGTACCGGTAGGAGTTATAGCTCTCACAGCAAATATATAGTATTTAAACATCAAGCTCAACGTCTAGGAATCGCACCCCATACGGCATCAATGAAGCCGCAGCCTAAAACTCGTCGTGTTAAACTGAACACACTCCCGTGCAGTGCAATGCACATCGTCGTCTTCATCTGACACGAATCGCTCTGAAACAAATCGCGGTTTGAGCTATATGGCGGTAGTGACAACGTTGGCGTCTCACTGTCACTACCGCATGCGTTTGGCCTGAACAACGCTATGGCAGAAACACTGCTCTGGAACATAAATCGCCAGCATACACTACGTGAATTATAATTGACCATTGAAAAGTGGTAGACGCATATAACTGGCTCAATGGGTCAGTGTTAAATTTATATTTGCGCTTTCATGTACGTGGTGTCCATCTGCAAACAAGTGAGCTTTCGCACAATATTTTGTGCTTAGCAATGCTAAACCACTAGCAATTTTTTCTGTTTATTTCATCATACTGCCGTCCCACTGAAGGGCCGCGCTGGGACAGGCACATTGTCGAAGGGGCCAGTTATTGGTCGTCGACAATATTTATGTACCATCGTGTGGACGAGGCCACCGTACAAAATAATGTATTTGAAGCCCCTAAATGAATTTTGTTTTCTTGCAAGCGTTGTAGCGCGTGGATCAGTCACTGCTGCAAAAATCTACGATACAGTCTACGCGCTTCGGTCGCAATCCAACGCACAGACACACCTTGTGCGGTTGTACACAGATCCATATTTGCGACTGGACAAATTCTTGATGGTTCATATTGTGATACGGAAGGGCGGATGAAGCGGATAACAAGACTAATAACCTGCCCTACACTGACAGTTGCATATGTGATATTACTGCAATATTTCTTCTCGTAAGGGTTTTTAACTGGCGTCCGACGTGTGGCTCTTCATGGGGTCCCCGATAAAGGTAAGAAATATGCCAGTCTAAGGAACAAAGGTTGAGGTTAAAGGAGGAGGAGGAGGAAAGGAAACGGATTTGCTAACCCACACTAAGAAAAAGGATGAGGGTATGCAATATAACGGCAAAGAAAAGCGGAGGAAAATCAAGCTCATGTGCAAAAACCTCGCTGTAAAGTCATGCTGACGATCACAGCTACCACTCCGAAAGTCGTCATCTGCGTAGGCGGGATTCGGTCAAGGCGTTCCAGCGCATGCCATGGAGACGGCCTTTCGGCACTCTATACAGGGCATGCACAGAAATGTGCGCTATGGTCTCGTCGCACCTACACATAGGACATACAGGGTTATCATCCATACCGTTAACAAAAGAGTAGTGGTCGGTGAATGCGACAACCAGCCACACAACATAATCGCTGTACGTAGTTTTGCGCCGGATGAAAGCCTGAGCTTCACGCAATTTCATCTCAAGGTACAGAGATTGTAGACGTGGGTTCGAATAGTGGCCGCAATTCTACGCAGAAAGCGCGATCACGTGCGCGAGTTTTCGGAGCGCCTGCACCCACTGCGTCCCTCTCGAAATTGTAATCAACACACAGTCGCCAATAGTGGTAGGCTGCTCTCGTCGGCAGGATCCCTACGCACTTACGCAGCACCCAGAACTTCATCTAAAATGTTCAAAATCTTAAAATCAATGCCGGAGAAATCATGGTTTCATTCGGCGTAAAGTCACTCTTCACAAGTGTACCGATTGGCCTTGCTGTGGAAGTATGCATCGCCGTCCTTGAATCAGACCCATCACTGCCAGAAATAATTCAGATAGATGTGCATGACCTGACCCGACTTCTCAGATTCTGCCTGTCAAACACGTACTTCACTTTTGAGGATGTCCCGTTCAGGCAGATTCATGGAGCCGCCATGGGTGCATCGGTTTCCGTGACAGTCGCTAACTTGGCCACGGAGGAAATCGAAGGCCGTGCTCTTGCGTCCTTCACGCCTGCCCCAAAAGTGTTCCTGAGGTACGTGGACGACTGCTTTTTCATCCTGAAGAAAGAAGCTTTACATGACTTTACTATTCACCTCAACAGTTAGAGCCTAGCATACTGTTCACCGTTGAAGAGGAAATCGACGGCCGCCTCCCGTTTTCAGATACACTCGTTTCCAGACAGTCCTCAATTCTAAATTTCACCGTTTACCGAAAACCTACGCACACCGGCCGGTACCTCCATTTTAAGTCCATTCACCCTGATTGCCAGAAATGTTCTTTGGTGTCATCGCTCCTCCGGTGAAAAGAAATCTGTTCCAGAGGAGAAGGCAGGATTGCTGAAGATGCGCGTGTACGGAGCGACGTGTCCACCTGCAGCTGTCCTGTACACGTCATGGACTCTGTACAGCGCCAAATGGAACGTCCCAAGCTGCAAGCTAATCCCGCTACCCAGAAGCGAGCCGCGATTCCCTATGTTTCTGGCATCAGCGAACCTTTGGTGCGCATAATACGGTCCTACGACGTTAAGACCGCACATGTGCCAGCTCGGAAACTGAGGAGTCAGCTTGTGCACGTCAAAGAAGGGCTGAGGAAGGAAAAGTTTTCAGGTGTCGTGTGTACGATATCAAGTGCGGACTGCCCGTTTGTGTATATCGGCGAGTCGGGTGACTTTCAGCGAAGAATACGTGATCACCAGAGTGACGTCAGAAACCGGCGCGCAGAGCAAAATGCGCTTGCCGAGCACTCGGTTTCCGCCGCACACAAAATACACTGGGCAGAGGCACGTGTTATCGCAAAAGAAAGGGACAGGAAGTCACGGCTCTATCTGGATTCCCTGATTATTCAGACGACAGCGCACACTCTTAATCGAAATGACGGAAACTTGCCCCCAATCTACGCCAGGTGCCTGGGTTCGCTCATGCGCCGTGTATAAATAAACGACGAAGCTACGTTATGCCTCATTGCGAACAAAGCTCCCGTGGGGGAGCCGAAACGTCATCCCATCCTTTCCTTTGGTCGGTGCTTTCTACTTTCGTCAGGTAGGCGATTCTCGTGGCCTCTTCCGCACGGTGATTCCTTCCAATGTCGCAGTGTCTTGCTAGCCACTGGTAGGCAGTGTCGTGTCCGTTGTTGATGGCAAAGTGATGTATATATTGGATTTCAGCAAGCAGTTGTTCATGGGATGAACTGCGAAAAGCAGCTTCTAAGCCAGTTGAAATAGGCAACGACTGGGGCGTTTTTCATTGATATGCTCAATGATGAGAGTGAATGTTACCGAGTTAGCTGATGCGCCCATCGAATTTATTGGCTGGTGCACGTCTTACGTTCAGCACTGCTTTGGGCGCGTCGCTTACGTGCGTACTGAAACCAAACACAACGTTCAGAACGGAGACAGGATGTTCTAAACAGCGAACCAATGCGCTGCTGTGGTTGTGCGGGGCAGGTTTCGGCACAACAAAGCTAAATATTGTATTCCTCTAGGCGAGCATTTAAAAAACATGTAGAAAATTTGCTTGGGCGACCAGCCTGAATTTGCGACTAGGACAATGGTAGTGGCTGGTACACTAATTTCTGCAGCCACGTACCTTGAACTTTGGAAATCAATGCTATTCACGCGCGGTCCATATTCACATCGTATAAATTTCGATAGTCGCAAATGTGTGTTTTATTCTAGTAACATCTTAATCAGGAAATGGTTCAATGGGCACGCTTCTGGCTTGTCTTCAATTTCATTTACTCTCTGAAACTATCGGCTGTGACAGAGAGCAACGGAAGGAGTTAATGCGTTATTAGTCCGCTGAAAACAAAGACGTAATTTTAGCGACATATTTAGCTGCTGTATATCAGTGTTCTGTAGAGAAAAACAATCCTGATAACAGAATTCAAGCAAGCAAATAACTTCCTATTGATAAAGCATTTGGCGAGTTTGTAAGTTTACAGAAGGAAAGTGTCATTTCGGAATTCATCTGATCAGGGGAAGCATTGCATTTTTTAGTTGCATGCCCACAATCAAAGTGAACCCTATGCATAAAGTGTAACACAGTCGATGAGGTGGAATAAGTCAAGCATAATACATTTTAGTCTAAGCTTAGTTTTGCGATAGAAAAATATGTCACATGCATCTGACAAAGAAGTAAACTCATCAAAAATATTTGGCCAGAAGTAAATATACGTGTTCACCTGCGCAAGCTGCAGTGTTATCTCCAGACGTGTTTTTCAAATGTATATCACCGTCTCTCGCTGCGCGAGTCGGTGCTCGGAAGACGAGGAAAAGTATTTCACTTGATATGTACGCCACATAGTGGTGTGCCTTGACAGGCATCGCTCAGCACTCACCGCAAGGGCGCAATTTTTTAACTGCGCGAGAAACCTCTAAAAATTGCCTCAGCCACGCCACCAACTATAATTTCGTTTTCGAAATTCCAAAACATACATTGGTATTGCTAACAGGCGACTACAAATTCGCAATTGCAGCCACCTGCCTCACTCTAATAATAAAGTCAAAACGCGAAGCTAGTTTCCCAGCTTCCTTGTTAAGATCACTCAGCGGTTTCCTGGTGTGCGCCAATACTTGTAATACTGCCGCACATTTTTCTAGTGTTTGTTCATTTGCTTTGCTTTGCTTTGTGATGGAAGACGTGACCAGATTTATCTCGATTGATCGCATCGAGGCGGAGCCGGTTCTACGCGGTTCCATAATGTTGTGGTAACTTTGCACGCCGCTTCTCGAAAGTCCGCTATCAGCTGAAAATTCAGCATGTGCGATAGCGGCGAGCATTCAGTTGGGCGACCGCCGAGCACGCTTGTTATCTTCGCCGCCACTGAGTCATTCATTTCCAAATGGGCGCAGGTCTGCACAATAAACAGTTTCTTTTGGAAGCCTTCTTTCGCATTCTTCCTCACTGCCCGGACTGCCGTCACGACTAGGGGCCATCTGGCGGAGCTGCTCGCTGCCATGGACCTGCACCACCCCTGAAGATGGAGGGCAGCGCTGCATCATCACCGCACGATCTTCAGAAGCCACATGATCCTCCTGTATTCAGTGGTCTACCCTAGGAAGACCCCGAGGAATGGTTGGACCAGTTTGAGCGCTTGGGAACATTCTACCCGTGGGACGGCAAAGAAAATCTACGGTATGTCTTTTTCCGCCTTAATGGCCGAGATAAAACCTGGTACGGGAATTTCGAGGCTTCCCTGTGAACTTGGAAGGAATTCAGGAAAGAAGTAGTGAAAACTTTAACAAGCATCATTCGCAAAGAAAAGGCAGAATTACTGCCCCAGACGCGCATCCAACTCCCAAATGAGACTGTCCTTGGTTCGTTATGTTGCTCAAGCGGTGGTAATGGACGCAGAATCGAAGTGCGCCGTGTTTGTTTCTCACTAGAACAACCGGTTTGTTTCCCACTGGAACAAAAAATGCTATGCTTGGCAATCGGCGTTTGTCGGACCTTCGGCTATGACGAGAAGTACTGGCTGTAGCTTCGAAGGAGATTGCGGATACAGTGACGACAGCTTAGCATTTCTTCTAAAAGAAATAGCGGGTTGTCAAATGTCTTATTGAGGTTAGCAGGAGAGACGAAACTTGTCCTGTGCAAAACGGCGCGCACGTAGTCGGCTATCCTACTGTACTATACCCAGCCAGAGTTCAGCGGTGGCCATATTCCCATGCAGGCGAAATAGAAAACAACTGTCTGCTGCACAATTTCAGCGCACGTTAAATAACCGAGGGTGGTCAAATTACCCCGGAAGCGTCCCTATAAACCATGTATCGGTTCGGGACGTTAAATCCAATTCACAAATCGAATTGAAAACTGCGAACACTTTCTAAATCCGTTTATCACCCAACCGCACTCTTTACAAATATATAGGACAAATATCAAAATTTCCCCCACTGTGAACAGCTACATATCGGAAAAATTCTTATTAATTCCTTTAGTACTTAAAACTGGAGATCCGTCCTTCACATGCGATATAATTGTGCGCGCATGTTTAAACAGCGGCCTTCAGGACAAAAATGTACAAAAGCTGTATTTTACCGGTACTCACCTACGGGCCAGAAACGTGGAGGCCAACGAAAAGGACTCGGTTTAAGTTAAGAACAACGCAGCGAAATATAGAAAGAAAAATGATAGCTGTAACGCTAAGAGACTGAAAGCTGGCAGAGTGGGTGAGGGAACAAACCCGTGCTAATGTCATCTATAGTTGAAATCAAGACGAAGAAATGGGCTTGGGCAGGGCATGTACTGCGAAGGCAAGATAACAGCTGGTCCTTAAGGGTAGCGGAGTGGATTCCAATAGAGGACAAGCGTAGCAAGGGGCGGTAGAAAGTTAGGCGGGCGGACGAGATTACGATGTTTGCAGGCACAGGGTGGGCGCAGCTCGCAAAGGAGAGGGTTAATTGGAGAGACATGGGAGAGGCCTTTGCCCTGCAGTGACTGTAGTCAGGCTGATGATGATAATGATGATGATGATGACATTGGTTTATACAGAGTTGGGGACAAAATATTAAAGACCGAGTGCTCCGTAAACTAGGCCGATAGGTTTAGTACTAGTCCCCGGCTAGAGCGCACACTTATGCAAATGAAAAGAAAAAATCCGGCGGTTACGTATCGCCCTCAGAAGGATTGCTTCCAGCAGGCGGTTAATATTAGAGCTATGGGCTTCGTTTTCGGAGCCCTCGGCCCAGCGACTTTGTCCCAGACTTTATCTACGCGTACGCGCTGAGATGTACTTTGTCCCATTCTGTGCATATGACCGCATGCGCTGAATACTGTGTACGCCACCAAGGAGTCGCAAGGAAAAAAACGGGGTTGTTTGCTTAGCTCATGGGAGAGACAGGACGCGAGTTTCACACCCCCTTTTTTAATAGTGGGGAATCATGTTCAGGGCCTCAAGGCAGAAGCTCATCTTGTATTTTTCTGCATAATTGATTAAACCGTGCCGCAGACAGTGACCGCACGGAACAAGGTCGAGTTTTTGTTTTCCCGTCTGCTTGCATTTCTTTCAAACATGCAAGCCCCTTAACACGCGTCATAACATTGATACGTGAAAGGCTGATGATGATGACGAGTGGATATCCAGCGGTTGCTAATTTCTTGCCTGTAACCTATCGCACAAAGCGTCGATGCATGATTTTGGTTCGAGAGAGCGAGACATGATAACGGAATGGAGTTATTCTGAATACTTATAGTGTCCTGCACTGAATCTATTTATTTATTTTACCCTCCGGGCAAAACATTACAGAGTGGAGTGAGTAATACATAATAACACTGAAAATACAAACAACAGCAAAGAATGATAAATTGCCAAAACATGGATAAGATAGAATAAGGAATGGACACAATATATCATTCAATAGAAGCGGTAACAGCAAACCTAAACAATACAGGGTCAGGAAATGTGGAAACTGGAGAAGAAGGTGATTCCAGTCATACGACGTGCGAGGAATAAAAAAAATCCGAGAATGATTTAGTTTTGCATGTAGAAATGCCTACCTTATTTATGCAATCTGTTCGACGTGATGTATATGAAGGGGTAAGAAGTAACTCGTAGCGAATAGACTCATGATGAAATATTTAGTGAAAAATTCACAGGCATGCAATTATGCGTCCTGATGCAAGTGAAGTTAGGCCCAGGGTAGTCTTCATTTCGGTTAGGCTTGATGTACGCCGAAAGTCAGAAATATTAACCAGCGCTGATTTGAGCCGTACCATCTCGTGTAGGTCGATCAAACTCTTAACACCAGGGTCCCAGATTGATGAAGCGCATTCTAGTTGTGAACGCACTAGTGTGGTATAGAGTACAAGTTTGATGTTAGTCGGGGCTGCGTGAAAGTTACGTCTCAGATATCCTAGATGCAATTAGCTTTGTTTGTGATGTGCTCAATGGGCACATGCCAGCTCATTAAGGTTAGACGTAATATGAATTCCAAAGTACTCATATCTTGTAACTGGATCAAGTAACACATAATTAAGCGTATATACGGGCAAATCACTATTAACGCGATAAATGCGCATAAGTTTGCACTTTTCAGCCCCCAAAGTCACATTATAAGTTTTACACCATGTTTAGATAGCGTTAAGGTCAAACTGAATCATGTGCTTGTCACTATTATTTGTTATTTCCCGAAAAAGAACGCAGTCATCGGCAAAAAGATGTGCATAAGGAGGAAGGTTACTGGGTAAGTCGTTGATAAATATAGGAAAAAGCAGGGGCCCCAAGGCGGTGCTTTGGCGCACACCGGAAAGAACAGGGTGAACGGCGGAATTAGCGGTGTTGACGGAAACAAATTGCTGGCGATGTGTAAGGAAAACTTAGAGCCATTTTAGTATTGTATTGTCTAATCCTACCAAGATGATCGGAAACCTGATCAAATGCCTTGGTGAAATCTGGGTTGATTAAGTCGGCGATTGAGCGGGAGTCTAAAATTGCGTGAAGTTTGTGCGTAAATAAGAGAAGCTGTGTTTCGCATGAATTGGATTGCCTAAATCCGTGATGTTAAGGATGAAAAAACGATTTTGATTCAAGGAAAATGACAATATGTGAAAAGTGTATGTGCTCCAAGACTTTACGTGGGATGCTGGTAATAGATATGGGCCGTTAGTTAGTTAGTTAGTTTACTACCAGATTTATGCACAGGAACCACATTACTTATCTTCCAATCGGCGGGTAGTTCACCGTTTTCAAACTGCTGAAATACAAAACCGTTTTCAAAATGCTGAAATAATTTAGTTAAGGCAAGCGATGAATACATTTTAGTACTTTTCAGGAAGGAACTTTTTAGTAATGCAATCAACACCAGCACTTGAGGGTGTCTTGAGATTAACAATTATCTTAACTATACCGTCACGATGGATGACTACAGGGTACATTGGGAGGAAGTTGTTATGAGCCATTTAAAAAAAGCTCGAAAATACATCATTCAGTACATTTGCGCAGACAGTATCAGATATAGGTTCCTCACTTGAATTCGTTAGTGTTGTTCTAGACTTTTCAGAATGGTTAATGACGCTACAAAATTTTCTTGGGTTATTGAGCAACATACCCGATAGTGTGATATTCTGGTAATTTGCTTTCGCGTTCTTCACCGCAGAATTGTAAGTGTGAGCTGCAGAGCAATAACGGAACCAATGTTGCTCAGTGCATGATTATTAACTGAACGGAAGAAGCGTTTCTTACGGTTAGACAAGCGCTTAAGATGCGCGTTATACCATGGCGCATACAGCTGATAAGGTATTACGCGATTGGGTATGAAACGGCTGGTGAGGTCTAAGATTTTGTTCTTGAATAAAAGCCAGTTGGCGTTCACCAATTGCGAGTCGAAGAGACGCATGCGAGCTTGTGATTTAGAATACTCCCCTCCAAGCAAAACCATTTTTTATGCATTTGCAAGGTAAAACTGAGCCCTCACCTGAGTTTTAGAAACTTACCAAACAAAGACAACACATCTGCAGAACCAACATTCTCAAAAAAACACTAAAACAACGTGCACATATAAGTTCTTTGTTAAGCTCTAAATTGTTCTGGATTGATATGAACGCTCTTTAAAAATATCTCGCTGAGGATGGGCAAAATACATGACGCTTTTCATCTCTCGGTGTTTATTTAGGCCATTGCCCTCAGGACCCGAGGACATTATCAAGACGTGGGCGTCATATCTAACAAAGAAACAATTAAAAATAAAGTACAAACGACAAAAGTAAAAGACATAACTATAAAGACGAACACGTAAGGCGAAACGCGGAGCACACTCAAGAACATGAATAAGATAAAAATTTACAAAAAATGGTTACTGACAGCTGATCTAAATCATTAACGTTAAATAATAAGGGTTCATAATAATCAGGTTAAAAGACCATGCAGACTTCTGCGTGGAAAGTCACTTTGTGAAGATTCCTATTGGGTTTGAAGTGATTGCCGTTTGGAAGGACGAATACATTCTTTTCCTTCAAACGCCACTCGTATCTGATGCAGCGCCTGCGGTGCAATGACCCTGCATAAAAAATTTTACCACTCAGTGCCACTTCGGCATCTGAGCGGGCGCATGCGCGTAGTTAAGATCTTCTTAAAGGTGGGTGCCAAAATACTTTCTTGGGAAGCATCTTGCAAAGTAGCACAGAAAGGGCGCAGTAAAAGAATGCAGTGCTAAGAGATAGCGACCTTTTTTGCATTACTTTTTATGTCTAATCTAGAAGCTAGAGGGAGGAATCTATATTTCCAAGACTTGAAATTGTCGCATGACAACACAATGAAACCCAACCATTTTTCATGTCAACAGTTGACGCATGGGTAAATTAAACTGCCATTGTTTTCCGGTGAGCATATCTGTCACCGGCGGAAACAACAGGACAATATGCTGTTTGTTCTTACTTTCAGCGCATGTTGTTTTCTACTACTGTAGAGCGTTTGAGAATCAATTATCGCAGCAGCGACTGTCAACCACGGCTTCCATTATACTTTTTTTCTTGTATTTACTATAAACTGCCACTCCGCGTTGCTTCAAGATAAAGTGAGAAAAGGGATTTTTGTTCTCTTTTGCAAGGCAACAAAAAGTTATCAATTACACACAACAAAAAGGTTGTTCGAGAATGCCGTTCAAATACGCAGCAGTGGTTAAAGAGCCCAAAATGTCACGCAGAAAAGCAGAAGCAGTCACGGACCTTAGTACAGCTATACTCTTGCTGTTAGGTTGCTCACATCTAAAAGACATTTATGTGCGGAATTTCTGATATTGTAATCATTAAACAATGCGTGCATTGAGCCGTTCCTTTGGATACATCGCCCTTATGTCGCTCTTCATTGGAGAAGAAAAGCCAGAAAAACACGAATGGCATGCGCTGAATGTGATGCATCTTGTAAAACAACCTTGCCATCGTTTCAAATAAAAACATCAATTATTCATGCAGTTCTAAGAAATTATGCTTGTTTTGCAGCTCATGCTCAGCCTCGCCAGGCACTGCGGGGTAAAAAAAGAATGTTAATGTTTTACATGCAGCCCTTGCGAAATATGCTGGAAAACTAATGCACATGTTCATTTTTCCGCTGCAGTGAAGTGCCTGCTGGTGAACGGAGAATATATTCTGACGCAAGGACTGTCATTGTAGAGCGACATTCACAGCGATTCATTGCATGTATCAAAGAACGATGCCAAGGACAAAATGCCTGATTTTCGCTCGCGGCGAATGAGGAGTGAGATAAAGGGCTTAGAGGTTGCTACATTGATTGCGCGGGTTCAACAGAAGGAATTTGGTGGGGAGAATGTGGCCAAATTGACCGCCTTGACAACCGTGAGGACCATGAAGTGTATGAAGAAGAGGTCGACGCAAAATGGTCTTTGTGGTGAAAAAAAAACGCCAGGTTATTGACCTGGCAGGACGGGCACGAAGCCTCGAAGCAATATACGTGGACGAAGAAGACGATGTGCAATGCACAGCCCGAAAGGGGGTTGCAGCATGAGGTATGCTCAGGTGCGGCGACAGCCTACACATAAGTCGCAATAAATTCTGTGCTTTGCGTGCACTTTTTCCTTGCACAATGCAACCGCTGCATGACATAGATAAGCTTCGAAACCAACAAGAGATTGCAAAGTTGTGCTCGTGCAAACAGAGACAGCTCCGCACCCATCCAAGCTTGGGTTTGTCGCCTTACTAAAGAGATTTGAGAATCCCAGTGAGGCCCACACTTACGATACCGATTGAAGGGAACCTCTGAATACTGCGAGTCTTCGGAAGCCCTACAGGATGTCACCAAAGAAGGCCTGGTTTTGTACCCGACTGACATAGTCAGGTTTTGCCGTTGTTTTATTGAGGTTAAGAGATGCACCTCGAACTATCAAAAAACTGCTGAGTAACACACAAACCCTCGAACACACTCTTTATCAGAACAGAAAGGGGCGACGTCACTACCATGAGGCAAAATCTTAATTTCACACTGCGATCATGACAAGACACGAATTGTTTGTTTTTGATGATACTATTAAATAGGGGCTCAAGTTATATAGCTAATAACAAAGGAGTTATTGGGCAGCCCTGTTGAACAGATGTTTTAAGTGGAATTGGATTGGTAAACTTATGATTAGGAATCAGCCTCATTGTGGCAGCTTTATAACGTACTTCTATGCCTTCAAGCAAGACATCATAAATGTTTGAACTCCGCAATACATAAAACAAAAAACCATGGCACACTTAATCAGAAGCTGTTGTAAGATCAATGTGAATAACAGCCACTTGATTGATCTTATCTGACAGTCTTTAACACGGGAAATACGATGTGGTTGTGGTCTTGGATAAAGTGGCCTTTGATCCCGCACACTTGTTATGGCCCTAATAAATCTAATGCCACAAGCTGCAGACGGCAAGAAAGAACCTTGGCAAATATTTTATAATACGTGTTGCATAAGGATATCGGGCGATACCCTTCAACCGTATTGAACCAATGTGCGTCTGCGCCTCTCGAAAGCCTTTGCGTCGGGAAAACTTGCTTCTCCCTCTGGAAGCTGCTTGAAATGGTGTTCAGCACTTGTTAGTTTATCAGCTTGTTTAAAGGTTTTTAGTCTTTTAAAAGAGCAAACCATCCCTTCCTTCTTGCTGTGTTTAACAGGCGAATTAAGCGCCATTTGCCTGTTCTGTTTGCGCCCACTGATCATAGCAGTGAGGAGTCACCGACACATTCCATTTCCTCGACTGTACGGTTTTCCTCAGAATACTAAGCAGTCCATCCAGAAGACAAATCACAAAAGTTCTTATTGAGACTTTATTTACTGTACCATGCATTGGCAGCCATACCTCTCTTATCTAGAAAACAGCATATTACAGTGGATGCAAGGAATGTCGCGTTCAATCCGCCGCAAAGACTTTATTGTTTAAACGTTACACGTCAACCTTATCTGTGAAAATGTGGCTTTGTAACAAAGGAAATTTTGTGCCATAGTGTATGAACTGTCGCTTGTGTCAGCAGCCAGAAACTATTGATCATTGCTTTATATTTTATCGTCGTGCCGTGATCACTTGTTTAGGCGATTATTCGACGGTTACTTAAAAAGGACATTAGGATTATGCACTATACCATAAGATATTTATCCACAATGAAAGATTGTAAGGTTCCATGCGATATTTTAGTGCTCCTGGGACAGTTTTGCCTGTGGAAGAGCCGCATGACAGATCCCCACGCAGAGCCGCCACGTTCATCGATGTCTCTATGCAGAGAGCAGTGTGCTGTGGGGTAGGAGGGGATTATGTTGCGCTAGATCGACCTCCTGCCTGGCCGCCTTTACTCGGCGCATGCTTGTGTTTCCGAGAACCTTTATGTGCGGGTAAAGTTGAGAGCAGGATGCTGGTGTGATCTGTGCATGACGGATTGCGGTATAAGACCTGGTTGAGTCGGGCTTAAACCTGTCAGGGTGGGTGTTCTTCCTGAGAAGCTGATGTGTTCACGCTGCCGCGCGTTCGAATGCGAGTCACTGATATTGATTTCATTTATTTTTAACTTAAATTGGCGTGGCTGTTGCTGTTGCTTGACAGCTGCAAATATCTAAGTATGAGAAGGATCCTCGTTCGATGTTGGTGAGCATGCGAGTCTTTTGGCGCTAAAACTGTATTCACTTTGAATAAATATTATTCCGATAACCACTCTGGGCGCGAACGCCCTATATACAGTCGCTGTTCTCGAACGGTCGGTAAAGCCAACGGCAAGCGGTGAGCCCAAGAGACCAGTATGCGCACATACCATGGTGAATACACACATAATTATAAGTTGGTAGATAGGGTACGATTCATTAATTCCACCTTTTCACAATCTCCTTTTTCTTCTTAGTGGTCAACTGGCTGAAAGCACAAGCTGCACATTCGCCCACTAAACAGCAAAAGCGCATTAGGCGCCATATTACCGCAACGTTAGAATCGCGCTTGGTCTGATTTTGGTGTACTGAATTCCAGACGCCAGTACAATGAAATGCGATCTCTAGTCTAATAGTGTTACACCTACGCGTCAACCCTAATTTGCTTGCGAAATGGTCAGAAGTAGTAATCACAACGCTGCCTTTTCTTGATACAACGTCACGGGGCTTTAGGACACTACGGGAAGGCGAATCAAACCATGCTCCACGAAATATGCATCACATAGCGAGTGCTAGATAACACCAACAGCATCAATAAATAATTCAACTAATATTCCCAACTGAAAATACAATGCAGTTAGCAAAAACGTTCCGTGCTCTTGGTGAAGCCTTGGTTAGTATGTTTGAAGGCTGGTTTGTAGTCTAGAAATATAAAAGATATATTTCAGGAAAGCCATCGAAAACGTACTGATTTTGGAAACATCGCGTGTGTCGCATTTCACAAAATTAAAAAAGAAATTGCTCTCTTCTAAGCTAGTGATCACTGACCCGCTGCATAATACATTTTTCTCTGCGCGTCACTCATTTTACATCTTTCTTGCGTTCCAGCCTATATCCTAGTATTGGATGAGCAATTTCTGTCATCTTATTGCGCAGTGACGTAGTCCGTGCCATGATCACCTCCTTAAGTATGCTTGTTTTTATCCAGTGCATCATGGTCGCTGTTTTAAGCGTTTAGTAATTTTTGATGCAGTACTGTTTAAAAAGGCGTGGAATTGTTTTTTTGCAGCTCAGTTGTCTTCCACCTCAAAAAGAGACTCAGTGTCAGGACATGTGACTGCCATCTGAGTGCCAGAGAACTAGTGATAATGTACAGTACGTACGACGGTAAAATTTAAGCTGAATAAAAAAACGCGTGTTTTAAGGTTGCTTTTAGATTTATCGCGCACTTTGTTTGTATATTGCTCAGGAGACTTATTTCTTCTTGCAGGACTTCAAATACGAATAGCACTTTTATTCAAGGAAATCAACCAACGCAACAAATAAAGATTCCGGCCAAACATCATCTATTTAGCTCTTCTTGCAAGGAACAATAAAAAATTGATGCAATACCTTCATGCTCAGCAAACTGCAGAAGATCCGCCCATCTCTCGTGAAAGCATACAGCAGCTGTGAAAAACACGCGACCGTTCAAACCTACTCCAACACCTTACACAGAGGTCATTTTTTGACTTTGTATGCTGTGCATTCGTGTTCTTTTACGGTTATAACAGCAGCACTTGTGTGTGCAATTTTGTGCGTCGCTGAAAAACAGGCTTCCAAGTCTAACTCAAATGAGAGCCTTGAAAATGACTTCAAGAACCAGCTTGTGCGCACAGCTGCTGCCAACTTTTCGTTCGAGAAGCAACAGGCGGATATCGGGTCTCAATCTCGCGTTCTGCAAGCGCGAAAGCCTAGCTATTTATTTTAGGAGCTTTCGAGAAAGTGAAGCTCTTTTCAGCACGTCCACAGTGCACAATTACTTCCAAAAGCAGCGCAAACAAGACAAGGCCGACGGAAGGAAACGACAACACGAGCGCTGTACACAACAGCACGACGTGACAATGTAGAGGCTTGCCATAGGTGACGGTGCAATACATTACACACTTTGCAATTTTTTTCGCTATATGCTGCAGCGCAATTTACAGTTGACTATACTCACCGCGCTGAAAACATGCTTCATGGCCCAGGTGATGGGGGTTGTCTCGATGTTATTGGTTACCAGCGTCACTATGCGTGCAAGTAAACCTTTTTTCTGTTAAGAGAACATGTATATTAGCTGCCCTGAGCAAGTTAACTTTGTCATTAAAGTGTGCGTGCAACAGACGCAGCAACGGTTTTGGGTTGAGCGCTGTGCAGAACTAGGAAAATCAAAAGCAGCCTGGAAATTCTGCTCGTAAAGCTACGTTTCCCTCGGTAATCATGCTCGTTTTGGTTTGTTTTTGATCGAAGCATAAATGCGTCGTTTTCATTTTTGTAATGTCTCTTACATCGTAATAATTACAGCACATGTGCTTCATCATGCCATTTTTTCCAGTCTCACAATCCTACCTACTTACTGGGTTAGTAGCTTGGAAGCCGCATGATTGGATCTAATTTGAATCAAACAATGCAGCTATTCTGATTGTAGCGAAAAATATACTTTTGTGCGTGCAACATACCAGAGCTGCACACATTGAGGATTTATTGTTCGCTTTCTGACCATCAGGAGAAGAACCTAAACTTTATTCATAGTGCTACGCATTTCCAGATTGAGAAACAAACATAAAAACATGTATTAGAGCGCATCGTTTCTCATTTAAATTTATATATAACACACAAAAATGAAGAAAATCGTCCAGTCATGCAGTCTATCGGCCTCTTGGCTAGTCTATCCGTCCACAGAGAGAAGACTCCACTCAATCTCGTCGATGATCAGCCATGACGATTGGCGGACTACATGGCCGTCTACCGCCGCCCGTACACGCCTCTGAGCAGGTTGGGTGGTCGGTAAATGCATTGGGCGATTGGCTGGCATTCAGGTGAGATTGAAGTCGAGCCCTAGAAGGTTGTGGCGTCGCACCAGTCTGCCCTGTCTTGGTTTAGTTTTCCTGGAACGATTGGAAGCGAATATTAGAGCTATGGGCTTCGTTTCAAGTGCCCGCGGTCCATCGACTTTGCCCCAGCCTGTACCTACGCTGTACGCGCTGAGAAGCACTTTGTCCCAGTCTGTATTTATGTCCGCACGCGCTGAGAACTTTGTACGCCACTAAGAATTCGCAAGGAAAAAACAGGCGGTTGTTTGTCGTGCTCACGCGAGAGACAGGGCGCGAGTTTACGCCCTTTCTTTTAATAGACGGGAATCATTTTCAGAGCTTCAAGGCAGAAACTCACCTCGTATTTTTCTCCTGTAATTGATTAAACCGTTCGGCAGACCGTGAGCGCGCGGAACAAGGTCGCGTTTTTGTTTTCCCGTCTCCTTGCATTTCTTTTAAATATTCCAGCTCCTTAACACGTGTCATAACGTTGACACGTGAGAGACTGATGATGATGACGTGTGGATTCCAGGGGTTGCAAATTTTTGCCTGTAATGTATGGCCCAAATTATCTATGCATGATTTTGTTTCACAAGAGCGAGACACGATAACGATATGGAGTTATTCTGCAATCTGACTGTGTCCTGGACAGAATCTCTGCAACTTTTCGGACGAATTTTAGAGGTTCGAAGAGACGCATAGCGAACATGAGATATACTTCCCACCAAGCAAAAACCATTTTTATGTATTTTAAGTGTTAAACTGAGCCCTTACCTCACATTTAGAAACTTGCCAAAGAAAGGCAATGCATCTTAAGAGCCAACATTCTATATAAACACTAAAGCAACCGACGGATATTTGTTTTTTTCTGCACGCTTTCAATATTCTTCCGGACTGATGTGAACACCCTTCAAAAATCTGTCGCTGAGGATGGGCAAAATACATGACGCTTTTCATGTCTCGGTGCTTATTTAGGTCATTAACCTCAGGGCCTGTGGACATTAAGGAGAGGTGGGCGTCACATCTAAGAAACAATTGAAAATAATGTGCAAATAAACAATAAAGGTCAACGACATAACTATAAGAAGAGAACTCGTAAGACGAAACGCCGAGCACGCTCAATAACATGAATAAGGTAAAAATTAAGAGAAAATCGTTACTGACAGCTGATCTATATATTAAGTTTAAAATATAAGAGTTCATAATAATAAGGTTAGAACACCAGACTTCTGCGTGAAGTCTTTTTGTGAAGATTCCTATAGGGTTTGAAGTGATTGCCGTTTTTAAGGACGAATACATTATTTTCTTCAAACAGCGCTCGTATCCGATGGAGCGCCTGCGACGCAGTCATCACCATCATCATCAATTGTCATCATCATCAGCCTGACTACACCCACTGCAGGGCAAAGGCCTCTTCCATGTGCCTCTCACATGTCTCTCCAACTAATCCTGTCCTTTGCCAGCTGCGCCCACCCAATGCCTGCAAACTTCCTAATCTCACCCGGCCGCTTAACCTTCTGCCGCCCCCTGCTGCGGTTGCCTTTTCTTGTGATCCACTCCTTTACCCTTAATGACCAGCGGTTATCCTGCTTTCGCATTACATGTCCTTGCCCAAACCCATTTCCTGCTCTTGATTTTGACTAGGCTGTCATTAACCCGTGTTTGTTCCCTCACCCTCTCCGCCCGCTTCCGGTCTCTTAGCGTTACACCTATCATTTTTTTTCCATGTCTCGCTGTGCTGTCCTTAACTTCAACTGAACCCTTTTCGTTAGCCTCCACGTTTCTGCCCCGAAGGTGAATAACGGTAAGATACAGCTGTTGCACAGCTGGTCTACAGAACAACAAAGGCACCTGAACTATTCAAAATTTACCCTCTTGAAACACTGACCACGATCAATATCACTCTTTTCAGCTCCGTTTACTCGTTTATAGTGTATAACTACCCTGTAAACGCAGGAACGTGTGTTGCCATTAAACTCCTAGAATTCGCATGAGCATTGTGTAGCGCAGAGAATGAGTGACCCTTCAAATGGGAGGCTATTCTGGGGCAGCTGCGACAAATTTCCGGCGCCTGCAATCTTCCACATTGAAGAATACTTCTCAAGTAAATACTAACAGTCTCCACTTCGGCACACAGTAGGCGCACGCGGCTGCTTAAGTTTTTTCAAAGGTGGTCACCAAAACACTTTACTGTGAAGCATCTTACTATGTAAAACAGGAAGAGCGCAGTAAAAGAATGGAGTGCTGAGAGATTGCGACCTTTTGCTGATTAAATTTTAAGCCTAATCTAGAAGCTAGGAGGAGTAATTACATTTCCAAGACTTTAAATTGTCTCATCACTCAAAATGAAACCAAACCATTATTCAAGTGGATGGTTCGCGCATGGGTAAACTTAACTACCCTTGTTTTTTCGGTGAGCATATCTGTTACCGGAGAAAACATCAGGAGAATACGCTGTTTGTTCTACAGCTGCAGAGCGTTTGACAATCAACGATCGCAGGAGCGACTGTCTATCACGGCTTCCATTATGCGTTCTTTTTCTTGTATTTACTCTAATCCGCCACTCGTTCGTGTTGCGGCAAACTAAGGTGAGAAAAGTGATTTTTGTTTTCTTTGCGGGGCAAGCAAAAGGTTATCAATTACCACAACAACCACAATGTTGTTCGAGAATGCCGTTCAAATACGCAGCAGCTGGAAATAATGCCAGAATGTCACGCAGAAAAGCAGAAGCATTCGCGGACCTTAGTACAGCTATTTTGTTGCTGTACAAATTCTTAACATCTAAAATGATTTAGATGTGCAATTTCAGATCTTGTTATCATTAAACAATGCGTGCATTGTGCCATTCCTTTTGATACATCGCCCTTGTGTCGCTCTTCCTTGGAGAAAAACAGCCAGAAAAACACGAATGGCATGCGCTGAATATGATGCATCTTGTAAAACGCCCTTCCTATCGTTTAAAGTAAAAACGTGATCTATTCACACAGTTCTAAGAAAGTGTGCTTGCTTCGCCGGTCATGCTCAGCCTCGCCAGGCAATGCGGGGGTAAAAAAAAGAACGTTTTTCAAAACTAATTTTCAAAGACTTTATTTCTTCCTTACGAAGAAAAAGGAAGCTGAGGCGAAAGCGCCTGTAGCGCCTGACGAGGCCTCAGCTTCCTTGTACAGTTTGCAGTACAGTGCAGAGGTAAAAAGAAACATTGAACATGTACAAATCAAACAAACATTCAACGTTTTACAGAACAAAGCAAAGAGAAGGAGGCTCACACATTGCATGAAACGTGATCACGGTGGAGCAACAAACATGACGTAAAACCAGGCTTCGCTTGCGCACAGAAAACAAATAAGTGAATACACAACAGTTTTCAATTGTACTAATACTGTTCAAGCACAAAAAAGGGCAGTATTTATTAGGTAAGCTAAGGTTGTGTCAGAATGTCGATGCACAAAAGCTTAAGGATTTAACATGTCATTTTGCATTAAGTAGCGCTTGGGTATTGCATTAAAATGTTTGAGAGAAACGCTAAAATCAAGATCATCCGAAAAATTATTTAGGGCGGTAGGTGATTGATAGATCATTTGCTGTTTCCCGTAGTTGGTACGCGTCCTAGGGACTAGTTTCCTATGTGCTCGGAGGCTATACTGTGATGAGGAATTGTCTGGAATGGTATTATACAGGCGGTTTTTGTAGATGTGTTGGAACAAACGATAAAAATATACCTGATCCGATTTAAGCAAACTGTGTTTGATAGAGAGTGGTGCTGTAGCCAAATATTGAGGATGACCGTGATACCCTTCGATTGCTCGTAATGCCTTCTTTTGTACAAGTATCAGTTTATTGTAATTGCTTTTAGTCGTAGTACCCCAGACGAGACAACAATAAGACAATTTGGAATAAAAAAGTGCATAGTACTATAGATAACTTCAATCATTTAGGTGCGAGGTGGGAGATTCTATAAATGCAACTAACTGTATTACATAGATCAGTTATAAGATTAGTAACGTGAATATTCCAAGAAAGAGTTTCGGAAAACCAGACACCGAGGAATTTGAGACTGCTGACTCTGTCAATTATTGCGTTCCCGTAATGAATATTGACTGCACAACTTTTTGGTTACAGGCACGAAAACAGACACAACACAAGGTAGAAATACGGGACGAAGCGCCACTCACAACTGATTTATTTGAAGGAAACACGGAAAAGTATACACCATCGTACACAGACGCTGAAAGCCGGCAACAAAAGATGAAGAGAAAGGCTGTGAGGGCTGGGGAAGATGCCCCTCGAGAAGAGGTGGTGCGACCTTTGGTGGTGCCCTATGTGCACAAGCTAGCCCACAACTTGAAGAAGCTCGCGAGCAGGCATGGTGTGCCGATTGTTTTTCAGCCTCAGAAAAACTCGGAATCCTTTGCTCTCGCGTTGAAAGAGACCGCAAAGAAAAAAGAGGGTGTGGCACCAAACATGGGCGATCGTTCATGAAGTGCGCCGAAGGTGTTGTCTGCGAAATGCCCCTCTCCTGCGGCCTCTCCTATAAAGGGCAAACAGGACGCTGCGTTAACGAGCGAATCAAGGAACACGAAAGAAACGGAGGGCAAGTTAAAGAAGACCCAAATATGCCTAAGCATATAAGGTCCTGCCCGTCACGCTCTTGTGAGCCATGTTTTTCTGGTGCGCGAATTCTATCAAAAAGCAGACACAAAAGCCAGAGAATTAATTTAAGCTTCTTTTTATTGCAAAAAAAGGAAGCATATGCATCAGCGACACGTCCATATCTTTGTATAAGGCAGAGAACAATTTTTTAACTCGTTCGCTATCATATCAAAATTGAAGATGATAGCATTCCTTGCGTGTACGTTGATGTATATTTGTCCGCATTGCCTTCAAATAAATTAGCTGTGAGTGGCGCTCCGTCACGTCTTTCTACCTTGTGTTGTGTCTGTTTTCGCGCCTGTAAGCAAAAAGATGTACAGTTACCAACTTGCCCAGCAAGACGTCCTTTTAATATTGACTGCATAACGTTCAATCACGTTGATGGACCTAAATATAATGTACGTATATAGTTTTGTTCAGGTGTAGAGTCAGACTATTTGCCTGCAACCACATATGTAATCTAGTTAAGTAAATGTTGGTCATACTTTCCAGTGCAGGCAGTGAAGGGGCAGTGAAAAAAGGGTTCGTGTCGTCTGCCTACATTACAAGATCAGGTGAATTTAATATTTCTTCTCCAGCCCTCACAGCCTTTCTCTTCATCTTTTGTAGCCAGCTTTCAGCGTCTGTGTACGATGGTATATATTTGTCCGTGTTTCCTTCAAATAAATCAGTTGTGTGTGGCGCTTCGTCCCGTATTTCTACCTTGTGTTGTGTCTGTTTTCGCGCCTGTAACCGAAAAGATGTGCAGTCAATAATCATTACGGGAACACAATAATTGATAGTCAGCAGTCTCAAATTGCTCGGTGTCTGGTTTTCCGAAACTCTTTCTTGGAATATTCACGTTACTAATCTTATATCTGATCTATGTAATACAGTTAGATGCATTTATAGAATCTCCCACCACACACCTAAATGATTGAAGTTATCTATGCACTATGCACTTTTTTATTCCAAATTGTCTTATTGTTGTCTCGTCTGGGGCACGACGACTAAAAGCAATTACAATAAACCAATACTTGTACAAGACAAGGCTTTACGAGCAATCGAAGGGTATCACGGTCATCCGCAATATTTGGCTACAGCACCACTCTTTCTCAAAGACAGTTTGCTGAAAGCAGATCAGGTATATTTTTATCGTTTGTTCCAGCACATCTACAAAAACCGGCTGTATAATACCATTCGAGACAATTCTTCATCACAGTATAGCCTCCGAGCACATAGGAAACTAGTCCCTAGGACGCGTACCAACTACGGGAAACAGCAAATCATCTATCAAGCACCTACCGCACTAAATAATTTTTCGGATGGTCTTGGTTCTAGCGTTTCTCCCTAACATTTTAATGCAATAACCAAGCGCTACTTAATGCAAAATGACATGTTAAATTCTTAAACTTTTGTGCACCGACGTTCTGACACAATCTTAGCTTACGTAATAAATACAGCCCTTTTTTGTCCCTGAACAGTATTAATACAATTGAAGTCTTGCGTATTTCACTTATCTGTTTTCTGTGCGCAAGCGAAGCCTGGTTTTATGCCATGTTTGTTGCTCCGCCGTGATCCCGTTTCATGTAATATTTTGAGCCTCCTTCTCTTGCTTTGTTCTTTAAAACGTTGAATATTTCTTTGACTTCTACATGTTCATTTTTTTACCTCTGCACTTTACTGCGAACTGTACAAGGAAGCTGAGGCCTCATCATGCGCTACAAGCGTTTTCCCTCAGCTTCCTTTATCTTCGTAAGAAAGAAATAAAGTCTTTGAAGTTTGAAGTTTGAAATGTCAGCCATAAGTCTCCTGTAGCTCATAATGACTCTGAAGTTGCAAGTCTAGACCGAGATTCTGCACTTGAAGTGTCATCTAAGTGTACGGGGGCCTGCGGTCGAAGCAGCGGTGGCAAATCCTGCTCTAAGATCTGCTTATCAGAGCAACACATCCCTTGCAAGAACAGAGTTCTTCTACATTTTCGGGCTCAATGGTGACAGTTCCCCCTACACACTAACGACATGTGCTGGAACTACAGAGGCGACAGGAAGAAGGGCATCCGGCTTGCTCATCGAAGACATCCATGGCTCCGTGAAGCTACCTTGCCAACACTCATCGAGTGCAGCGAGATGCCTAACAACAAAAACCAGATCCCAACACCGGAAGTGGCATCGCATCACCCTCATCCCAGAGCTGTAGCTAAATTCATTCCTTGTTTGGACCCGGAGGCTCGGATTCTACTTCTCCTCGGGAGAGACATCCTCAGAGTACACAAGGCTCAACAACAGCGCAACGGACCGGCTGATGCCTCGCGTAAAGGCCGCGCGCCTGTCCCCCCCCCCCCCCCAACCCCCCCCCCCCCCCCCCCCCCCACACCCCCTTCCTTATTTTAGACTGGAAAAACAGAAAAGAACGAAATTGAAATCACAATCGGAAAAAAGATCAAAACCGCTCAAGGTCTTCCTCCGAACACTCCACGGGAAAAGTTTTAAAGCTAGGTGTCTGTAACACTCCTGATGAGCTCATAAAAGACGCCACAATGTCGAAGCGTCAAAGGCTTTTAAGAAGCAAACTGAAAGAAGAATGGATCGCCTGGAATTCGAACCCTCGCAGTGTACAAAGCGGACAAATAACGTACCAACAGTAACTAAGAATAGATCGAAAATTCCACCGCGGCCAAAGAATATGCATCCGGTATTTGACGAAGCCAGAGGCCAAGATAGGGCTGTGGCCCTGCAGGTCAATTTGGAAGGTATATCCGTTGTGCTCTACACGGACGCTGCCGAATACGATAGCAACGCAGCACACACAACGGCAGTGGTTCGCGAGACTGGAGACCCAGTCTGATGCTGTTGTTGTTCTTGTTGCATTCGTAACATGCTACACACCCACGACAGGGGATTGGCCAGGGTGCCGCACCGTTAATTACGAAGTGAAAGAAGAACGGAAGAAAGAGGTGCCGTAGTGGAGGGCTCCGGAATTATTTCTACCGCCTTGGTATCTTTAACGTGCACTGACATCGCACAGCACACGGGCGCCTTTTGCGTTTCACCTCCATCATAACTCGGGCGCCGCGGCCGGGTTCGAGTCCGGCTACTCCAACTCGACTAGCGCCTTAAGCAATGAGCCACCGCAGCGGGTTCGAAAACATCACTCTTTGATTTATTTTTCTCAGCATGAATAGTTGAATTACATTTCTATTTTTGTGGACAGAATTAAACTTTTATTCTCGAAGCTTTGTTCTTCACAAACACTTAAACTCACTGAAGGTTAAACTGCCAAAACTTTGGATTCTTAAATATACGTTTTTGCTTTCACGGTGATTTTATTTTCTCTTAAGTCTGTTGCGCATCGTTTTTTCAAATTAATGTTTTAGGCACAGACGAATTGATTAGAAGCATAAGATTAGAAGCGTTTTCTGCGCGATTCTACCAAGGTATGATAACATGGCAAGGTTGCTTTCCACCTTACGCAAAAAGTACGGCTTATGAAAGCCGTGAAAACTATTCTGTTTGAGATTGCCTTGATCCGGAAAATTGCTGAATTTGCATGTTTTGGTTTTATAGAGTTCAAAATTATTTTATTCTAGGTCGTATGCCGCTTAATGGATACCGAAAAAATCAAGACAAAATAATGCATCAATAACCACCTCACTCTAAATATTCTTGGTAATTCCTACTATTGCCGGCAAGAGAATGAAATCAGTTCACCACCTCACAGCAGCTCTGCATTAGTTGAAGTAGGAATCATTTTCTTTGCCCACATTAGGCTGCCTACAGTTGCAGCGCTGGTCTAGTCGAGGACAGAATCTTCCTGCTCACCACACTTTCAAAATAATAAAATAGGGGAATCTAAAACCTGTTAGTACCTCTCTCATTGCATAGAGTAACAAAACGTTTGATATAGTTCAATTACTGTGAAAGAATAAAAACGTGTATGAAAGGTTAATTAGATTATTTGTTATGAAAGGTCGTAGGACGGGATCACTGTAGCATAGTGAAAGTTTAGTATCGATGCGCTGAAGGTGGACTCAGAATACAGAACCTAATATTCGAGCAACTGTCTGAATAATGTGGCAACCCCGGCCCTTAGGGATATACCAAATTTATATCAAGCAGACGGATGTCCTTTATTAGAGATCGAAACCTATCTAGACTTTATTACGTCGAAAACGTGAGGAAATATTTCCTGAAAACACACATGCTGGAAAAGCGCAATTGACATGTGTGCTCATTATATATACCTCTCCCTGGCAGACGAAGCGTTCTCTTTTTTCATTTGCAATAATAGCACCGTCTGAAAAGCGATTGTTTGTTGTGTACTAGAGCAAATACTATAGGTCCGAAAAAATGACTTGCTCGCATTAGACTGGTATTTCCGTCGTCTGTCAACATCAATGCTCCGCTTTCGCTGACACTATATATATACTAATATTTTCCATCTGCTCTAATGAATTGGAGAATGGCGGACTTCGTGTCTACCATTTGGAAGTTACCTTCAATAACCACCTTATTGAAATATACAGAATTTTTTCATTCGTCAAAATAGATCCAAAAGTACTTCTCAAGCAGTTAACTTTTGTATTCCTGGGAAATAAATTTATAGGGGGACCTGACTATTACGCGAATGAACGCGGGGATGTAGACTAATAAAATTGTCAAATAATCACCCATACTAAAGATTTCAAAACTGTACTCAGTAATAGGAACCTATCCTAGAAACGTTGACGCCAAGCTGTCAACGACTTTAGTTTGGCTTTGACTCTGCACGCAAACACTTTTGAATCTCTGGTTCCAGAATTTGGGCTGCTACTGATATCCTCGCTACAGGAAGCGTTTCATGCCCTAGTGTGTTGCAAAGATGTTTACCCTGTTATGGAAAGCAAGAATGATGCTTGAAACTTCACCACAGTAATTTTTGCAATGACTACTTCATAATAAAAATTTACTGCGCAGGGCAGCCGTCTTTCATATGCATCTTCAATTCGTGAATATAGTCTTTTATATGAGTGAAAATACCTTACAAACTGAAAACCTAAAATTTTTCTGATGTCCAGTATATATGTAAGCTGTGGCATAAATCAGCGTCTTCTGAAGAGACGCAGTGCGCAATCAAGATTGCTTTTGGGAAGTTCGTCTGGAAATGAGATTAGTTTTGTTTCTTAACAGGCTTAAATAGTTGCCAGTCTCGAAACAAAAAATAATTTTTTCTTCACATGCATGGAAACATGCTCATGTGTTATTCGCTGTCGAATTTAATCATGCATTTGGAAAAAATTTCCCAAAACATGTATCAAGGCATGAACCTCCAATACTTTTTTTTTGCAGATCTTAGCTTTACATGGTCTGAAGTATATACTCATTCCAGTCAAGAAACTAATATAGATATCCTCCCGACACACAAAATAAATTTTATGACGTCTCGGAGAACAAAACTGTCTTATTTTGTAGACGGCTGTTGAAAACAAGTTAATTTGAAAACAGGCTTCTGCGGAATATTACAGTGCGCTTGTTACGATGGAAATTCTTGTTCCTGCGATAATAAATAATTTTCAAATGAAAAGGTCGAGTTCTAAAGCACTAAACAACAAGTGATGTATAGCTAGACAAGATTAGCTCGAGTTTATCGATAGAGTTATTTGTCTTCTTTTCACCGAAAGTTCTTACTAATTCCAATGTTATCAGATTCTCATCGCGAAGTCGCTTCCTCTTTCTAAAAGGCCACAACACCTATGGGATCTTCACTGTTGGGTTCCTACCAATCAAATTACCGAATAACATACCTCTGGAAATCAAATCTTTCTCCCCTCTGCATTTTTTTAAACGCTCAAATCTAATGATGTCACTTAAAAAAATACGATGTAATCACCCTCTATGTTCTCACTTCCTCAAAATTTAGCACTGGGCATTTTAGCGTCCGTAATAATATTTATACAGTTTATACTGGCTTTATGTTCTAATATTTTTTTCATTCATCACCGTCTTTTGTGTTTCATTTTGCAACATTTCTACTTGTGATTGATCTCGAAGGTGTTTGGTTATTCTTATCGCTGTTATCGCTGCTGCCTTCTTACGACCGATTTTAGTTTCTCGAGAGGTCGCGGTACAGCATTCAACTATGGAACCTCCTTCTGTAGTTACTTCATATGTATATGGTAATATTATATGTTCAAAAAACTTTATTCCCGTAGCTAATTACATTTCTGCAGTAACTTATGTATTCTGTGTTTATTTCAATGGTTTTATCTTTCTTATCTGCAACACTGTAGGTAAAAACTGCAAAGCAAGGATTTGGTGTGACTAACACCTTCAAATCAGGTCTCGAGCATCTGAAGACTAAAGGAAACACCGTAAGTGCATTACACCGATTTGTTCATGCAGTACGCTAGCCGTATCGTAGTTTCCAAGTTATTGTTACCAGGTAATGCCTACATGCAGACACTGTAGAGAAAATCAACTTGGAAAAGGAACTGTTATTTGGATGAACGCGGACCGGGGAACAGGGGAAATGGTCGGCGACGGCGTGGCATGCAACACAATCGCCTCGAGTAGATACAACGCATGGCCTTTACTTTTCCGATGCACAATCGTAGTGCGTTTTATTATTTATTAAAGAAGCGCATCACCGCTCAGAGTCAGTTAACCGCATTTATTACTAAACAACAAAGTAAGATAATCGCTTAGGAATTCAAAAGGTAAAAGCAATGACGAACATTTTTGTGCTAACCAAAGCTTTTTGGAAAACAAAACTGATCGCTTGGTTCACAACACACGGTGTAATATTCTTCCAGTGTGGTTCAACACCTCTGAAACATGAGGTTCTGCAACAGTTGTCAGCTTTGGAATGCGTGTTTCACCCACGCCGCAGAGTGGCAGGAGCACAAATATTGGTTTGGACCTTTGTGCACAGATGGCGCTACCGCCATTTGCTTCTAAAGTAACGACATTTCTCTCTTTCTCCTATGCTCGCCCTCCTTCTCTCGGCTTCTCCCGAGCGCCGACGATGGCGGCACCTAGGCAGGGGGAAGCTAGGAGACGCTCCCAACGCTTGACCTTTGGCGCGCAGCAGACGGTGCGTGTGTGTTCTGCCTTGGCTAAGGTCAAGGCGAGATCATGGCATGGGAGAAACAAAAATTAGTGACTAAAATAACTGCCCCGAGCAACTTTGCACTGTTTTATGGATTTTTTTTTTTATGGTAGTGCGATCACTTTTAGTGCGGTGCGCGCGTTGGAGGGGGAACGTGCGGGCGCGTGCGGGCGAGCTCGAAGCCCATTGTTTCCCAACGCTAGCGCTTTGGCGCACAGGGATCGCGCGCCCGAATCAGTTGTTTGCGGCAATTAGCTGTCTTCTATTCTGCCGTTATGAGATCACGGCATGCGACATGCATCTCGCAGGTACGATGGCCAACCTGTGCTAGTAAACTGGAGCACCTTACTAAGCATGGGATCACGTGATGTGGCACGCGCAATCTCTTTGGCGGATAGGGGCATCGACTCCAGGCGCAATGCATAAAATGATTCCTCGCCTTCGGACGTGCCGTCTTGCTGGCCCTGGAGAGGGAACCTTGAAAAAAAAATCTGCCTCTGCGTTGTCACTGGACTTTTTGTACACGAGCGAGTAGTTGTAAGCAGACAAAGTGACGGCCCATCGCTGCAAGCGTGCTGCCGCGATCGGTGGAATGCCTGTCTTCTGCCCCAGGATGGTTTGTAACGGCTTGTGATCCGTGATCAATGTGAAACATCTTCCATAGATGTAGAAATGAAACTTTTTGACTGCAAAAATGATGGCAAGTTCTTCCTTTTCTAGCTGACTGTATTTTTTCTCAGCGTCATTTAATGTGCGCGACGCATAAGCGACCGGGCGAGGGCTTCCATCGTCCGCAACATGAGAAAGTACTGCACCCACGCCGTACTGGGAAGCGTCACAAGCCACTTGCAAAAGCTTATCGGGGTCGTAATGCGCCAGTATCGCGGATGACGCCAACGCATTTTTGGCTTCCTCGAACGCCACTTGGCACGATGCATCCAGCGCCATGGATGATCGCGACGCAGCAGTTTGTAAAGAGGACTGGCCAGAGTAGACAATCGTGGAACAAACTTCCCGTAGTAATTTACGACGCCCAGAAACGACTGCAGCTGCTGCTTGCTTGTGGGCGCGGGAGCTTTCGTCAAGGCTTCTATCTTCTCTGGCGTTGTGCTGACACCTGCTGCGCTGATAACATGACCAAGATAGCGCAGTTCTTTTTGAAAGAACGAACACTTTTCTTTCTTTACTCGAACCCCGCGCTCCGTCAACCGCTTTAGGACAGCTTCCAGATTTGCAAAATGCTCGTCTGCCGTCCTTCCAGTGATGAGAACGTCATCCAAATAGCAGCTGACGCCTTTCAGGTCTTTCAACATTGTGTCCATAATTGTTTGGAAAATGGATGGTGCCGATGAAACCCCGAACGGTAGTCTGTTTAATAATAATAATAATTGGTTTTGGGGGAAAGGAAATGGCGCAGTATCAGTCTCATATATCGTTGGACACCTGAACCGCGCCGTAAGGGAAGGGATAAGGGAGGGAGTGAAAGAAGAAAGGAAGAAATAGGTGCCGTAGTGGAGGGCTCCGGAATAATTTCGACCACCTGGGGATCTTTAATGTGCACTGACATCGCACAGCACACGGGCGCCTTAGCGTTTTTCCTCCATAAAAACGCAGCCGCCGCGGTCGGGTTCGAACCCGGGAACTCCAGCTCAGTAGTCGAGCACGCTAACCAGTGAGCCACCGCGGCGGGTATTCGATCTTACAATCCATCTATCTGAATGATTTATTTCAGTGACAGTGAGGGCATATATGCAAATAACTAAATGAAAAAGAAAAGAATACGAATTAGAAATCGAATACGAATACGAATACGATTTAGAAATCATTATATCACCCCCCACTTTGTGTGCAGAACAAAAGTGCGATGTTAATATAGAAGCATGTCGTAACAAGGCCTGTCATTATACAAGCAGTTATGCGCGAAACTATTGGAGCTTGTTATGCTCCCGTTAGCTGTGTGTGCTCAGAGATGTTTTAGAGCGAGAGCTCTACTCCTAGGTGTACAACTTCCGACTTCGATGTGGGTGCGACAACGACCTTCAATGCCTCACTGGGTCAAACCTCACTAGGTCAATGCCTCACTAGGTCACTAGGTCAAAAAGCGTGTACCTTGTCCTCGGGGGTACGGTTGACCAGAAGAAACGACGTTAAGCGTTCCTCGTACGACGGCCAGTCGCTCGTAGACTCGTCGAAGGGCTCGATGTGTCCCAGTCGACCCACGAGTTGCGCCACTGCTCCCGCCGCTGCCGAACCATCCGTTGCCATGTCGGCTTGCTGTAGAACTGGTCAGAATCCCATCCTCGTCGCCAAATGTCGTGTTTGTCGGGGACATCAACCGAAGGCCAGGTTGGCGGAAAACCGAACGTGGTTTATTCCATCACAGCTTGTAGTGGAATCCCCCCCGGTGGCCGAACAGCGCGGCTTATCTTATAGCCAGCTCTCGCGATCGTCGCGCCGCCGCTATCGCTCTAGCCGCGACGATTACACAACACAGGCCACATGAGCCGGCAACTTTATTCGATCCTGCAATGCTTTCGCTCACACCGCGCCAAATACATGCCTTGGTGTAAGCTTAAGCATCCGGCGCGAAAAGAAAAGAGACCTTGCCTTATGTACCTGTGCTGACTCTAGCAGCATGCTCAGAGAAACGAGCACGCCCGGAGTACACGTTCAAGACCTATTTACAAATGATAACGCTACTACGCTTGTTTTCGCTTCCATCCCGCATCCTGTCCCGCGATTCGCGGGGGGGGGGGGGGGGGGGGGGCTCGAGTTGGAGCGAAAGTGGAATTTTATTTGGTCAATAAGTAGCTCCTGCTGCTGAGATCAGCTAAAGAAAAGCAATTCACTCTACGCATTATACATTGGCGAATAGGCGCTGGCGGCTTTGTGAGTTCGACAGTCTTCAAGTTGCCTTGGATTCCCTAGTATTCACGATTTTTTTTAAAATTTGTGCGACCACTGGTCACTGATGACGCAGCTAGAGGACATAGCTGCCCGATACCAAAGCATTCACAATTGCGTAGTTTTTTCACGCCTGGTTGATGTAAATTCAGTCAGATGCGAGAAGGCTGCACATGTCAGACAGGCAGATAGCCGAGTACAATGGTGGTGTCCGTGTTAGCCGTGGCAGGACTGCATAAAAAAGGCAGAGAGCAGTACACACCGGTTGTTGAGATTGAGCTCTGTTTAACTGCAAACGGACATGTTGGTTCCGGCGGGCGCTGCCAGCTGCTGAAACATTCCTGGGCCATAGCTGGGGAAAACAGCCTTTCCAGTCCTCCATCGGATGTTCAGCTGGGGTATAGCGTCGAAAGCAAATCTGCAGTGGTAACCAACGTGTGTGGCTGCATCTCCAGACATTGTAACTACGCTGGGTTTTGGTATATTAGGACAGCGTTGTTTACTCACAACGGCCGCTACAATGACAAAATGTCATCCGCAATGCCGCGAGTGTAACCGTCATTATCATTTTTCAGTCCATATTGTATAGAGGCAGTTTTCGAATGAAGAGGCGGCCTTGATGACAAATCTGCAGCACTGAATTTTTAGTTTGCCTTGCCGTACTCGAGAATGATTCCTATGATCATAATCGGGCTAACGCGTTTTGAAATTATACTTCTGTAACAAGGGAGTGATTACTCATTGGCATCCACCTGAGCGCAGCCATACGGCTACAAAGGAAAGCTGTACAACTTTCTCAGAAACTTCGTATAAACTTCGTAGTTGGTAGCGCGACTGGTCTTGTCAAGCGGTGGTCTCGGACCAGGATGAATTTGTCTTTAACTATGAAATAAACAAGTTATTATTATTATTATTAAAGCTGTATAGCTTTTCTTTGTAGCCGTATGGCTACGCTTGGGTGGATGCCAATTTGTATTTACTCCCTTATTACAAATCTGCTCCACCTTTGGGGATTCCCCTAAACATTTCATCAAATTATACTTCTCTCTGCGCATATACTGCATATGTCAAAGTGCACACTGTGCAACACGCTCTTTAGTGTTCCACCTCACTACTTGAGGAGTGCAAGCGCTTGAACTCCTCTCACAAACCATTTCTTCCTGGAGCCCTGATCTCCTACAAGATCGAATGCGTGGGTCCGCCAGTTGCGCTTCGCACGACACGTATACCATGCCGTGCAGTTTTCTGACACTTACCTACTCTGTAAAGGGGACGAAGCGAATATAGGCTGGGTGCTTTATACCATAGCTACCACCCTTTCATGCTCATCATAACATCTGCCTGCTCCCCACGAAGCTAACTATGAGTAACGCCAAGACGCCACAGGATTCCACGCCTTTTCTCGCTCGCAACCGATGTAAAGTTTCGGCTCCTACTCTCACATCTACAAGCCTATTAATTCTACAAATGCTGAGATTACAAAGCTGCCAACTTTGTAGCTTCAGTGCAATATTCCTCATTTATCCTTGCCAAGAACTAGGCACCAGTATTGAGTACACATGAGTCAGGCAACACTAAGCACAGCTCACGATATGGAAGCTCAAGCTATGATGCGTGTGTAAAACATAATCGCGTGGTAAACTGATTATAGCCGAAATACGTTAGTTACCAGAACTTTTATAAACAGAGCTGCAACGGTTTTATACTATGCGTAGCTTTGCACAGACATGCAAGAAAATGCACCACTCATATCCTACCACTTTCTTCCTGTGACCGTTTCACAGGTTAATCCCAGTATTTTCTTTGATCACTTATCTGTAAACTTGCGATCGTTTTCTCGTGCCTAGAGTGCGAACCCGTTATGGCGAGCGTCTTCGAAAACATTAGTTCCTTCTGTTCTTAACCGGTTACGCAAAGAAATATTCCCTGCTAATTCCAAAAAGGTAGTGAAAGCTTGTCTTGTTAAATATACGTTGTTAGTTCCAGTTACAGTGAACTTCCGGATGAGGACTGAGGAACCTGCTTTTCCCAGCTATGGTCAAGGAACGTTTCAGCGGCTAGCCTGGTTCTCCGAAAGCAAAATGTTCATCTGCAGTTAAACCGTGCTGCAACAGAGCTCAATCATCGACAACCGGTGTGGACTGCTTGCTGCACTCTTTATCTCGTCTTGCCACGCCTAACATGCCCGACATGGGCCTCAACCTGCCCGACATGCGCAGCATTTTCGCTTCTGATTGAATGTACATCAAGCAGGCGTGAAAAGAGCACGCAATTGTGAATGCTCTGGTATCGAGCGGCTATGTCCTCTAGCTCCGTCATCAGTGACCAGTGGTCGCACATATTAAAAAAAAAATTCGTGAAACCTAGGGAATCCAAGGCGACTTGAAGACTGTCGAATTCACAAAGCCGCGAGCGTCCATTCGCCGATGTATAATGCGTAGAGTAGATTGCTTTTTTAGCTGATCTCAGTAGCAGGGAGCTACATATTGAGCTCCATAGTCCTCCATAAAGTCAGGAATAAAATTCTAATAAGAAACGGAGTCAGGCAAGGAGACACGATCTCAATGGGGGTCCTTTGTGGTAAACAATTGTCAGCTGACAATTGTTTACCACAAAGGACCCCCATTGACATTCCCGATCTCCGCAGGCTCTTACAGTTCTGCCTGGACAACACTTATTTCGTCTTCCAAGGCTCTTTTTACCGACAACTTCAGGGCACACCAATGGGCGCCGCTATCTCAGTGACTGTCGCGAATCTGACTATGGAATTTGTTGAGCGCCGTGCCCTTGAAACATCCCCATCACCGCCAAGAATCTTTCTTAGATATGTAGATGACTGCTTCTGCCTCATTCGGAAAGATGATTTGCTGGCCTTTTCGTCCCATTTAAATTCCATTGAAGAAGCGATTTATTTCACCGTCGAAGAAGAAATTAATGGCATGTTGCCCTTCCTGGACGTATTGGTAAAACGAAACAGTGGAAAGCTATCATTCAGCGTCTACAGGAAACCCACCCACACCGGAAGATACCTTAACTTCAAATCTGTGCACCTGGCTAATCAAAAGAAATCTGTTGCCACAACCTTGTTCAAACGCGCTGAACGCATATGCAGTTTTCCTGAAGATCGGGCAGTCGACTTTGGTACTGTACGGCAAGAACTCACGCGAAACGAGTACCCAGCTGCTTTTGTGGCATCCGCTGAAAAGCAGTTATCTTGCCCGACACGTGAAAATTCAGTGTTGTCCCCTCTGAAACGTGCCGCTGTTGCCTACACACCTGGAATAAGCGAAGCCTTGGCGCGTATTCTGCGCACATTCCAAGTTCACGTTGCCCATGTCCCCACAAGGAAACTTCGGCATGCGCTGGTTAACGTCAAAGACGATCTCCCCAAAGAAAAGTACCCTGGCGTTGTTTACAGCGTCCCCTGCTCTGATTGTGACAGCGTCTACATCGGCGAGATTGGCGATTTTAATAGACGCCTAAAAGAACATTGTAATGACGTTGAAAACAAAAGAGTGAACTCTAATGCTATCGCCGAACACTCCGTATCAACTGGCCACGATATTGACTGGGGTAGGGAACACGTGCTGGCAACTGAAAAGAATCTGTACCGTCGCCTTCACCTCGAATCATTATTCATTCAAACGACTAACCGCACCCTCAATCGCAACACTGGAAATCTAACTCCTGTATACGCACGCTCCCTGCGCCCTCTTTTTCAAACGTATTTAATCCTGATGCACTTTCTAATCCTTCTCATTGTGAACAAGGCTCCCGTACGGGAGCCGAAACGTCATTTTGTTGTTTTTTTTTTTGTTTTTTACCTTTGCTCGGCGTCCTCCTTTCAAGTTTTATTGTTAATAACTCTGTGGCAGAAACACGGCTCTGGAGCATAGGCCGCCGACCTACATTACGAAAATTGTAATTGACGATTAAAAAGTTGTAGACGCGTATAACTGGATCCTAGGGTCAATGTAAACCTATTTGCGCTTTCAGGTACGTGGGGGGGGTGGGGGGGGGGGGGGGTGGGAAGGCGTCCACCGGAAAACAAACCACCCTTCCGCTCAGTATTTCGTGCTTAGCTACGCTAAACCGCAGGTAATTTTTATATTTACTTCATCATACTGCTGTTCCACTGAAGGGTGGTCGCAGGATGGATACATTACTGAAAGAGCCAGGTATTGGTCATGGACAATATTTCCCGTAGCGTCGTGTAGATGAAGCCACCCTATAAGATAAAAGATTTAGAGTTCACAAGTGGATTTTGTTTGTGGGAGGCTTGTAACGCGTGGATTAAACGCTGCTGTAGTAATATACCATACAGCCCACGCGCTTTGGCCGCAATGCAATGCACATACACATGTGCTTCTGTACGCAGATCCATATTCGCGACTGGGCAAATTCGTCATTGTTCACATGGTGATACGGAAGGGCGGATGAAGCGCATAACAATAGTAATAACTTATCCTTCACTGACCATTGCGTATGTGATATTACTACAATATTCATTCTAGTAAGGGTTCTTTAAAAACTTCTCACAGACGTTCTTTAAAATTCTCGGAAACACGCACATGCATCTAGTAAATGCAGCCAGGCCGCAGGTCGATCCTGCGCAACATAATCTCCCCTGCACCATAGCACACTGCTGTCTGCATAGAGACATCGATGAACGTGACGGCTCTGCGTGCGAATCTGTACTGTGACTTTTCTAAGGCTAAACAGTCCCATGAGCACTAAAAGATCGCACGGAGCCTTAGAACCTTTCATTGCGGATAAAAATCTTATGGCGTGGGGCATAATCCCAGTGTCTTTTTTAAGAATGTTTAAAAAAATCAACACGGCATCATGGCAAATTACAAACCAAAGATCATTAGTTTCTATCTGCTGACACAAGCGACAGTTCACAGACTATGGCACAAAACTCCCTTTTTTTACAAAGCTATGTTTTTACAGGTAAAGTGGAAGTGTAACGTTTAAACAAGAAAGTCTTTGCGACCGATTGAACGCACATCCGGTGCACCCACTTTAATATGCTGTTGTCTAGATAAGAGCAGTAAGGCTGTCAATGCATGGTACAGGAAATAAAGTCTCAATCAGGACTTTTGTGATTTGTCTTCCGGATAGACTTCTTAGATATTCTGAGCAAAACCGTACTATGAGGAAATGCAATGTTTCGGCCACTCCTCACTCCTATGATCAGTGG
Source organism: Amblyomma americanum (assembly GCA_030143305.2). NCBI lineage: Eukaryota > Metazoa > Arthropoda > Arachnida > Ixodida > Ixodidae > Amblyomma > Amblyomma americanum. The sequence goes on along the minus strand of JARKHS020035671.1, from coordinate 343,242 downwards.
GCGCAAACAGAACAGCCAAACGGGCCCTTAATCGCTTGTTAACCACGGATAAAAGGAAGAGGTGGTTTGCTCTCTGAAAAGAAGAAAAACCTTTAAACAAGCTGATGAACGAACAAGTGCTGAAGATCAGCTCCAGCAGCTTCCAGAGGCAGAAAGAAGTTTTCTCGACGCAAAGACTTTCGAGATGCGCAGACGCACATTGGTTGAAATTACTGTTGCAGGGTATCGCCCGATATCCTTATGCGACTTGTATTATAAGATTTTTCCGAAGGTTTTTTCTTCTCGTCCGCAGCTTGCGGCAATAGATTTAATACCAAGTGTGCGGGATCAAAAGCCACATAACCTAAGACAACATCCATATCGCATTTTCTGTGTCAGAGACTGTCAGATAAGATCAATCAAGTGGCTCTTATGCACAGTGATTTGACAAGAACTTTTGATAAAGAATGCCATGATTTTTTTGGTTTATGTACTGTAGAGTGCAAACATTGATGAAGTCTTTCTTGAAGGCATAGAACTATGGTGTCAAGCCGCCCCTACAAGTCTTATTCTTAATCATAAGTTTACCAATCCAATTCCACTTAAAACATCTGTTCGACAGAGCTGCCAAACATCTCCTTTGCTATTCGCTTGATAATATTGAGCCCTTATGTCATCATATCATCAAGAACACAACAATTAGTGTCTTCTCATGATCGCAGTGTGAAATGTGAGATTTTGCCTCATGGTAGTGACGTCGCCCTTTTCTGTTCTGATAAAGAAAGTGCTCGGTGGTTTGCTGTGTTACTGAGCACGTTTTTTTTATAGTTGGGGTGCGTCTTATGACATCCATAAAACAAAGGTAAAACCTGGCTCAGTCACTGGGGTACAAAACCAAGCTTCTTTGTCTGACATCAGGTGGGACTCCGAAGACTTGCGGTATTCAGAGGTTCCCTTTGCATCAGTACCGTAACAGTGAGCCTCACTGGGACTCTCAAATCTCGCTAGCCAGGCGACAAACCCCCAGCTTGAGTGGGTGCGGAGCAGTCTCTGTTTGCACGAGCACAACTTTGTAATCTCTTGTTGGTTTCGAAGCTTATCTATGTCATGCAGCTGTTGCATTCTGCAAGAAAAAAAGTGTACGCAATGCATAGAATTTATAGCAACTTTCGTGTAGGCTATCACTGCACCCGAGCACGCCTCGTGCTGCAACCCACTCTCGGGCTGTGCATTGCACATCGTCTTCTTCGTCCACTAATACTGCTTCGAGGCTTTGGGCGCGTGCTGTGAGGTTAATAACCTGACAGTTAATTTTTTTTACCTGCAAAGACCGTTTCGCGTCGACCTGTTCTTCATGCACTTCATGGTCTTCACAGTCGTCAAGGCAATCAATTTAGCCGCATTCTACCTACCAAATTCCTTCTGGTAAAACCGTGTGCTCAAAGTAGCAACATCTTTGCCCTCTACCCCTGTCCTCGTTCGCCGCAAGCGAAATTCAGGCATTTTTGTTTTTGGCTTCGTTCTTTAATACAAGCAATGAAACGCTGTGAATGTCGCTCTATAATGACAGTCGGTGCGTCAGAAAATATTCTCCGTGCCCCAGAAGGCACTTCTCTGAAGCGGTAAAACAAACTTGTGCATCAGTTTTCCGCCATCTTTCACAAGGTCTGCATTAAAAGGATCGCCTGGTCAGCCTCGCCCGGTCCGCATTTCCTGGCCATGCTGAACTTAAGATATAAAGCAAGCACATTTTCTTATAACTGTGTGAATACAAAATGTTTTTACTTTAAACGAAGGGAAGGTCGCTTTACAAGATGCATCACATATCAGCGCATGCCATTTGTGTTTTTCTGGCTTTCCTTCTCCAAGGAAGAGCGACATATGGGCGATGTATCAAAAGGAATGGCCCAATGCACACATTGTTTAATGATTACAAAATCTGAAATTGCGCATTTAAAATCATTTTAGATGTCAAGAACCTGAACAGAAACAATATAGCTGTACTAAGGTCCGTGACTGCTTCTGCTTTTCTGCATGACATTTTGGACTCTTGTACCGCTGCTGCGTATTTGAGCGCACTGTCGAACAGCATATTGGTTGTGCGTAATTGATAACCTTTTCCTTCTTTTGCAAAAGAAAACAAAAGTCACTTTTTTCACTTTATCTGGCGCAACGCGAACAAGTGGTGGTTTAGAGTAAATAAAAAAAAAGCATAATAGAGGCCGTGGTAGACAGTCGCTGCTGTGATAATTTATTTTCAAACGCTCTGCATATGTAGAAAACATGATATGCTCAAAGTAAGAACAAAGAGCATATTGTCCTCGTGTTTCTCTCGGTAACAGATAGGCTCACCGAGAAAATAATGGCAGTTTTGTTCACCCATGCGTCAACCGTTCACATGAAAAATGGTTAGGTTTCATTTTCTAGTCGCCAGACAATTTCAAGTCTTGAGTATTATAATCACTCTCTCTAGGTTCTAGATTAGGCTTAAAAAGTAAAGGAAAAAGAGGTCGCTATCTCTTAGCACTGCATTCTTTTACTGCGCTCTTTCTGTGTTACTTTGTAAGATGCTTCACAATAAAGTACTTTGGCGCCCACATTTGAGGAGATCGTAAGTACGCGCCTGCGCCTACTCAGTGCCGAAGTGGCACTGAGTGGCCTAAACTTTTTTTTCAGCGTCATTGCACAGCAGGCGCTGCATCGAATACGAGTGGCGTTTGAAAGAAAATAAGGTATTCGTTTTCAAGCAGAAGTCTAGTCTTTTAACCTTAAAATTGTTAACCCTTATTGTTGGACGTTAGTATTTAGATAAGCTTTCAGTAACCGTTTTTTGTAAATTTTTATCTTAATCATGTTCTTGAGTGTGCTCCGCGTTTCACTTTGCAGTTTTCTATTTATAGTGATGACTTTTACTTTTATTGTTTTTGTACTTCGTTTTTTATTCTTTTTTAGATACGACGCTCATGTCTTATAATGTCCACGGGCCCTGAGGGTAATGGCCTGAATAAACGCCGAGAGTTTAAAAGCCTCATGTATTTTGCCCATCCTCAGCGACATATGTTTAAAGATCGTTCGTATCAATCCAGAAGAACACAAAAAACTAATATGTGTGCGTTGCTTTTGTGTCTGTTTGAGAATGTTGGCTGTTGCATATGTATTGTCTTTGTATGGTAAGTTTCTAAAGATCAGGTGGGGGCTCAGTTTGACCTTTCAAACACATGAAATATGCTTTTTGCTTTGAGGGGAGTATTCTAAATCAGAAGCTCGCATGCGTCTCTTCGAAGCTCTAACATAACCCGAAGATTTTCAGAGATTCAGTGCAGGACACCATAAGTATTGCAGAATAACACCATTCCGTTATCGCATCTCGCTCTAGTGAAACAAAATCAGGCATCGATGCTTTGTGCGTTAGATTACAGGCAAAAAATTAGCAACCGCTGATTGTTCACACGCCACCATCATCAGTCTTTCATGTGTCAACGTTATGACAAGTGCTAAGAGGCTGGCGTATTTCAAAGAAATGCAAGGGGACGGAAAAACAAAAACGCGACCTTGTTCCATGCGGTCACTGTCTGCAGCACGGTTTAATCACTTACAGCTAAAAAATACGAGGTGAGGTTCTGCCTTGCGACGCTGAACATGATTCCCGACTATTGAAAAAAGGGCGTAAAACTCGCGCCCTTTCTCTCGCATGAGAGCGACAAAAGAAAAACGCCATTTCTTTCCTTGCGACTTCTTGGTCGGGCACACAGTGCTCTGCGCGTGCGGACATAGGTACAGACTGGGACAAAGTGCTGCTCAGCGCGTACGTGTAAGTACAGGCTGGGACAAAGTCGCTGGACCGCGGGCTCTCAAAACGAAGCCCATAGCTCTAATATTACCCGCTTGGTGGAGGCAAGCCGTCTGGAAGCGAAACTTAACCGCCTAATGTTTTTTTTTTCATCAGTATGGGCTCTATCCGGGGACTAGTAATGGAACTATTGGTTTCGGTTGCGGAGCACGCGGTCTTCATACTTTTGCCCCGGACCCTATTTAGACCAATGTCGTCAACATCATCATTATCATCATCAGCTTGACTACACACACTGAGAGGAAAAGCCTCTTCCATGTAGCTCCAATAAATCCTGTCCTTTGCAGCTGCATCCACCCTAAGCCTGCAAACCTATGCAAGTCTATATAGCAATGTTTATGTGTTGAACTGTGGTAAATCCACATAGTGCTGCCCAACCTCGGGAGAAAATGAGCTGTTTATATTTGTCTTTTGTTCACTGACAGTTTTTAGTGGTTTTAATGGGATGTTTTAGAAGATTAATATGAAAGCGATCGTCTCCCTGTCACGTTAAACGTGTCATCCTCGCCAACAGTCATCTCTAAAAAACCACCGCATTGGAAGCTACATTTAGTTGACTGGGCATTAGTCAAAGAAGAAGCCAGTTTAGAGAATGTAATTTTAGAAAATCTTAGCAGAGACGAAATAAACGAAATGTTCACAGCATGCATTCTCAGTGGTGTTCAACTATCAATCCCAAACACAGTGGTGTGTTCGGCATATTGCCGAGAAAACATCATGGATAGCTTATGGGCCATCTGTAAACAGCTCAACCATATAAAAAAAATGTGGCAGCAAGTTTGAAAACTAAAAGCAGCTATTCATCATTCACAGTTCCTCTTTTGGCAACACCTTGTACACAAACAAGTACGGGGGAACCGGCAGACATATTGGGGGAGCACTTTGCTGCGGTTTCAAGTTTTTCACACTATACCTAATCATTTCTAGCATAAAAAACAAAACGAAAAATTTTAAACTTCCGACAAGCGGAGGTTCGAACGCACAATACAAGAGTTCAATTATTCTCCAAGATCTCAATAGAGTACTGTCTGCCAGCAAAAAAAAAAAAAACTGCTCCAGGACCTAGCCAGATACACTATGAAACGCTTGCGCGTATTTCCGGGCCTGTTAAAAACTTGAATTGTTTTAAATGTTCTTAGAATGATAAATGCCGAAGGAGTGGAAAAGATTTATTACAGTACCATTCATGAAGCCTAGAAAGCTGCCAACCTCCCCTTGTAGCTGTAGGCCAGTAGCCCTTACAGGCTGTCTCGCCAAGTCTTTCAAAGTGTTCTAGATTTTGTCCTTGAAATACGCGAACTTCTTGACATCAGTAAGTGTGGTTTCGAAATGGCATGCTCAACAACGGACCATCCAGTTCGCCTTGAATATACAGTCAGCGATGCTTTTATAAGCAAACAACACTACCTTGACAATTTTTTTTTTCATCTGGAGAAAATCTACGACATGACCTAGAGGTTCGGAATTCTTTGTGCCCTACAAGTGCTTAGCATAATGTGGCAAGATGTTAAACTCCCTATATGATTTCCTGTCCAACCGTTCTCTTTCCATACGTCCAGGCTCAACGCTCTCAAAGAACTTCGTTCAAGAAAATGGAGTACCTCAGTGATGTATATTAAACAACACCCTTAATTATAAAAAAGAATTCCATAACTAAAATAATCAAGAAGTTCACATTGTGTTAAGTCTGCGTTGACGATCTTCAAATAGCCTGCCGATCCGCAACTGTAGCAACATGCGAGAGGGAAATACAGTTGACAATAAACGAACTAGTGACATGGGCAGATAGAACTGGATTCCAGTTTTCTGCACACAAAACATTGCCTGTTCTGTTCTCGCTCATATGAGACCTACAAACCGAACCCACCTTACACCTAAACGAAAGTAATTTGCGTATAAAAAAATGAGCATAAATTTCTTGGCATTACATTTGACTCAAAATTCACATTCACACCTCACATAAACGCTCTAAAAAAAAGGCTTCACAGTCCCTGAACATACTCAAAGTACTTTCACGAAAATATTAGGGTCCTATAAACATGCCATTTAGAAATATACCGCTCTGTGGTACGATCAACATTAGATTATGGACATATATTGGAGGGATCAGTGAGACTATCCTAACAGACGCAAATTCATGCTGGTCACACCAGCAAAGTTACTACATCTTTCTTTAAAATGTTCGTCTAGAGAAATACAATACTTCGCCGATTTGTAATGAAACCTGCCCGTCTTTACCGCAGCGGTGCATTGGTTCGCTGTTTGGAACCTCCTGTCTCCGCTGTCAACGATTTGTTTCGTCTCAGCATGCACGTAAGCAACGCGGCCAGCAGAGTGCTGAATGTGAGATGTGCACTGGCCAGTACCTCCAACGGGCGCATCAGCTAACTCCGTAATATTCACTCTTCATTGAGTATATGAATAAAAAATCGCCCTGTCGTTGTCCAATTCAACTGGTTTAGCGGACGCTTTTCGCGGTTTGTCTCATGAACAACTGCTTGCTGAAATTCAAGAAATACATCACTCTGCCATCAACAACGGACACATTATTGCCTACCAGTGGCTACCAGGACACAGAGACATTGCAAGCAATCGCCGTGCGGAAGAGGCCACGAGAATCGCCTACCACGACAGCGACTGCGTGTTGATTCCTATTTCGAGAGGCGGCGCTGTGGCTTTGAAAACTCGCGCGCGTGACCGCACTTTTCTCGTGCAATTGCGAGGAAAGTGGAATTGCACACATTCTCTGTGCAGTCCCTACATGCAGTGCCGAAAGGCAGTCTCTATGGCTTGCGCTGGAACGCCTTGACCGAGTCCCGCTGACGCAAATGAAGACTCTCGTAGTGGCAGCGGTGATCGTCGGCGATGAGGGCCTGCCAAGCACTGCTCTGTTTCTGGTGAGTGTTACGATTGATAAGCCATCACTTTCCATGACTTGATAGGCCACGACTTTCCCGCAAGCTTTTTGTGGTAGTTGTTGGCTTCAAACAATGCTGGCACATGCCCACTGCGGGGGAGTGGCCATGACGCAGGCGGTTAATTGCTGGATACAGGAACGTCTTGACAGAAAAAAAGGAGTAATAGTGTGTAGGCTGATAGATTGGAAGACGCTAGGACAGGGGTCCTGTCGTTGTTGTTGTTGTTAGCCTATCAAAAGATGGCACATGCCCACACTGGAGGATCGGCCAAGAATCGGGTGACTATATTTACCTGTATTCATGCGCCACGGTGGCTTAGTGGTTATGGCGCTCGGCTGCTTTGCTGGCCCGAAAGACGCGGCGGTCGAATTTCGATGGAGGCGAAATTCTAGAGGCCCGTGTACAGTGTTAAATAACTCCAGAAGGTCGAAATTTCCGGAGTCCTTCACTACGGCGTCCCTCATAGCCTTAATCGCTTTGGGACGTTAAACCCTCATAAACCAAACCAAACTATTCACCTACATTCAGATAGTTAAAATGTCCTTGCGAGCTTTATTTTCCTGCGCTGTTCTTGTTAATCATTATATCGTATCTAATCATCCTTTTCGTCCAGTGTAGGGCTGCAAATTGATTTCTTGTCCTCCTTCTCCTTTACCCTTGGCCTTTGTTCTTTAGACTGCCGTATTCCCGACGTTTATCGGGGACCGCATGAAGACCCGTACTACGCACGCCCGTTAAACAACCCTTACGAAAATCAATATTGCAGTAATATCACATATGCAATGTACGGAGAAAGGTAAGTTATTAGTCCTGTTAAGCGTTTCATCCGCCTTTATGTACCACCACGTGAACCATCAAGTATTGGTCCAGTCGCGAATATGAATCTGTGTGCAACCGCACACGGTATGTCTGGGCATTGGATTGCGGCCAAAGCGCGTGGGCTGATCGTAGAATAATGCTGTGGCGATTAATCCACGTCCTACAAGGCCTCCCACAAAAAAAAATCATTTAAAGGATCTAAATTTATTATTTTTTACGCTGGCTTCATCTACACGATGCCACGGGAAATATTTTTGTTGACCAATAACTGGCCCCTTCGATAATGTGCCCATCCTGAAAGGACCCCTCAGTGGCATGGCAATATTATGAAGTGAAGTCAATAGAAAAATGGCTGGCAGCTTAGCATGGCTCTAAACAGGAAATACTGCGCGAAAACGAAGTTGTTTTCAGTTTGGCGCCAACATTACGTACCTGAAAGCGCAAATAGCTTTACACTGACCCAGAGAGCCAGTTATGCATGCCTATAACTTTTTAATCGTCGAATACAATTTACGTAATGTATGCCGGCGGCGTGTGGTATAAATTTTCTGGTTGCGTTTCATTTGGGAAAACGAGGCGCCACTACGAAGGCAGCAAAGGTGTTTGGTTTTGGATATAACGACCAGTCTAACAGGGGCAGATCACATAACGAAATTATGCGCTAGTGCTTCCAGGACACTTGGATTCATCAAAAGATCACTTGCCATGTCTCCCACAGCCATCAGAGAACTAGCATATGTAACATATATTCGCAGCAGACTTGAATACGGCTCAACAATATGGAACCCTCACCAGGCCTACCTGATTGACTGACTCAAAGAAATCCAGAACCGGGCAGCACGTTTCATCACCTCGCAGTACAAACCTCGGCTCAGTGTTACTGTCATGAAATCATCTCTTGGTCTCAAATCATTAGCGCTTCGCTGAAAAATTTCGATTCTCTCCCTCTTTCACAAACTGCACTTTAACTTTCCAGCCCTTCGGGAACACCTTCTGCGCACTACCGGTACGACCATTTCGCCGCTTATTTAATTCATTTAGCATACAGCTCTTGCACGGAACCACCCATGCATTGAACAAATTGTTTCTTCCTTGTGCGATGGAATTCTGGAATAACCTACTCAAAAATATTGTTGGTGAGACTAATTCTTCCAACTTTAGGCAGCTACTCATCGACCATTCAAAGAATAAAAAAATTTTCCTATACCCTGTGCCAGCTACTATGCACTGCAAAACGATCAAACACTTTATTGGGCACGTTTTATTACTTTAGTGTGTACTTGTGTGCTTCTTCTTCACATGTTCCTTGATTATATTATTTATTGACCATATTAATTTTTTTCCTCGTTTGCTATGCCTAGTTTTCTCTGTGTTTGCCTTTTCATGTGTATGACCCCCTCCCCTTATATGACCCCCTCCCTTATATAATGTACGTACGGGACCCTTGAGGTTTAATAAAAGATGATGATGATGATAATGAGAGCCGTGTTTCTGCCACAACGTTGCATGTTCACTCCAACGCATGCGGCAGTGACAGTGAGACGCCAACGTATCTCTCTGTCACTACCGCCATGCAGCTTAAAGCGCGATTAGTGTCAGAGCAGTATTAGTGGATGAAGACGGCGATGTGCAATTCACAACACGGGAGTGAGTTCAGTTTAACACGACGCGTATTGTGGTACGGCTCCATTCATGCCGTATGGGGTGCGATTCCTGGATGTTGAGCATAATCTTTATATTGCTGCGAGCGCATATCTTTATATGCTGCGTGCGCTATAACACCTACCGGTTTCCCTATGATTCATTATATTGAAATGGAAACGAAGCACCCCAAAATGACATCTGCCTTTGCTCCTCTATAAATTTTCAAGCTTTATTTTATTGGGGAAAACTTGGCGCCACTACGACGGAAGCAATTTTGCTTGGTTTAAAAGGCGAAGGAGTATGTTGAGGAGAATTATTTCAACGCGTCGAATCTAAGTAAAGGCCGTTTCTTGCTCTGTTTATAATTGGTTTTGGGGGGAAAGGAAATGGCGCAGTATCTGTCTCATATATCGTTGGACACCTGAACCGCGCCGTAAGGGAAGGGATAAAGGAGGGGTGAAAGAAGAAAGGAAGGAAGAGGGGCCGTAGTGGAGGGCTCCGGAATAATTTCGACCACCTGGGGTTCTTTAACGTGCACTGACATCGCACAGTACATGGTCGCCTTAGCGTTTTTCCTCCATAAAAACGCAGCCGCCGCGGTCGGATTCGAACCCGGGAACTCCGGATCAGTAGTCGAGCGCCCCTGTTTCTTGTCTAAGATAATCTGTACGTGTATTGGGGATCTGGAGGCGGAACGCACAGGCGGCGGTGTGCTGTGCGATGTCAGTGCACGTTGAAGATCCCCAAGTGGTCAAAATAAATCCGGAGCCCTCCACTAGGGCACCCCTTTCTTCCTTTCTTATTTCAGCCTCTCCTTTATCCCTTCCATTACGGCACGGTTGAGGTGTCCGCCAAGATCTGAGACAAATACCGCGCCATTTCCTTTTCAAAACACCTATTTTTACCTAGGGATCTTTAAAGTGCACGAACATCACCCCGCACGAGGGCGCCTTGGCGTTTCGCCTCCTTCAAAACTCTGTCGCGCCACCTCTTTCTTCCTTTCTCCTTTCACTCCCTCCTTTATCCCTTCTCTTACGGCGCGGTTCAGGTATCCGCCGATATGTGAGACAGATACTGTGGCATTTCCTTTCCCCAAAAACCAATTTTCAATTTTCAATTTTTTCCTATTGTGTGAGCCATGACTTGGCTCAATAGTTAAAAAACAAGATTAAGGCGGTGTTGATGTGTCCACCGATATGTCGAGATCTTAGAGCTACTGCGCACTTTTGTTTCCTCAAAACACATGCTTTCGTTTTCCTCCACGTAAGCAGATTGAAGTGCCCTCAAAATTTTTCCCGTTTTTAGCCCTTTGTATTTTGTATTTCAAATAGGTTATAGTTGAATACCCCCAAATAATGCAACGATCCATAAGGCAGCAAAATATGGAAATAAAAAAACAATCTCTTTGTTTAATGCATTATTTTTCAATAGCTTTTCGAATTTTTTTTGCAACATTATAGACGCGAAAACGTGTTTTTTTTTTGTGCTTTCAACAAAAAATGTGCATGCAATTACTGGGCACACCTCTAGGCACGACTAAAGTTCAGTTTACTCTCTGCGGAAAGTCGAACTGCCTGTTTCGTGAAACCGCAAAAGCGGTGTATTCACCACTTGCGATAGGCGATTTTTCCCATTATCTCTTCAACGCCTTTGTTGCAAAAATAAGTGCTATTTCTTTGTGTCGACACATTAGCCTGTTGCATACAAAAATTGAATTGAAAACAAATAGTCATGGTACCTCGATTACCTTTCTTATCTGAACACACCCATTGCAATCAAGATGCATGCATATTATCTTAGACGAGAAACAGAGTAGAAGCGGCTTTTTCTTAGATTTGGCGCATTAAAACAATTCTCCTATACATAACTCTTAACCTTCCAAACCAAACTGCTTTGGTGCCGTTTTAGTGGCGCCAAGTTTTTCCGAATAAAACACCTCTAGAAAAATTATAGAGGAGCAAAGTCAGCGGGCATTTAGGGAGGCTTCGTTCCCACTTCAATATAAAGAATCATAGGAAAACCGGTCGGAATTATAGCGCTCGCAGCATATATAGTAATTAAAGATCAAGATCAACGTCCAGGAATCATTACCGATACGACATCGATGGACACGCAGGCTAGCCTCGTGTAAAGCTGAACACACTCCCGTGCCGTGCACTGCACATCGTCGTCTTCATCTGACCCTAATCGTGCTTTGACATGGCAGTAGTGACAGGGAGATACATTGGCATCTCACTGTCACAGCCGCATGCGTTGGCAAGAACAGCGTTATGGCAGAAACACGGCTCTGGAACATAGGCCGCCGGCATGCATTACGTAAATTGAAATCGACCATTAAAATGTTATAGACACGCTTAACTGGCTCCCTATGTCAATGTAAACTTATTTGTGCTTTCAGGTACGTGGTGTCCATTTGCAAACTGAGCTTTCGCACAATATTTTGTGCATTGCAATGCTAAACCGCCAGCAATTTTTCTCATTATTGCATCTCACTGCAGTCCGTCTGATGGGCATTGGCTGGACAGGCACATTATCGAAGGGGCCAGTTATTGATCATCGACAATGTGTCATGTAGCACCGTGTAGACGAGCCACCGTCGAAAATATTACATTTAAAGACCATAAGTCAGTTTTGTTTTCTTGCAAGCGTCGTAGCACGTGGATTAATCGCTGCTGCAGAAATCTACGATGCAGTTTACGCACTTTGGTCGCAAGCCAATACACAGACACACCGTATGCCGTTGTATACAGATCCATATTCGCGACTGGACAAATTATTGATTCTTCACATGGTGATACGGAAGGGCTGATGAAGCGCATAACAACACTAAAAACCTACCCTGCACTGACCAATGCATATGTGATATTACTGCAATATCGCTTCTCCTAAGTGTTCTTTAACGGACGACCGACGTGTTGGTCTTCATGCGGTCCCCGATAAACGCAAGAAATTCGGTAGTCCAAAGAACAAAGGCCGAGGATAAAAGAGGAGGAGGAGAGGAAAGCGGTGTGCTACCCTACACTAAGGAAAAGGATGAGGGGATACAATATAATGATGAAGAAGAAAAGCGCAGGAAAATGAAGCTCGGGTGCAAAAGAGAGAGAGAAAGACAAACGGAAAGGCAAGGAGGTTAACTAGGCTGCGCCCGGTATGCTGCACTACACGTGGAAAGTGGAACGGAGGGAGAGATAGAAAGGGGAGAGAACAAAGGGAGATGATCATTTTTCCACATGTCCGTTGGCCAACACTTGCAGGGTACACAGGGCACACACTGATAGTTCACAACCTTGCACCAAGTCCTGTGTCCTTCAAGAACATGAAAACTGCCTTCAAAGCTGCCCTCTGCGATGAATGCTTACTGCAAGGACCCAGAATCTTGGCTTCAGTAAGGGGCCGAGGATCTAAACGGCGGAGTGTTGCAGCCAGGAGTGCACGCTCAAGCTGAAACCGAGGGAAGTTACAAAGAAGGTGTTCTATAGTTTCATCGCACCCACACATCTCACACGCAGGAGAGTCTGCCATTGCGATTAAGTGGGAGTAGGCATTTGTGAACGCCACTCCTAGCTATAGGCAACGCAACAGCGTAGCATCGCAGCGGGAGAGGCCGGACGGAGGACTGAGTTGGAGTAAGGGGTCTAGGCGGTGAAGACGGCATGCGCAGTTGCCAGGAGAAGACCATGACGCTAAAAGCTCATTTCGGCCATGCATTCGCAGATGTCTTGCTGCGTCGGCTCTTGTCAACGGTATCTCGACAATGTTGGCACAAGCTCGCGGTAAAGTCATAGCCTAAAAAGCAATGTGGACGTTCTGAAAAAACAGAGCAGTGCTTGGCAGACCCTCATCGCCAACGATCACCGCTGCCACTACGAGAGTCTTCACTTGCGTCAGCGGGATTCGGTCAAGGCGTTCTTACGCAAGCCATAGAGACGGCCTTTCGGCACGGCATGCAGGAAATGCACAGAAAATGTGTAGAATTCCAATTTCCTCGAAATTCCACGAGAAAACCGCGGTCACGCGCGCGAGTTTGTAAAGCCACTGCTTCGCCTCTCGAAATTAGGATCAACACACAATCGCCGTCGTGGGAAGTGATTCATTTGGCCTCTTCCGCACGGTGATTTCTTGCAATGCCGCTGTGTCCTGGTAGCCACTGTCGCGTATATTCTTTATGGCAGAGTGATGTATTTTTTGGATTTCAGCAAGCAGTTGTTCATGGGATAAACTGCGAAAAGCATCCACTAAGGCAGTTGAAAAAGACAACGACAGAGGCATTTTTGTTTCATATACTCAAAGGACAATGTGAATATTACGGAGTTAGCTGATGCGTCCATCGAAGTTATTGGCTAGTTCACATCTTACATTCAGTACTGTGTTGGCCGCATAGCTTACGTGCATGTTGGCACGAAACAAAACGTTTAAAGCACAGACAGGAGGTTCCAAACAGCGAACCAATGCACTGCTGCGGTAAAGAGGGGCAGGTTTCATTACAACACGGCTAAGTATTGTATTTCTCTAGACGAACAATAAAAAAAACTGTGGAAACTTTTCTCGCGTGAGCAGCATGAATTTGCGACTGGTACAATGGTAGCTGTTGGACAACAAATTCTTCAGCTACCTACCCTGAAATTTGGAGATCAACACTATTCACGTCTATGTTCACATCGGATAGTCTTCTGCAGTAGGAAATATGTGTTCATTAGAGCAACATTTTTACCAGGAAATGCATAGTTCAATTCGTTTGCTTCTGAATTGTATTTAATTACTCTCTATAACTACCGCCAGCGACGAGAGCAATGCAGGTAGTTAGTGCATTATTTTCCCGCCGAGAACAAAGAATTAATTTTGGCGATATATTTAGCCGTCGTATATCCATGTGCTGTAGATCAAAAACAATAATGATGGCACAAATCAAGCAAGTGAAGAATTTTCTTTTGTTAAAACGTTTGACGAGTCTGCAGGTGCACAGTTACAAAGTGTCATTTGGGAGCACATCTGATCAGGAGAAGCAATTATTTTTTCGATTTTCATGTAAAAGTCTAATTTAACCCTTAACATAAAATCTAACAGTGCCGATGAGGTCGAATAAGGCAAGCATAATAAATTTTTGTCTAAGCTTACTTTTTTGATAAACGGATATCTCACATGCATCTGGCGAAGCAGTAAATTCATCAAAACTATTTCGCCAGGAGTAGAGACATGTTTTGACCAGCGCGAGCTGAAGTGCAATCTCTAGACCTATTCTTCTAATCTATGTTACCGCTTCTCGGTGCGCGAGCCAATGCGCGGCAGGCGAGGAAGTGGATTTCACTTGTCATGTACGTCACACAGTGATGCGAGTTGGCAGGCATTGCTCAGCACTCACCCTATGGGCGCAATTTTTCAATTGCTCGAGAAACCTCTAAATTTTCTCTCAGCTGTGGCACCATCTATAATCGCGTTTTCGAAATTCCAAAACATATATATATATATATATATATATATATATATATATATATATATATATATATATATATATATATATATATATATATATATATATATATATATATATATATATATATATATATATATATATATATATATATATATATATATTGCAATTGCTAACGGCCGATTACAAATCTATAATTGCAACCACCTGCCTCGTTCTAATGAGAAAATAAATTATTTGAACCTAGATTCCCAGCTTACTTCTAGAGATCACTCAGCTGTTTCCTGGTGGTCACCAACACGCGTAATATTGCCGTGAATTTTTGCTGAGTTTGTCATTTTGCTTTGCTTTGTTTGTGATGGAAGACGTGACAAAATTTATCTCGATTGATCGCATCCAGACGAAGCCGATTCTACGTTGTTCCATAATATAGTGGTAACTTTGCACGCCGCTTATTGAAAGTCCGCTATCAGCTTAAAATTGAGCATGGCCGATAGCGACGGGCATTCTGTTCAGCGACCGCCGAGCAGGCTGGTTACTTTCGCCGCAGCCGAGTCATTCAGTTCAATGTGGGCGCCGGTCAGCCCGATAAACAGTTCCTTTTGGAAGCCTGTTTTCGCTCTCTTCCTCACTGCCTGGACTGCCGTAACCACCACGTGACATCTGGCGGAGGTACTGGCTGCCATGGCCCTGCAACACTCCTGAAGATGGAGGGCAGCGCTGCATCATCCCCGCACGTTCTTCAGCAGCCACGTGATCCTCCTGTATTCAGTGGTCTACCCTAGGAAGACCCCAAAGAATGGTTGCTCCAGTGTGAGCGGGTGGCAAAATTCAACCCATGGGACGACAAAGAAAATCTACGGTACGTCTCTTTCGTCCCGAATGGCCCAGGTAAAAGCTGGTACGAGAATCGCGAGGCTTCCCTGCGAACTTAGAATGAATTCAGGAAAGAACTAGTGAAAACATTCACAAGCTTCGTTCGCAAATAAAAGACAGAATTACTGTTCGAGACGCGCATGCAACTAACAAATGAGACCGCCCTTGCTTCGTTATGTTGCTCAAGCGGTGGTAATGGACGCAGAATCGAAGTGTGCCGTCTTTATTTCCCCCTAGAAAAACCGGTTCCTATCAGGGGCTCTTCGATGGTTGGATGACATCGTCGGGGAGCATTTCTTCCACTTGGTTCCGGATTGCTGGTCGTTCTCGCGGCGACACAAGGTAGGGGCGATGGCGGAGTAGCCGGTCGTACTGGTCGGTTAAAATTCAGGAGGGCACTTTGCTGAACTGAAGTGCGGTAAGGGGAAAGCCTTCGGCGTGGTCTTGGTGCTTGTGTCACTGTAGTTCATCAGCGGGCGCACGCTTGGTTGCTGGAGAGACAGGAGAGCGCTTAGGCGTCATGAAAATAATAAAAATATATAACAATAATTGTTTTTTTGAGGAAAGGAAATGACACAGTATCTGTCTCACATATCGGCCGACACCTGAATCGCGCCGTAAGGGAACGGATAAAGGAGGGAGTGAAAGAAGAAACGAAGAAAGAGGTGCCGTGGTTGAGGGCTCCGGAATAATTTCGACCACCTGGCGATCTTTAACGTGCACTGACATCGCACAGCACACAGGCGCCTTAGCGTTTTACCTCCATAAATACACAGCCGCCGCGGTAGGGTTCGCACCAGGGAACTCCTGATCAGTAGCATGAAACATTTTTTGGTTTTAAAGGAAATGGCGCAGCATCTGTCTCATATATCGGCGGACACCTGAACCGCGCCGTAAGGGAAGGGATAAAGGAGGGAGTGAAGGAAGAAAGGAAGAAAGAGGTGCCGTAGTGGGGGGCTCCGGAATAATTTCGACCACCTGGGGATCTTTAAAGTGCACTGAAATCGCACAGCACATGGGCGCCTTAGCGTTTTGCCTCCATAAAAACGCAGCCGCCGCGGTGGGGCTTTAACCCGGGTCATGAAAAATAAAAATTGGGTTTTGGGGACAGGAAATGGCGCAATATCTGTCTCATATCTCTGCGGACACCTCATCCGCGCGGTAAGGGAAGGGATAAAGGAGCGTCTGAAAGAAGGAAGGAAGAAAGAGGAGTGTGGTGCAGTGTTCCGGAATAATTTCGGCTACCTGGCGATCATTACCTATCGCTAACTTCGCACAGCACACAGGCGCGCAAAGGCGCCTGTGTGCTCTGTAATGGCAGTCGGTGCGTCAGAATATATTCTCCGTTTACCACGAGGCACTTTACTGCAGCGGTAAAATCAACATGTGCATCAGTTTTCCGCCATTTTTCGCAAAGCCTCCATTAAAATCATCGTCTGGTCAGCCTTGCCAGGCCCGCATTGCATGACGAGGCTGAACATGAGGCATAGAGAAAGCATACTTTCTTAGAACTTTGTGAAAACAAGTTTTTACTTTAAACGACGGGAAGGTCGTTTTAGAAAATGCATGATATTCAGCGCATGCCGTTTACGTTTTTCTGGAATTTTTTTCTCCAAGGAAGAGCGTCATAAGGGCGATATATCAAAAGGAATGGCTCAATGCACACATTGTTTAAAGGTTACAAAATCTAAAATTCCGTATCTAAAATCCTTTTAGATGTCATGAACCTGATCAGCAAGAATATAGCTACACTGCTTCCGGTTTCTGCTCGATATTCTGGGCTCTTTTACCGCTGCTGCGTATTTGAACGGTATTCTCCGTATTTGAACGGCATTCTCGAAAAACATTGTGGTTGTGTGTAATTATAAACTTTTGGTTGTCTAGCAAAAGAAAACAAAAATCACTTTCTAGACTTCATCTGGCAACAACGGGAACGAGTGGGGCTTTAGAGTAAATACAAGAAAAAAGAATAATAGAAGCCGTGGTAGACAGTCGCAGCTGTGATAATTGATTTTGAAACGCTCTACAGTTGGAGAAAGCAAGATGCGCCCAAAGTAATAACAAACAGCATATTGTCCGGATGTTTCCCCCGGTAACTCATGTGCGCCCCGAAAAAACAATTGCAGTTTAGTTCCCCACGCGCCAACCGTTTACATGAAAAATGGTTGGCTTTCATTCTCTGGTCATGGGACAATTTCAAGTGTTGTCAATATTGATTACTCCGTCCAGCTTCTTGATTAGGCTTAAAAAGAAATGCAAAAAAAGGTCGCTATCTCTTAGCACTGCATTCTTTTAAGTCTTTTAAGAACTTGAAAAGTGCCTTCAAAGCTGTCGTCTGCGATGAAGGCTTACTCCAAGGACCCCGATACTTGGCTTCAGTAACGGGCCGAGGATCTAAGCGGCGGAGTGTTGCAGCCAGGAGTGCATGCACACGCTGAAACCGAGGGTAGTTACAAAGAAGGTGTTCTATAGTTTCGTCGCACCCACAGATCTCACACGCAGGAGAGTCTACCGTATCGATTAAGTGGGGGTAGGCATTTGTGAACGCCACTCCCAGCCACAGGCGACACAACAGCGTAGCATCGCAGAGGGAGAGGTCGGACGGAGGACTGAGTTGACGTAAGGGGTCTAGGCGGTGCATACGGCTTTTCTAGTTTCCAGTAGAAGGCACTGACGCTAAAAGCTCGCTTCGGCCAAGCATTCGCAGATGTCTTGCTGCGTCGGCTCTTGTCAATGGTATCTGGACAATGTCGGCAGAAGATCGCGGTGAAGGCATGGCCTAAAAATCAATGTGGGCGCTCTCAAGAAACAGAGGATTGCTTGGCAGGCCCTCATCGGCGACGATCACCGCTGCCACTACGAATCTTCAACTGAGTCAGCGGGATTCGGTCAAGGGGTTTCCGCGCACGCCATGGACGCTACCTTTCGGCACACTATGCAGGGCATGCACAGAGAATGTGTACAATTTCAATTTCTTCGAAACTCCATGAGAAAAGCGCGGTCATGCGCGCGAGTTTTAGAAGCCACAGCGCCCCTTCTCGAAAATGGGATCAACACAGAGTCCCCGTCATGGGAGGTGATTCTCGTGGCCTCTTCCGCACGGTGATTGCTTGCAATATATATATTGCTATTCCTAACGGCCGATTGCAAATCTGCAATTGCAACCACCGTTCTCACTCTAGTAATAAAATCAATATTTGATACTAGTTTTCAAGCTTCCAAGTAAAGATCACTCAGCGTTTTCCGGTGTGTGCCAACAATGGCAATAGTGCCGCGAATTTTCGTAGTGTTTGTCGGTTTGCTTTGCGTTGTTTGTGATAGAAGACTTGACCAGATTTATCTCGATTGATCGCATCCAGGCGGAGCCGGTTCTACGCTGTTCCATTATGTTGTGGTAACTTTGCACGCAGCTTCTCGACAGTCCGCTATCAGCTTCTAACTGAGCACTGCTGATAGCGGCGAGCATTCTGTGCGGCGACCACCGAGCACGCTTGTCACTTTCGCCGCCGCCGAGTCATTCATTTCAGTGTGTGCGCAGGTCAGCCCAATAAACAGTTTTACCTGGAAGCCTTCTTTCGCTTTCTTCCTCGCTAACTTTACTGCCGTCACCACCACGTGACATCTGGCGGAGGTACTGGCTGCCGTGGATCTGCAACCCTCCTGAAGATGGTGTTCAACACTGCATCATCACCGCACGTTCTTCAGAAGCCACGTGATCCTCCTGTATTGAGTGGTCTACGCTGGGAAGACCCCAAGGAATGGTTGGACCAGTGTGAGCGTATGGTGACATTAAACCCGTTTTTCATCCAAAATGGTCCAGCTAAAACCTGGTACGAGAATCGCGAGGCTTCCCTGAGAACTTGGAAGGAATTTAGGAAAGAACTAGTGGAAACATTCACAAGCATCGTTTGCAAATAAAAGACAGAATTGCTGTTCTAGACGCGCATGCAACTAACAAAGGAGACCGTCCCTGCTCCGTTATGTTGCTCAAGCGATTGTAATGGACGCATAAACAAAGTGCGCCGTCTTTATTTCCCCCTAGAAAAACCGGTTCGTATCAGGGGCTCTTCGATGGTTGGATGACATCGTCGGGTAGCGTTTCTTCCACTTGGTCCCGGATTGCTGATCGTTCTCGCGGCGCTAAACGGTAGGGGCTATTGCGGAGTGGTCGTTCGTGCTGGTCGGTTACAATTCGCGGCTCACTTTGCTGACCTGAAGTGCAGTAAGGGGAAAGACTTTAGCGTGGTCTTGGTGCTTGCGTCGCTGTCGTTCATTAGAGCGGGCACGCTTGATTACTCGAGAGACTGGAGAGCGCTTAGGCGTAATAAAAATTAAAATAATAATAATAATAATAACAATAACAATATTAATAATAATAATAATAATAATAATAATAATAATAATAATAATAATAATAATAATAATAATAATAATAATAATAATAATAATAATATAATTATTATTATTATTATTATTAATATTAATAATAATAAAATAATTGATTTTTTAGGAAAGCAAATGGCGCACTATCTGTCTCACCTATAGGTGGACACCTGAACCGCACCGTAAGGGAAGGAATAAAGGAGGAGTGAAAGAAGAAAGGAAGAAAGAGGTGCCATAGTGGAAGGCTCCAGAATAATTTAGACCACCTGGGGATCTTTAACGTGCACTGACATCGCACAGCACACGGGCGCCTTAGCGTTTTGCCTTCATAAAAACGCAGCCGCCGCGGTCGGGTTCGCACCATGGAACTCCGGATCAGTAGCATGAAAAATAAAATTGGATTTTGGGTACAGGAAATGGCGCGATATGTGTCTCATATCTCTGTGGACACCTGAACCGCGCTGTATGGGAAGTGATAAAGAAGCGGCTGAAAGAAAGAAGAAAGAAAGACGTGCATGGTGCAGTGTTCCGGAATAATTTCGGCCACCTGGGGATCTTTAACTTTCGCTGACATCGCACAGCACACGGGCGCCTTTGCGCGTCTATGTGCTCTGTAATGACAGTCGGTGCGTCAGAAAATATTCTCTGTTTACCACGAGGCACTTCACTGCAGCGGCAAAATCAACAAGTGCATCAGTTTTCCGCCATTTTCTCAATTCCTGCATTAAAATCTTTGCCTGGTCAGCCTCGCCAGGCCCGCATTGCATGGCGGGGCTGAAGATGAGACATAAAGCAAGCACACTTTCTTAGAACTGTGTGAAAACAACAAGTTTTTAATTTAAACGACGGGAAGGCGTTTTACAAGATTTATCATATTCAACGCATGCCATTTGTGTTTCTCTTCCTTTTGTTCTCCAAGCAAGAGCGACATAAGAGCAATGTATCAAAAGGAATGTCTCAATGCATGCATTGTTTGAAGATTTGAAAGATGCGAAGGTCGTTTTACAAGATGCGTCATATTCAGCGCATGCCGTTTATGTTTCTCTGGATTTTTTTTTCTCCAAGAGCGTCATAAGGGCGATGTATCCGAAAGAATGGCTCAATGCACACATTGTTTAATGATTACAAAATCTAAAATTCTGCCTCTAAAATCCTTTTAGATGTCAAGAAACTGAACTGCAAGAATAAAGCTGCACTAAAGTTCATGATTGCTTCTGCTTTTCTGCTTGACATTCTGGACTATCTTACAGCTGCTGCGTATTTGAACGCATTGTCGAACAAAGTATTGGGTGTGTGTAATTGATAACCTTTTGCATGTGTTGCAAAAGAAAACAAAAATCACTTTCCAACTTTATCTGGCAGCAATACGAACGAGTGGCGGTTTAGAGTAAATACAATAAAAAATGCATAATGGAAGCCGTGGTTGACATTCGCTGCAACGATAATTGGTTCTCAAACGCCCTACAGTTGTAGAAAACAAGTTGCGCTCAAAGTAAGAACAAAGAGCTTATTCTCCTGATGTTTCGCCCGGTAACAAATGTGCTCACCCAAAAAGCAATGGCAGTTTAGTTTACCCATGCGCCAAACGTTCAGATGAAAAATGGTCGGGTTTCATTCTCTAGTCAAGGGACAATTTCAAGTATTGTAAATATTAATTACTCCCTCCAGCTTCTTGATTAGGCTTCAAATGTAATGCAAAATAGGTCGCTATCTCCTAGCACAGAATTCTTTCATTGCGCTCTTTCTGTGTTACTTTGTAAGATGCTTCACAATAAAGTATTTTGGCACCCAGCTTTGAGAAGATATTAACTACGCGAATGCGCCCGCTCAATGCAAAAGTGTGAATGGCTAAATGTTTTTATGCAGGTTCATTGCAAGGCATTCGCTACATCGGATGCGAGTGGCGTTTGAAGGAAATAAACGTATTCGTCCTTCTAAACAGGAATCACTTCTAACCCTATAGGAATCTTCACAATGCTACTTTTCACACAGAAATGCGGTCATTCAACCTTATTAATAAGAATCCTTATTATTTACCGTTAATATTTAAGCTAGTATTAAGTAACCATTATTTATAAATTTTTATCTTATTCATGTTCTTGAGTGTGCTCCGCGTTTCGCCTTACGAGTTCCCTATATATTATGACTTTTACTTTTGTTGCTTGTTTGCACTGTACTTATAATTGTTTCTTTGTTAGGTACGACACCCACGTCTTATAGTATCCACGGGCCCCGTGGGTATCGACCTACATAAACACCGAGAGATGAAAACCGTCATGTATTTTGCCCATCTTCAGCGACAAATTTTTGAAGAGTGTTCATATCAGTCCAGAAGAATATTGAAAGCTTGCAGAAAAAACAAATATCTGCCTGTTGTCTTAATGTTTACATAGAATGTTGTCTCTTGCAGATGCATTGTCTTTCTTTGGTAAGTTTCTAAAGATAAGGTGATGGCTCAGTTCAACCCTTCCAATGCATAAAAAAGTAGTAATTGTTCGGAGGAAAGTATTGTAAACTACAAGCTTGCATGCGTCTCTACGAATCTCTAAAATCGTCCGAAGAGTTGCAGACATTCAGTCCAGGACACTATAAGTTTGCAGAATGACTCCATTCCGTTTTCGTGTCTAGTTCTTGTGAAACAAAATCATGCATCAATGCTTTGTGCGATAGATTACAGGCAAAAAATTAGCGACCGCTGGATATCCACACGCCATCATCATCAGTCTTTCATATATCAACGTTATGACACGTGTTAAGGAGCTGCCATATTTCAAAAGAATGCAAGGGGACGAGAAAACAAAAACCCTGCCTTGGTCCATGGGCTCACGGTCTGCAGAAGTTTAAACAATTACAGGAGAAAAATACAAGGTGAGCTTCTGCCTTGAGGCTCTGAAGATGATTCCCAGCTAATAAAAAAAAGGATGTAAAACTCGCGCCCTACTTCTCCCATGAGCACGACAAACAACCGCCTGTTTTTTCCTTGCGACTTCTTGGTGGTGTACACAGTTCTCCGCGCGTGCAGACATCGATACAGATTGGGACAAATTGTTTTCAGCGCGTACGCGTAGGTACAGGCTGGGACAAAATCGCCGCACCGCGGGCCCTGAATGCGAAGCCTATAGCTGTAATATTACCCGCCTGCTAGAGGCAAGCCTACTGTAGGCGAAACATAACCGCCTGTTTTTTTTTCATTTGCTTAAGTGCGGGCTCTATCAGGGGAAGAGTACTAAAACTATAGGCTTCGTTTACGGAGCACGCGGTCTTGAAACTTTTGTCCCCGACTTTAAATACACCAATGTCATCATCATCATCAGCCTGACTGCACCCACTGCAGGGCATAGGCTTCTCCCATGTCTCACCAATTAACCCTGTACTTTACCAGCTGCGCCAATCCTATGCCTGCAAACTTCCTAATCTCATCCGTGCATCTAACCTTCCGCCGCTCTCTGCTACGCTTACCTTCGCTTGAAATCCACTCCGTTATCGTTAAGGACTAGCAGTCATCTTGCTTGCGGTTTACATGACCTGTCCAAGCCCATTTCTTTATCTTGATTTCAACTATAGACGTCATCAACCCGCGTTTGTTCCCTCACCTACTATGCCTGCTTCCAGTCTCTTAGCGTTACACCTATCATTTTTCTTTCTATAACTCGCTGCCTTGTCCTTAACTAAAGCTGAACCCTTTTCCTTGGCCTCCACGTTTCTTCCCTATACGTGAGTACCGGTAAGATACAGCTGTTGTCCACTTTTTTCTTGATGGCCGCTGTTTAAACTTCCGCGTCAACTATATCGCATGTGATGGGCGGACCTCATACTGTTTTAAAGGAATCAATAAGAATTTTTCTGATATTCAGCTGTTTAGAATGGTTGTAAATTTATGATATTTCTCCTAAATATTTGTTAAGACTGTTGTTGGATGATAAATGGATTCGAAAGTGTTCACAGTTTGCAATGCCATTCGTGAATTAGAATTAACGTCCAGAACCGATACATGGTTTATAGGGGCTCTTTAGTCGGGGGTTCCGGGGTAATTAGACCACCTTCGGCTATTTTACGTGCACCGAGATCGTACAGAAGACAGGTGTTTTTTTTTTTATTTCGCCGGCATGGAAATATGGTTGCCGCGGCAGGGCTCAAACCGACGGCCTTGGGATCAGCAGCCGAACGCCAAAGCCACTGCTGAACGCCGGCTGGATATAGTATAGTACGATAGCCGCCTACGTGCGCCGTTTTGCACTGGAAAAGCTTCGTCTGTCCTGTTAACCTCACTAAGCCATTTGACAACTGATTACCCGCTATTTTATTTAGAAAAACTGCTAAGATATCGTCACTGAATCCACAGTCTCCTTCGAAGCTACAGCGAGTGCTTCTCATCATCGCCGAAGGTCCGACAAATGCCGATTGCCAAGCATAGCATTTCAATCGACCACCACGCCTGATCGCCCAGCCATAGCCCCCACCCTTTGTCGCCGCGGGAACGACCGGCCATCCGGGACCAAGGGGAAGCAATGCTTCCCGGCGACGTCATCCAGCCATTCAAGAGCCCCTAAGCGGCACCGGTTGTTCTAGTGGGAGATAAAGACGGCGCACTTCGATTTTGCGACCATTACCATCGCTTAAGCCACATAACAAAGCAAGTGCGGTCTCATTTGGAAGTTGGATGCACGTCTAGAGCAGTAATTCGGCCTTTTATATGCGAACGATGGTTGTGAATGTTTTCACTAGTTCTTTGCTGAATTCCTTTCAAGTTCGCAGGAAAGCCTCGCGATTCTCGTACCAGGATTTAGCTAGGCCATTCAGGAGGAAAAAGATGTGCTGCAGATTTTCTTTGTCGTCCATGCGTTGAATTTTGCCACACGCACAAACTGGAGCAACCATTCCTCGGGGCCTTCCTAGGATAGACCACTGAATACATGAGGATCGCGTGGCTGCTGAAGAACGTGCGGTGATGATGCAGCATTGCCCTCCAATTTCAGGAGTGTTGCAGGTTCACGTCAGCCAGTTCTCCGCCAGATGTCACCTAGTGGTTACGGCACTCCAAGGCAGTGAGAAAGAAAGCGAAAGATAGCATCCAAAAGGAAGTGTTTATTGGGGCTGACCTGCGCCCACATCGAAATGAATGACTGAGCGGCGGCGCAAGCAACAAGCGTGCTCGGTGATTGCCGAACAGAATACCCGCCGCTCTCGGCGGTGCTCAATTTAAAGCTGATAGCGGACTTTCGAGACGCGGCGTGCAAAGTTCCCACAACATTAATAGAATAACGTAGAATCGGCTCCGCCTGGATGCGATCCATCGAGATATAAATCTGGTCACGTCATCCATCACAAACAAAGCAAAGCAAACGGACAAACACTAGCAAAATTTGCAGCGCTATTACAAGTGTTGGCGCACACCAGGAAACCGCTGAGTGATCTTTACTATGAAGCTTGAAAACTAGTATCAAATATTGTTTTTATTACTAGAGTGAGAACGGTGGTTGCAATTACAGATTTCTAATCGGCTGTTAGCAATAGCACTATATATGTTTTGGATTTCGAAAACGCGATTATACTTAGGCGCCACGGCTG
This sequence comes from Amblyomma americanum, assembly GCA_030143305.2. Taxonomy (NCBI): domain Eukaryota; kingdom Metazoa; phylum Arthropoda; class Arachnida; order Ixodida; family Ixodidae; genus Amblyomma; species Amblyomma americanum. Next base: position 317,777 of record JARKHS020035671.1, on the reverse strand, counting down.
AGGCAAATTTATAGGTTTCTCGCCGAATTAAAAAATTGCGCCCATGCTGTGAGTGCTGAGCCGCCGTGACTGTCAAGTAGCATCAATGTGCGGCATACATGACAAGTGATATCCTCTTCCTCGTCTGGCCGGGAACCGGCTTACGCATCGAGAGGCGGTGATATAAATTTGGAAAACACGTCTGGAGATAACACTACTGCTTCCGCAGGTGAAGACGTTTCTCTACTCCTGGCCAAATATTTTTGATGTTTTACTTCTTCGCCAGATGCATGTGAGATATCTGTTTATCATAAAACAAAGCTAAAATTTAAATATTGGGTTTTGGCGAAAGGAAATGGCGTAATGTCCGTCTCACATCTTGGCGGACACCTGAACCGCGCTTTTACAGAAGGGATAAACGAGGGACTGAAAGAAGAAAGGAACAAAAAAGTGCCCTAGTGCACGGCTCCGGAGTAATTTCCACCACCTGGGAATCTTTAACCTGCGCTGACATCGCACAGTACACGGACACCTTTGCGCTTCGCCTCCATCGAAACGCTACCGCCACCGTCCGGTTCGAACCCGGGTACTCCAAATCAGTAAACACCCCAGATGCTGTCTCTGGGCGGCAGGTACAGCCGAACACATTTCCATACCTCCATAGACTGTATCTTATATCTCCATCATTATACTCCGACATTTGTCCCTGGTGCCAGGCCCGCCCTACACTTTTCCACATTTCGTGGGGATGTGGGGCCAACCCGAACTCTCTCAAGACTAAAAACACGTCTTTTGAGCGATGGGAGGCACTGCTGACCAGCGATAACCTGGAGGACCAACGGGCCCTCATCAAACAGGTCCGCAGGGCAGCTCAAGCCAGTGGAGCTCTGGAATGAGAGCTCCCTTCCATAAGCTTGCCCAACTCCCCTTCACTTTAATAAATTTTTTCCTCCTCCTCAGTAGCCGAACGCACTATCCACTGAGCCACCGAGGCGGGCAGGCGGCAATCTTCCTGACCGGTGTTCAGGAGGCGTCCGGCAAGATTGAATGGGGAGCGATCCTCTCGAGGGATGGTGGCACCACTCAATGACTTCAGACCTATGCACAGTAGGGTGAAAGCACATGTGCATTAGTCTACTTACGTGGAGTAATTCGAAAGCATGTGTTTTGAGGAAAGGAAAGTTTTTTATGAAAGGAAATCACGCAGTAGGTCTCAGATCTCGACATCTCAGTGGACACCTCAACCGCGCCTTGAAGCATGCAACTGAAGGTGCATATGCCATCGGTCCGAATCACTGTCGCAAGCTGGCCTCCAACTTGACTAAAACATGTACGCTATGTGGAAAGAGAAATGCTAGGACACCAGTCAGAATGCAGTGCGACGAACGATTGCTCAAGGTTTTGGTGAATGTATTCGGGACTGCTGCCACCACAATGAGAACAACCAGTGACGACGTCGCTGGGATTTCATGTGCACTTCCAATATCTGTTGCTGAAGCCAGCGTCGGCGCTTCGGCAACTGCGCTTCGATCCAAACCAACGAACATCGTCGAGGCTGACGTAAGCAGCTATCGCGCTCGCCATCACCCACCAGGGCGAGAAGCCCCATGCACACACTAATTAGACTCGCAAGAGGCGTGCTGAAGGTACAGCAATGGACGCATATCCACTGCGGCCATCCGCATACTCAAGGCGAGAGCAATCACCTATACGAGATGCTTCATCACGCTGGACACCAGGCCATGAGGCTGTCAAAGAGAGACCAACGTGTCGGACGCCAATGCCCGAGCATACGCCCACCGGGAGGCGCACACGGAAGGGGAACTGGACCAGTCACTAGACGGTATGGAGCCATCTTGGAACACCAACGAGCCTCAGGAGGACCTACCCTCCATCCAACAAAAACCTTAGTAGAGAGCAGTCGGTTGCCTGGAGACAACTGCAGGCTAATACATACCCCAATCTCAGTTTACTAAGCAAAATCTATCCTTCAACATATGACAGCAAATGCCCGCTCTGTGGGGAACACTTCCACGCTTTATCACGTTACATGAGCCTGTCAGAAAACGCGGCAGCGCCAATAAACAACACACCAACACCGGAGCAGTGGGAGGCTGCGCTGTCCTGCTCGAAGCCTGAAGAACAGCTCGAGCTGATCGACAGGGCTCGCAAGACTGCAAAGGCCACTGGGGAACTGGACTGAGGGACCCACCTACGCCGCGAGAATCCTCCTTAACAATAAAATTTTTCATTCATTGATTCATTCATTCATTCAGCGGATGCGGTTTTGTGCCGCGCCTCTCTTTCCATCATTCAACTTATAAGAATTTTTTTTCTTATTGAGTTAATTTTGTCATCGCTGTGACATGATTTGAGACCGTACATGACCTGACACCGGACAAGGTCATGGCCGCAAGCATTAGCCATTAAAAGCTTTCGCCTTAAAATGTGATGCTTCACAATCGGCGGACCTTCGGCAATTACGAGAAGCACTCGTTGTAGCTTAGAAGCAGATTGAGGATCTGGTTTGGCTGCTGGTCATGTTTCCTAGACTACCGTCACCACTAGGTGACAATACTACGCCGTGAGCGACGTATTTTCGCCTCAAAATGATTATCTTTTTAAATTGCTTAAAGTTTCTCAAAAACACTCTGTATAGAATAATAACGTGGAAGAACAAACCACAATGCTCTTTAAAACACAACGGAATTCGCTCTAAAAGAATTTTATAGAGAGTATACTGAAGATTTCTAATCAAAGGCCGCTTAAAGCACCCTTAGAAACTAAAGCATCTGTGAGTGGCGAGTCAACAGTCTGCAAAATATTTGGCGTATGTTTATCTTAGCTATTCAAACTGACCTTTTCTGTGAGTTGTGTGCATTCTCCCCTCGTCAGTTTCACAAACCTAGTCTTTCCTAGGCTCTTCCCTGGCCAGTACTGTATGCCAGTGTTGAGCTCGTGGAAAGGTTCTAACTAACGGCAAACAAGAGGTCGTTAACTTATAGATTGAGGCGTCTACAATTGTTGGGCGATCACATCTTGCTCGTGTATCTGCGATCTTTTATGCCACACATTGTTCGTTGCCTTCTGCTTTTCCTTTAGAACATTAAAACAGCTGAATTCTTCGCCTGCATTTTGTTGAAATGTGAAATATTTCGGCTGTAATTAATTCGTCATTTTTTTTTACGTTGGAGGCTCTACTACGTCTATAGAGTGCCTTTGAGCCTTCCCCGGGAATTCTCTTTCAGGGACTTCATATAGAGCCGGAACTTCTCAATACACTGCATGAATTCACCGAAAAATAGTTCGGTCGTCTGCTTGCCTACATTCTTGGTCGCTGGTTACGAAGCACCTCTAAAAGAATTAGTGACGACAAATATACTTGCCGTCGCGAGCTGCGCAGCAACATAAAGAACGTAGCATTATAGCAAAACAAAAAAGAGCCGGAAAAACCGTTGTCGTCAAGAAACGGTTCCCGGCAGTGGAGATCTACAGGGTGCTGCAGGTATGACTTTACACAATTTTGTAAAGAGGATTTTGAGTGAGAACAGCGCTTTTTTCGGCATAGTGTTAAAATGGTGTAGTACATCATAATACATCCAGGACGGGCTAACTAGCAGGATGATTTTTGCTCTCAGCGCAACACGAACGGGACACAAGACGAAGGACTAGCACAAACATGTGTCGCCATCTATACCTTGCGAGGTAAGGGTTGTATACCAGGTCCCCTTCTCCTGCGGTGCCATGTACATTGGCCAGACTGGCAGGCGCGTTAACAAACGCTTGATGGAGCATGAAAACGCCAGGAAAAATGACCCCCTGTCTCACACAGGCTCCCACAGCAGGCAATGCCAATGCACCCATGAAAAGGATCATGCAGAAAGGAGAGCTAAAGGGGACCCCCTTGCCCAGGTGTCTTTCCAGTGCAAAAAGTGCCAGTGTGTTCCCGATTACAAGAACACGCGCATCCTGTTCCGACATAACAATAAATTAACACGCGAGGTAATGGAAGCTTTTTGTATTTATCACAACAGCGCAAAATGTATCAGCAGCCCTTCCATAACGTTATCCGAGAGAGAATTGAGCTATCTGACCTCCCACGTGCCTTCCAGATAACTTTTGTTCATTGATAAGTAGTTCACTGTTTGTATTTATACGCTTTTCGTTCTTCAATAAAAAACCAGTTGATAGTCAGCGCCTGTTTGTGCTAGTCCTTCGTCTTGTGTCCCGTTCGTGTTGCGCTGAGAGCGAAAATGAACACTTACCAACTCGCCCAAATTTCCGCCTTGCTAGCAGGATGATTAAGTAATATTCAATAGTGAAATTTTAGCTATTAGTGTTATGCTCCTTAGTTATTGATGGGCGTGTAGCCCGCCGTAATTAATATCAAAATCAGTTTTTAGGATTTCGAAAACGCGGTTATCCTCCGCGCTGTGGTCCAACAAATTTTTGCCACATCACGCCAAACTGCACGTGCTTTCGAGAAGCTTGCAGTGAAAGAACCTGCTCCAGTGCACGTAACTCGTCGAGGTAATGGTAGTGGTAGTGGTTTTCTTTATTAAAATAATAGTAAAAAGGAAGGAAAAGATTTTTGCTAGCCCCGGCGTCGAGAAAACCATTTTTTTTGGCCTCAAAGTCGAGAGTAACCGCGTGTTTGAAATTCGAAAACTGATATGGATAAAAATTACGGTGGGCTAAACGCCTCTAAATAAATATGGTGCCTCTGAACAATAGATAAAAATGTTAACTATTCAATGTTAGTTAACCAACCTGCAAGTTAGCAGCGCTGATATTGTTTCTGATGTACTACACCGCTGACAATGCATGCGGAAAAAAGCGCACTTATAACTCAAAAAACCTATTTTTAAAAATTGTGTAAAGTTTTAGGTGAAACATACCGTATACAGCTTACATATAGCAAGTGCCTATTGGGCAGAAGACAACAGATCACTAAATGGAGTGAATGTTACAGAATTAGGCAAACCTGTTGCTTGAAAGATAACCGCAATGCGCACCACATCTCTCAAAATCCTCGTAATCTCTTATCGAAAGCGTCCGGCTACCATTTGGAGTGTCCGTGCGAAGTCTCCCATGGATGGATAGTTCCTTTCTAGTTTTCTTTGGGCTATGTATAAGAGATGCGATCAATTTGCTTTCCACTTGCTTCGGTCTTCAAACCCAGAACTACTTACTGAATAACTGGTGCGGCAAATGTAGCTAATTCTTGGAAAGAGGCCTGTACCGCTGGGTGGTACGCTAATCAATTCCCATAAAGCGAACAAGAATGAAGCTTCAAAACACCCCCTTCTATTGACAATAACCCTGTTATAAGAGGCATTGATTTAATACCAAGCACTATCAGACATACCGTTACAAGGGTACAATTTTGGGCATTTGTTTCTGCAAGGTTATAAGCATCAAGAAAACTAATGCACAGTGCAGGCTCACTGTCACCTTCTCCAATTGAAATAAATATAACGGCAACCGACAGTCATCCCCTTGAGACTGTTAATCGGCCTTCCGCCCATTGCCTCCGAATTCTAGAAAAACAAATCAGCATATAATCCTAAGGCGCGGTGGGCGTCAAAAAAATCCATTGCTAGATCGGGGAGGGAGGACCACTCGAATTATTACTGAACCAGCGACAGCTACTGGAAATATAGAAGTGCAGGTCGCAGCAAGCAGAGAATTAAGAGCTGTTAAATTCACGGCAAAAGCTAGAGTATTGCAGCGATAACGCTTTCACGAAACTATCCTTCAGACTAGGCTTTTCACCTTTATGTCGCGCCGCGTTTCTTGTTTTCTTTTTTTCTCAACCATGTCCAAGCAGCAGATTGCACTTTAATCGTTAAAGTGGCATCCCCGACTATGTGGCCCACAACATGGTATTTATTAGTTGATCACGCTTTTTGCTGCTGGTCACAAGGGGAAATATTTCCATGCGTTCGTGTTGGGTACGCTGTCTCCTGATTGCAGTTCTCGACATTATGTAATCAAAGGTAGGCGAAATAATTTGTCTTTACTTTGCTTCTGTCCAAGATAGACAACATTAGAAAATATCCGTGTACCCTTTCTGTCCCAAAATTTTTTGCTACCGCCCAAGTAGCTTGCAATTCGCCAAGTCCGATTAAATAGAGTCAACAGAATAGAATAGAATGCCCCTTCTTTCCTCAGCCATCTCCTCCTTTGTTCTCTCACTTTAATTTCTCAATTGCCTTCAACCCCACGACAATCTGGAGCATATATCGACCAGATATCGGCCAGAGATCGACCAGATTTCAGCACCAAGGATGCCTGTATAGCTACTCTCCGGCTGCGTATAACAGTAATTCGCGGCAACAAGAGCCTATGAGTGATTATGGTCTTTTCCTTTAGAGGTGGACCTTTTTCTGCTCAATTCTTTTGTCGAATAATTTTGTGGCCGCTGATCTCCACTCTTGTGTTGCTGTAGGTGTGGATGTGTGCGTGTATCGGGCTCGTATCGGCTTATTTTTTTTCTGTCGCGTGCAAGATTGTCAACATTACTATCGGTTTAGGCTAAAGGCGTGACAAGTCCTCGCACTTTTCCAGAAACTCAGTTCATTCGTGCTTTCCACGTACCTAATATTGCATTTATATTGTGCGGGCAACCTGAAAGCAAAACACGCATAAAAAAAGCATGGCGTACTCGCACTGTTAAAAGAATGTCATGCTGAAAGGTCAGAATCTCTAAAGAAATCAAACGGAAAATGAACAGCACTTAGAACCATGTTTCTTAAATCAAAGAAAAGTTGGTCCAGTTTACTTGTCCTTTTTACCTCTTGTCTTCGTCCCTTACTGCAGTGTGTAACCTTCCTTCATAATGAACCAACTTGCCCACAAGAACATCCCAGCTTCTGCGGCCCACTCCACCTCAGTTACCGGGATTAACCACATACTGCTAGAAGTCCTCCCACAAAAGCGGGAAAAACAGAGCATATATTCCACCTATATAGCCCACCTCGTGCGCAACATGAACAGTTTGGAACCATACTCCAGCAGTGTGCTCAAAAACCTGGCAAAAAACTGCTTGTAATATTAGGCTCCCTGAACGCGCCCCATACGGCCTGGGGGTATACAAAGGACGCCAGAAAAGACACATCACTGTTGGAAGCAGCAGACAGGGAAGGCCTCAGGCTAGCCACGGACTTTACGACCCTTACCAAAATCGGCAATAGCTAATGCAGAGACACCACTCCTGATGTATCTTTTACAAAGAACGCTACTAACGTCACATGTACCAACCTCGGTGAGACCCTAGGGAGTAATCATTACATCCTGAGTACAGCAATCTCTGCTCCCAAGCTCAGACTTTTCATTGGGCATACGAAGATCACTAATTGGGAAGCGGTTCGTAAATTCACCCCACTCGAAAGAAAGATCATGAGCATAACATAGTGGACACGACACATACGAGATACTCATGCTTGCGCTACTCAAACCGTAAAACGCACGGCCGCCACCCCGGAAGTCGTTCGACATCTTCTACAGTTTTTGGAGACGAGAAAAAAACTCATAAGACGCAGAAAACAGCAGAGACAAAATAAACATCTCCGACTGCGCATAGTCTCCATCAGGGAAGAAACACAGCAATATTCCACCCAAGTTGCTCAACAAAATTGGGTACAGTTCTGTGCCACCTTGAAAGGAACCCTAAGTACTGCTCAAACCTGGTCCATCCTCCGCAATCTCATGGAACCTGAAAAAGCCAAATTGGCCAGAAATCGTACACTCCAAACAATAGCTCAACAATTTCATGGGGCAGACAAGGAACTCAAGGACGCTTTGTGGACGCGTTACATTGGCGACACTCCAATACCACCTCTACAACCACCTACACCGGCCTTCAAAACCCCACACTTGATGTCCCACTAACAATAGCCTGGGTGCAAGCCGCAGCCCGTGCATCGCAGCGCAACACCCCTCCTGGAGCGTGTAAAATCACAAACGCTATTATTTGTCACCTCAGTCATGCGCATAGCAAAGATATGACTGACTACTTTGATTATAAACTCCGACAGAAGGGCATTGCACCTCAGGATTGGCGTTATGACGAAATTATCGCCATCCTCAAGCCTGGCAAGCGGCCGTCACTTGATTCCCCCCGGCCCATCTCCCTAACATCATGTTTAGGAAAACTCTATGGAAGGGTCATCCACACCCACCTGCGAAATTACAGTGAAGACAATGATCTCCTCCCCCTACTATGGTTGGGTTCAGCACAGCGCCTTCGGCCGAAGACGCCTTCCTGCACCTGCGAAAAGTGCTTACCAACATCCCCAGAGGTCAAGATCATCTCATCTTGGCTTTATATTTAAAGGTCGTCTTCGACAACGTATCCCACGAGGCGATCCATCAAGCCATAAAAGACATAAATGACATAAAGGACAAGCCATAAAAGCCATAAAGTCTTTGCTTACGTGCGTGCGTCCCTCACAGACCGCACGGCCACGATAGGCATCGGACAAACCCGCTTCGAAGCCAAAGACATGCCACACAAATGCACACCTCCTGGAGCAAATATTTCTCTCCAGCTTTTCAACATTGCTATGCTCAAGCTATCACGTGCACTACAAGCACTTCCAAATGTCGGCTTTAAATAATAGACGGATGATATAGCTATATGGGCCACAAAGGGTTCGCTGGGGGAAAAAGAAACCACTCAACAGTCAGCAACCCGGTTAGTCGACGACTTCGCCTTGAAAAGCTGCCTCCACTGCGCCTCGAATAAATCGGAGGTCATACGAGTACATGGTCCGAGATACGTCTCTCCAGGTCCCATCAAGCTCACGATCGAGGGTCAAGTCATCAGGGAAGTTAACCTGATCCGCATTCTCGGTCCTTGAATACAGAGCAATTTCCGTGTTACCCACACCATCCAGGCTCTCAAGACCACCGCAAACCAGATATCACGCATGATCAGCCGCATTACCAAGTATCGCCAAGGAATGCGAGAAAAAGACACTCTGCGGCTGGTGCAAGCACTGGTACTTACCTGAATCACATACGGACTACCCTTTCATATGCTAACAAAGGAAGAGGAGCAGCAAGTTAACACCATAAATAAGGGGTGTATACAAGACGGCCCTTAATCTTCATAAAAGCACCTTGACGGAGCGTCTGACAGCGCTAGGAAACTTCAGCACCTTTGCGGAACTAACAGAAGCCATCCGTGCATCTCAAACACTAAGACTTCAGACCACCCAACCTGGACGAGCTATCCTACGCCGAGTAGCCACAGTTGCAGACACCCGCCCACTAGATGCTCAATCCTCTCAAAAAACAGCACAGGAAATACATCGGCGTGGCCCCGATACAGAAACATATGCTTAAGGGCGTTCACGCCGGCAGACGACGAGCGCGAGTATCCTAATTACGCCGACGCCTAGCCAATTCTCCGAACGTGGTTTATGTTGACGCCGCAGCATACCCGGACCATGACAAGTACGTAGTGGCTGCAGTTGACCACCGCTTCTCCACTCTATTCACTGCTTCTGTAAGAGCCGAAACACCAGCAGATGCGGAGACCACCGCCGTGGCCATTGCCATTAGGCATTACGAGCCCCAAGGCCAAAGCGCTCATAAGATCACAGACTCGCAACACTGGTGTCGAAACTTCCTGAGAGGCCGAGGTCCCAAGCACGCCAGCCGGCTCATGGGCGTTACACCCCTCACCAAGCACCATCAGATCACCTGAAGCCCAGGCCATGAGGGACTGGAGGGAAATGAGGGGGCACATGCATTAGCCTGAGGCATCATCAACCGAGCGGGGCCACAAACCATGCCCGTTTTTACCTCTCTACCGTCTAGGTATAACGAACGTCTCGAGTTTCAGCCTCTTCAAAGGAGACACTTCCCTCCACCTCATAAGAAATTAGGCACCCCAGATACCGTCTCTTGGCTGCACATAAAGACCAACACATTTCTAAACCACTATAGACTACATCCCATACACCCAACATTATACTCCGACACCTGTCCCTGGTGCCAGGCCCGCCCTACGCTCTTCCATATTTCGTGGGATGCGGGGCCAAACCAAACACTCTACTGACGGAAAGCACATCTTTTGAGCGGTGGGAGGCACTGCTGACCAGTATTAACCTGGAGGACCGACGGGCCCTCATACAACAGGTCCGCAGGGCAGCTCAAGCCAGTGGAGCCCTGGAATGAGGGCCCCACCCATAAGCTCGCCCAACTCCCATTGAATTTAATAAATTTTTCCTCCTCCTCCTTCCTCCTCCGAGTAATTGACAGAAATAGGGCCGTGATTACTGTCAAACCCATAGAACATTATGTACTGGCTCAATTGTCTCGCTCTGAACCGCTTCCGGCACTTTGGCCTATCATCCAAAATTCTTGCCAAATATCGCAGACCATATTTAAAGCATCCACGGTGAACTTCATCGTCGAACTGGGAACACCTTCGTCTGATTTCCCCCGTCACGGCCGTGAAACAGTTCAAGTCAGCGACCTGAATCTTTATCATGACCCCGTGATACTTCCCCCCAGTGGCAATCCTAACGACGAACTTCTGTCGACCAGATAGTCGCAATGCTATCGACAAGCGTGCTGCTGGTTGGCTCTGGAATGAACGCCAACGGGCAGACGAACCCTGTTCGATTCCCTGTGTTACAGCGCCAATAAATTCTTTAAAAATTTCAGATTTATACACACGATATTTTTTATTTTATGATCACTTGATATTGTCCGTTATTAATAGTAACGGTAATGAATTCGAACCCAGCGAGAGCCGCCGCGGTGGCTCAGTGTTAATGGCGCTCGGCTCTTGACCCAGAAGACGCGGGTTCGATCCCGGCCGTGACTGTCGAATTTCGGTGGAGGAAAAATTTTAGAGGCCCGTGTACTGTGCGATGTTAGTGCACGTTGAAGAACCCCTGGTGGTAGAAATTTCCAGCGTACTTCACTACGGCGTTCCTAATAGCATGAGTCGCTTTTGGACGTTAACCTCCCAAAAACAGAAACAGAACCGAGTTAGTATACATTAGTTTTTTTCGCGTACCTTCTAGTGGCTAGGCTTAAGCGATTAATCGCCGTGATTAAAATGTGTTTTTTGGCAAAATGGCTTAGAATCAGAAGCATAATACGCTGATGTCCAACTTCGATAGCCTTTTTTTAGTTATAGATTTTTAAAAACTTAACTAAAGGCTTGCCAAGTGGTGCAGTTGCGCTTTGCGCCTCTGTCACCTCAAACGGCGCTAGGAAAGCCCCTTAAGACCAGAAATACGAAGATTCTGCTAATATGCCGGCGTCCTAGTAACGTGTGGGCCTTCGTCACGGGTAATCGTTGCCGGAATGGTGTAACTTGCACCACAAAATATTTCAATACAGTAGTGAGGACAAAAACATAACGGCAACGGTGGGGTTGAATGCGATTGTTTAACAGCTGTTAGTTATTTCTTGCTATTTTAAATAAATTTGATGTAAAGCAGCCTAATTCCTCCCCACAAGCATACATGATCTATTTAAGCAAGATTTGTGCATGATGGATGGAAGAGCTATACATAGGTAGGAAATATTGTTTTGCCTTTTGGGTTTGTTCAGCACTAGGCAGTTGAGTTTCCAAATGGAGTCAAAGCGTTAAAATTTAAAATAAATTAAGTTGTCGTTTTTCACAGACGTTTCCACCTAAATGTCTAATCAGCCGGCACACGCGTGTCTGGATTCGTTGAAATCAAGGCACACCATATCTAACCAGAACGTGTCCATGTAGTATATGCCAAGGCAACTTTTGCCTAAGACATAACTCGAACTTACTCTGAGAGCAAATACAAATTTCACGTGCTCCATCTGACGCAAGCAATACGAAATTACAAAGACGATGTTTTTGCGGCTACAGGTGACAGCAAAAGTGCCTGAAACTGCGATGGTGGTCTAATAATCCTTAACTACATACGGCGATCCCTATGCAAATGACGCCGTAGAAAAAGACACTGGCTTCGTAGGCCTGCTGTCAGGAAAGTTAATGGTATAGCATTGAATACGTTCGGCATAGTGAGCTAATGGCATTTAGGACGGTATGGAAGAGTGCAAAGGGGCAGGAAAGTACGTGATAACATCATGGAGCGAAGGAAAAAAATGTTCATTCCTATTTAGGCAATGCTTAAGCGGCCGCCGCTCCAAAAGGCCTTTATGGTAAAAGCCTTTATGGACAAATACTTTAGGGTAAGGGCCCTTAATTAGGTAAAATATTGTTTCGCATTAAAAGCACTCATCGTAACTTTTTCTTCCATGGTCCACCACAGTTTACGCAGTGCGCTTCGTGTAGCCTTGCTACACGATATTTTTAATTTCTTTTCTTCATCGCAAATTTCCTCTCTGTTAGTGCCACACTTGCTGCTCTGTGCCATTCCTTTTTAAGCGAGAAGTTTTTATGTTTTTCCTGCACAAGGTTTCTAAAAAACTTTGCAGATATGTTATATACCTAACTGTGGAATTGTCACAATAAGTGATATCGAGGAAGAAGTTTTGATTCGCAGCATTATTGCTCTAAATGATGCCTATATGGGAATCGTTGATTGTGGTCTTTCACTAATAAACAGTAACAAGGTTATCATGTCATAAATATTTTCGTTGATTGCAGACCTCATGCCATTATAAATATATAAAGAAAAGCTATTTTCCTGACGATGATCCAAATTGAAGTTATCACTGCAATTGTTTCGTGCATACTATCACGTAGCGATGACTTTAGTCCGGTGAGCAGGAAGGCAGCGAAAATTCTTCCAAACAAAAGTATAAATTCTTTATCGGGCTGCGTCGCGCCACAAAGAAATCAATGACTTGGCGACGGCGTAGCAACAAGTGTGCCGGCGATCGTCGAACAGAACGCCCGCCGCTGTATGCAATGCTTAATTTAAAGGTGATAGCGAACTTTCGAGATAAGGCGTGCAAACTTACTACGACAGTTAGGAACAACGTATAATCTGTTCCGCCTGGATGCAATCAATCGAGATAAATCTGGAATCGTCGTTCATCGTAAACAAAGCAAGAAAGGCGCGTGACAGCACCTTTGAGGAATGAACAACTATTATTCTGTGTTGCATCTATAGCTAGTCGATCTTTTTAAATTATAAAAATGTGTTATCTGCTTTAACACTTTGACTAGAAAAAAACAATAGTTCTTTTCACACAGGCCACTAAGCTGGTTTTCATACAAGTTATAAAAAGTTGCTCACAGTGTGGCCTGATACCTTAATTTCTGCCTATTTAGTGTTGCAGATAAAAGGACGTCCTTCAAATAGTATGCTAGCATAATGGAGAGCCCGTTAAGCAATTTCTTGCATCTAATGAAACTTAAATTCCACGAAACCAAGATTTTTTTTTAGGGAATTAGTTTTTTATCAGTATAAGCATACTTAGAACAGTTTCCCCTTGCAATGTGCGTTTCTTTAGTACAGTTGCAACTTTTGGGCGTTTCTTTCTCGCACCGACACCGATACAAGGATATCTTACATAAAAGTGGGCTCCTGCTTGCAGCGCAAGCCTCCATACCGCTCAGACATGGCAACAATCAGGAGTTCCTATCACATGATGGATCGGCTTTCTGGAGAGCCTGCGGTTGCAGAAACGACATTTCTTAGGCGATTTGTGACTTTGATCGCAACCGAAAAGATTGTGCTCGGTTACTTCATTTGTGAAACCTACCATTTATGTAGAAACAAATATTTTCTATGACGGAAATAAAAAATTCGCGTAAAAGAAACAAACGCATAAAAACTTTGTATAATATTTTCCGGAAAACTGTACTTTCTCTTTGAAGGACGAGAATATGTTGACGTCACTCCTGTCAGGTCGCTGCCAGCATGTTCAAAATACTTATTCATAGAGGTTATCGCTCTGAATATTTATGGGAAATGTTATTCCAACACAAAGACCCCGTTGTGGCAAAGGGAAATTTTTTTCTTATATAAACAAGCGCCCAACTCTCCACCACAAGCTAGTCCTTTGGACGCTTTTCATTGGAAGCGGAGCGCTGCTATCGGTAAGTTTCTTCGAATCTAAAATCTCTAGCTATCTGATGGCCGACTTCCCCAACTATGTGCGAATGCAAAGATTTTGAAGCTAGACTTCGCCGAAGATTCGGCACTCTGCAAATATTTTTGTTCTTTTCCGTCTTTAGCACATAATCTGAAATCTTAGAAAACTTTTACAGCCTGCGTTGTGTACTTGCCGTGATTCTTTTATGTTTTCTTACCACCCTCGATTTGTTTGTGGGACGCTATAGTGGCTTGGGTTTTTGCAGGTCGTCGACGCCTCATTGCTACAGCTTGCTTTGGATTGGTTTATATGGGTTTAACGTCCCAAAGCGACTCGGGCTATGAGAGACGCCGCAGTGAAGGGCTCCGGATATTTCGACCACCTGGGATTCTATAGCGTGCGCTGACATCGCACAGCACACGGGCCTCTAGAGTTTCGCCTCCATCGAAATTCGACCGCCGCGGCCGGGATCGAACCCGCGTCTTTCGGGGCAGCAGCCGACCGCCATAACCACTCAGCCACCGCGGAGGCTCATTTGCTGAAGCTTCAGCCACATGTACTCTGAAGACCCGATCCTGCTTTCGCGGTCAGCCAGCTTCCGTGGCACGTAGCTCGTAGACAGCTTTCCGGTTTTACTCATAGTGAATAATAAGGAAGCTAGCCGGCCTGCATCCAAACTCGTTCTGGCGCTAGCCACGCACAGCTCGGTAAGATAATGAGGCATGGGCATCGCAGGCTGAGCGAGTAGCTTTTTTTTTTTTGCATCCACTAATGCCGGAATGTAGGAACACGTGCAGGCTACAGACTCAGACCGATTTTTTTGTAATTTAACGCACAACCGACCTTGGTACAGCGTTTGAATAGCACGTGTCCTTGCTAGGAAGCCAGCGAGGGATCCTAATCTTTCCCTCTCACCGTCAGTCTTTTGCCTCTGGATAACCTCACCGTAACAGTCAATCTGAGAAATGCGTGTAACACGCTTTTTTGTGCAGAGGGCAAAAGAATTACGAACCTTTGTTATTCAGGCCGAATCATTGCATTACCTCCACTCTGTGTCTGCAAAAGTATATTATTCCGTTGTTTAGCACTATTTGGTGCAAGTAACTGTCAGTAATGGTTTTTCTCGCTTGTGAATATTGAGGGGTCCCACGATATCATTGGGCAGCAATTTGGAGAATTTTGCAACCTTAGAGCGTGTAGATCTTGTATGTAGTTGTAGATAACTGTCGGAGTTTCGATAATTCATGGCCTAAACCTGGGTAATATCGGAGCCCTTACCCGTTGATGTTACAGGGGTCCGGATTACTTCCAAAAAATGATGGCTTCGAAAATTCGCCACCATATGGAAAAAAATCACGAAAAATCATGAACGCTCTTGAAACCAGCATTCTTCCTATTTCTGGAAGCTTCACCCTGAATCACAGTAATTGGCGAACATAGAAAGAGGCGCAGGATAAAATTATATTAATTCACTTAATTTTCGTCTAGAATAAATGCTTTGATAATAATTTATTCAGTGTTTTCATAAAACGGTAGATTTTCTGAATAAAAAGAAATGTAGTTTTATACCAGGCGACGATATGAATAACACATTTTCAATGCTTTTTTTAAGACGTCGACAATGCCTACCCTCGGAATTGAAACAAATGCAATTGGCTGCCGTACTGAAATTAGGCCAATGGCTAATGCCTCTACATATTACTGGATACGTTGAAATGTTTGTTTTGTCAGAGCGAGTAAATGCAAAGTGCTTAAATTATTGCATTTTCCCCGCTCATAAAATTACACAAAATTAAAAAAAACAACACACATTTTTCTTTTATGTTCGCGGCAATCCTCACTGCTCTTTTGCTAGTTTCATTTCATTTCATTTATTCTACCCTCAAGGCCCGAGGGCATTGAAGAGGGGAGTGGTTGTATACAGGGGTTTAGTACAAGGCGTTTGATTTCTAATTATACAATGATAGCTAAGGCGGAACAAAAACGCTGATTTTCGATGATGGAGGCTGTACTTCCGGGAAGGTGGTTCCAGTCCTTTGCTGTTCGTGGAAGGAAAGACTCAGCTGCGCATTTTGTTTTAAAGAAAGGAATGCCGATTTTATGCGCATGATCAACTCGTGATGAAACATATGATGGAGGAAGTATAAGATCGTGGTGCAGTCTGGGGTTATGATACATTATTTTATGCATTAGGCAAAGGCGAGCGTGCTTTCTACGGCTAGCAGGAGATGGTAACTGTAATGTAGTCTTCATAGAGGTGAAGATTCACGAAGCAGTGCTCTTCCTGCCCAATACACCCCGCGGTGCGCTCACCACTTTTAGCATGAATTAAAGTCGTTCTGTCTAGTTTCTCTTTTTCCGCGTGCTCCATTACCGCCAAGCACGGTTTTCTCCATCGCATCAACCGTCTATCCGCAGACGGTCTCGCATACAAACAAACGCATACAGGCAAGAATTAACAGCACCCGTGCCGTTAAACAGTACACCTTATACATCGCCACATATGAGGCATGCACGCTGCGAGCACCGCACACGTCTCGGAGTAGGGAGCACATTAGGCTGTCTTTTTTACGGCGGTGAACTTAACATGTGATGAATCAGTAGTGTGTAGCCTTGAAGTAGAACCGGCTTTAGTTTGACGCTCTTAAAATCTCTTATAAGAAAAAACTAGATAGGTTCCCTAGAACATAAAGGGACGCCCTACCGCAGCCAGTACAGTAAGGCAATCCAGGTGTAACACAGTTCAGCGCCTACGCTTAGCTCTCCAGGAAATATACAAGCCGTTATGTGCCGAAATGGTAAGCATGGCCGAATAGCTCATTTAATCTTTTTTTGTCTCTGGAAGATTTGCACTTCAAAAATTTTGCAGGTAAGGCGACAAAGCCAGCATCCCATCGACGATGAAGATCACATTGGTGTTCCTCGCCTTCTTTCTTCTGGGAATGGGCTATGCTGCAAAAGATAGTGAGTGAACCGAATAAGTTTCCAACATTTACCTTGGCACCCTCCGTAGCCTATGTAGATCATGTATGAAATAGGTAGTTTTATGGGCCGACGCATAAAAGCACATGATTAAATTTCATTCATTTTGCGGGCTACCTTTAAGAATGCCGATTTGCGAAATTCTCAAACTTCTGTTTGTGCCAAGAATCATCTTGTGGTGTGTACAAAGGCTAGGCGCGTAAACTTTTTTTACGTAGAATGTAATTTCTCCTGTTTTTACAACAAAAATTTGAATCATGCATGCAATGTTGCCCAGAGTCAGGGCTACGCATGAACGCTTCCTTAAATATCTTTTCAAAAAGAAAAGAAGCAAACTTACCCAAAAATTTGGGATCTGTGAAACCCCACAAATTAACATAGCTACAAAGTCGTACTAACCATGATAACTTATTCCCTAGATATCAATAATTCTTTTATTTAGTAAGTTGAGTCCGGAGACTGTTGGAAATTGCCCTCAGTATGGCTTCAACGCAATCAGGATTAACATAAGGCCACCCACGGCCCTTGCGGAAGGAAGGCCTCTCTTCTTCGTCTAGTATTTACCGTTACCTGTACCATTTGCCGCTAACCTAACTCCACTAACCTAGCTAGTGCGCCATCCTTACATCGCCCCTCTTTTCTCGGATACTCCTGCTAGTTTCCAAGAACACTCAATTTTTACTCTCCGCTTTACATGCCAAAATCGTCTCCACGTCCTGGGATCTAAAATGTCTTCGCGAGGTATTCCAGTAAACAATGTTTTATGTTGTAGAACGAACATAACGAGAAACTACACACATGAAATGCCGCATGTCCCGTCCGTTTGTCCCAATAAACGTGACAAACTTCGACTTTGTTGAAGGTACGTTTTGTAATCAGAAAGCTGTGAGGCAGCGCTAAAAGAGACTTGACCGGCTTCTTTTTCTCGCTTTTATTATCACTCTCTTTTCTTGTTTCTTGCGCTTGTTTTCCAAATTCGATACTAAATTTCTAGCTAATGTGTTAAAAATGCAGCACGACGTAATGCAAAATGACATGCACCCCAAAAAGAATAACCTGCCCGAGTACCGCTCCTTTGCGTTTGCCAAGAGTCAGCACCTCTATGCGGACGTCATCGCTTCAGCAAACAGAAGCAAAAAATAGAAAGCTTCAAATGCCGCTTGGCGCCGGTGTAACAGCGGGATGTGTCAAGCCAGGGGTGACACCCCTAGGGGACGTGTGTATACAGCTAGGGGACGTGTGTATACAGGGTGTGTCACCTAACACAATTTTACAGATCTTTTAAAATTGGATTTTTGAGTTAAAGGAGCGCTTTTTTCGGCATATGATTGTCAGCGGTTGAGTACATCAGAATTCAGCTGAGCCTTGTGAACTAACAGCCTTGTTAACTAATATTGAATAGTCGACTTTTTAACTATTACTGTTAGGCCTCTTTACCCGTGGTACTTTAGAAGAGCGGACAGTTCTTCCTTCTTTAGAACTCACCTATTTTATATTAGGCCTCCTAATTATCCGGATGCATGTATCCCACCATAAGAAATGTCTTTTACTCTCGGTGCTGTGGCCCAACTATTTTCGCCTACATCGCGCCAAAATCCACGTCCTTTCGAGAAGCTTTCAGGCAAAACAACCTCTCCAGTGCACGTAAATCGCCAAATAGCCGAAATTTGTTGGGCCACAGCTCCGACGGTAAACGCATTTTCAAAATTTATAAAATTGATGTGGATATTAAGGTATTTGGATATTACTTGCTTACGCTTCTCAATAATAGTAAGAATAGCAGTAACAATTAGTAAGTTAACTATTGAATACTAGTTAACCTGCGAGTTAACTAAGACTTGCTTAGTTAGCTAAGAGCTGCTAGTTAGCATGTCTTAGCTCTATTCTCACGTGCTTCACCACTGACAAAGTTATGCGGAAAAAGTGCTCTTCTAACTCAAAATGATTATATTTAAATGTTGTATAAAGGCACGGGCACTGTAGCGGTCAGCGTAGTTCCACCAGCACAGTCGCGCCATTGTTGTGACCAGTAGAGCAGCAAGAAAATAAGTTCGTGAATCAGAATTATTGCGCATTTTTCAGGCGCTCGTAGTATATCACGCCGTCGGCAAGCGCTGCGATCATAGGCAATTCTCACTGCCTCGGTAAAATATATTACCACCTGGCTCGCTGCCTCAGAGTAAAATTTATTATCTTGTGATGCTGACACTTTTTTGCCAAATGGATTACGCGGTATTCATCCCCGCTGGCGAGAGTCTTGCACGTAAGAAACAGACACAATAAAGATTTTTAACCGTTTCTACTGAATATTTGCGACATACCAAGCTTATATTTGTTTTTGTATACATAAACCGTACTAGTATGGATTTCGATGCTTCCATTTTTAAAAACACAAAACGAAGCAAATTTTTATGCGGAATATTTTGCTATAAATCGGTCATCGAGCTCCTCCACCTATTTCAGTTTAATGCTTATTTTATTTCTATTTTTTCATTTTCAGTGTGCCAAACAAGAAATGGTAATTGGATCTCGCCGGGAACACAAGTGCCCCATAGTAAGCCTTGCATCTTAGAATACTGCTATAAGGGACGGACCACTGTCTACCGTAGGATTAGGACGTAAGTCCTATCTCCGCTTTGTGACCTTTCACCACCGCGGAACTCACCCCAGCATATAGAGTTGCACATTATGCAACCGCCGAAAAGAACGCTGCAGTATTTTACCCGGTTTCCGCTAATAAAAAGCGGCTAGGGACGCATATACTTCTCTCTCCATATCCTGTCAAAGGGCGAAACGCTAAATAATTCAGGGGGCACTATGTTGACCTAAAGCAAGGTGAGGCGAAAGCCTGTAGCGCGGTGTTGCTGCTTTCATCACTGATGTGGGGTTAAGATGTTAATTAAGTACACAATTGTTTGTGAATATTAAATGCTGGAGACAATGGAGGGCGTTTAGGAGGCATCCGTCTGATTCGAAGCCTTTTCCGCAAACACTCTCCAGCGTCCTAGACAAGGAGAACTACATATGCGTTGGCAGGAATTAGCGTTGTTGTTGGCACGCCCGACTGCGGAATGGAAGGATAGGGGTTCGAAACTCATCGTGCTCAAAGATATTTTTTCTTATCGAGTTGCTGGATGTTGCGGACGCCGGACGGACGGGAGAATGAGCAATTAAAGGCTTTCACCTTAAAAAGAGAAAAAGAGGGTTTGTTTCAGTGCGGCTTTTACAATATGGGTGCAACCTCCAGGCAAATTTAGGTCTATACAACTGATTCGCTCGAGGCATAATCAACTGACTGCTTTTCTAAAGACACAATTCTTTATTGGGCTGCGTGCGATGTGAATTAATTAACTAGCAGGTAATAATCTAAGCGGCTCTTCACCAAACTGTGTAAATAAGGTAAACGTAGCACATTAACCTTCAGAAGTAACACAAGTGCGCAAGATATGCCGAGATGAACTGACGTAATTTCACGAGTTACTTTTAGAAGAATCGTTTTCTGCTTGTCAAGCACCATATCCCAATCTTTACACGACTTAGAAACTGTCACTGCTGCGCTAGCAGACACGGAAAACAAAAATGAAAGCAGACGGGACCCGCGCTGTCCCGTCTGCTTGTGTCAGCTTGTGTGCTTGTGTCAGGATTTGTGTCAGCTGTAACAATGCTGTAATTAATGTTCTGACTTGTGTAATTGCCGTTAAATAAAGTATGAATATTGACCTTTCTTTTATGTTCATACATGTAGGTGCAAAAGTGAAGGTCGACCCGAATGCGCGAACCGTAAGCAAAGCGACTACCAAAATTACCCAAATTGCTGCACGAACATACCCAACTGCACGCTGGAGCAACTTCAAGACCAGCAGCGAAAGGCATCGGAGGAAGAGAGAAGGCAAAGGGAAAGCCATTAAAACTACAACACAGAATACAGCCTAGAGTTTCTCATAGGTGTACTCAAGAGTTCTTTCTACTGAATGTCATTTCAGTGTTTTACATTTTTCTAATAAACTAGAGTAGTTTGCAAAATAAGCAAATGTCACTGTTTGGGCAAACTTGAAAATTCCATAAAAGTCCATTGATATGGACAAGCGATAAAGGGAGTTAAGTGTGTATATGCGGTGCATCTTGGACTGTTAATTTGAAGAGATACGATTCAAATTGACTTCAGTATATTATTCATTGAAAATTGGCCTTAACCTAACAAAATATTCATCCAACCGCAGAGAAATATCATCACGTCCGGGTGCGGGTAGTCTGGTAGTCAGGAAGGCACCTGTTGCGTTTTGAATGGATAAACTCATTATTGGGGGGACCAGCTACCCTGTGAACTTAGCAACTTAACGGTGGCGACACCAGCACGTTTGCTCGGCGGTACCTGAAAAAAAATTCGCCGTGCTCAATTTAAACAAAAAAAAACTTTTTCAGCATACCGCGCCCAAAGCATAGACTACAATTCGAACAATTTAAAATCAGCTGTGATCATTCAAAATTTCATCCGGTCATATCTCGTGCCACAAAGTGCTGGTCTCTACAAGCGCCAACAAGGAGCATTAAAAACAGTCGCTGCATCCCCCACCCTATGAAAAAGCGTCGACATCATGCTTTACACTGAGCACAAAAGTCAGTAAATTAAATATGTCAGATGACCAAAATAAAGAATGAAAATGCAGCGCTGAAACGACCGTCAGCGTGCATAAAAACGCTGTAAGGCGCACAACACGTGCAACTTCTAAGCGTGCGTTGCACGCTGATATGCGTTGGGACCAACAGCAATGCCTTCGTAGTAAACTTATCTGTTTCGACGGATGATATTGTACATGCCGAAGTAAGGGTGCTGAACATTTTCCTTCAGTCCGCAGTGGTGAATAGGTCATCATCATCATCATCATCAACAGCCTGACTACACCCAATGCAGGGCAAAGGCCTCTTTCTCGTATCTCCAATTAACCCTGTCCTTTGCCAGCTGCTCCCTCCGTATTCCCTCAAACATCTTAATCTCATCCTCCCACTGCTACACTTGCCTTCTTTTGGAATCCACTCCGTTACCCTTAATTACCAGCGTTTATCTTGCCTTCGCATCACATGCCCTGCCCAAGCCCATTCATTGCTCTTGATTTCGACGAGGATGTCATTAAACCTCGTTTGTTCCTTCACTCACTCGGCAGGAATCTCTTGGAACTCGGATGCGGTCGCAGTGGAACCCATGACAGCGTTGCTCTGCTGCTTCGTGGTTGAGTAATAAGATCTCTCAGGACCTTACATTTCCAATACGGTTGGAGGAAGGGCAGGTCTACACCATGTGGACTAGATCTGCAATGGTATTGTATTGCGTACATCTAGAATTTGAGACTTTCGGATGCCATTTACGTTACAGCCGAGGGCTTGGAAGCAACCCGGTTTGCAATTCCTTTCACATGATTTTCTCTTTTCTGCTGAGCTGTTTGTCTGCTGCTGGATTGGTCTAACGACTGAGTGTATAATAAGAAATGGCTACGGAAGAACATTCCATTAAATGCAGGAACGAACCCGAAGCAATGAACCGGAAGGGAGGCGTTCCTTCCTGGCGTAATGGCCGCGCGCCAGATCACCCCCCCCCCCCTTGATCTCAAATTGGGCAAAGCAGAAAAGGGCGAAATTCAAATCATAATCAGAGAAGGGATCAAAACCGCACAAGGTCTTCCTCCATACGCTTCGACGGAAAAAGTTTTAAGCCTAGGCATCTGTGCCAGTTCTGATGAGCTCATAGAAGACGCCACGGTGCCGAAGCGTCAAAGAAGCAAAAGGTGAAAGAAAAATGGATCGCCTGGGAATCGAATTCTCGCAGTGTTACAGCGGACCGATAACGTGCCTAGAGCAGCTAGGAATAGATTCAAAATTCCACCTCTGCAAAAGAATATGCATCCGGTATTTCACCAGGCAGACGCCAAGGTAGGGCTGTGGCCCTACAGGTAAATTTTTAAAGGGGCCATAACAGCCTATTTTCACGCATATCCTGCTTATCGTTTTAGTTCCCAACAGGTTAAATTACAATTTTCCCAATTCTCAGTGGATTCTGTCCGGTAAATATTTTTAAAACGAACATGCATTTCCTTCGACTCAAAGAACCTTTTTGCATGAACCAAGCCGCTTGCAAAACCCTACGTGACTCGAATGCTTTCTCCGTCCGCACCGATGAATAGTCGCGGCCGTCTAAATGAGTGCTTCGAAATAATAGTACCGCATTTCGCTGTGCGTGCGCATTGTGCCCCAGGAGTGCGACGATTACGACAACTGCAGCCCCGCGCTGAAGTGGTTTACATGACTGTGCGCAAACAGTACTGCTCGTTTGCGTGGCATAAAATTAAAATGCCAGGTGGGTTATCCTTATCTTAAATATTACGTACTCTTGCTCACAAATTGCAGTTTTACTCATTTACACATCATGGTAACACTGAAATAAGCGCCGATGATGCTATATCGCATGCTTGGGAAACGCTTCGCGTAGGGTACCGGCGCTTTCCGCCAATTGTATCTGCTTTCTCTTATATCACCAAAATTAAATTTTAGATCGGTTTAGCTAAAAATATGTTCGGACATTACTTGAATTAATGACAACATCCAGGTTTGTTGTCCACAGTCGACGTCGACGGCTGCTGCCGGCTGCTCTCTGCACATGCTATGCAGACCGGGTCACATATATCAGCACTTCCCTTTTATTGTACTCGCGTCCCGCGATGTAGGCAGTTGCCGCTTTGAGCGCACTGTAGCCAAAATTACGTTCGACAGCTATTTGCAGGCGCTAAAACTTGCGAATTCGCTCTCCGGAATCGCCGAAATCGCACACACGAATCTTGCGTTCTCTCTAGGCCTCGTCACGAAAGGGGCCGGTGGTCCACCGCCAACCGAAATTCAGGAATATGGCCAAAGTTCCTCACTGATTTGTAACAAAGTGTGAAGATATGATATGTAGCAGCTTTTTTCGCTTTTTCGATACGGATAAGGTACACAAGCGCAGTTTTTCAGGCCGTTGCCTCACGGGGCGTGAAGCTTTCGCTCGGTCGCGCAAGCCCAGGTGACAGCGGCGAGCGGCACTGTCGTGCGGCGTTTTCTGCCCGTGTCGCTTGTCTCGCCGATCTGTTCTATGCGCAGGAATATGGATCTCTTGCCAGGCGTTACACATTCTACGTTCTACAGCACCCTCTTCCACATCTCGCTTACTTTGGGCTCCAGCCCACGAGTCGCTCAGCGGAAACGCCCAGGCACACACTCTCGCTCGAGATCTCAGCTGCCGAGCCGAGAGTATGATCAGCCACCCTGCTTCCGCTGACACTAATATCCCACGCGCTTCTCTACTCACCACTTACACGGACATACTCCAGCACTACCGACTCCAAAGGTGCACATATCCTCCCGCACACCGCGATCTAACAAGACGCGAGGCCGTCCAATGGCGCAAACTACAAACTGGCAGCTTCCCACACCCCCTCTTATACAGCAGGATCTTTCCGGAACAGATAGCCCCCATGTGTAAACACTGCTCAACTCCGGCCACACTCATACACATGGTGTGGACTTGTACACATTACAGCACAGACAACGCAAACACCCCAGAGACGTGGGAGTCTCTCCTGTGTACTTCCAAGCCAGCAGACCAACGCTGGCTTATCCAGCGCGCGGTGGAGGCCGCGGCATACCAAAGGATCCCCGCCGACCTCCTCTAAGTCAGCGCAACCGGTCCTTTGACTGGTCCCCTGTTTTTGGGCGCAATAAAAGAGTTTACCTACCTACCTCTATGCGCAGGCACTGAATGAAACACATCTTCGCTGGTGCACGAACATCGCGTTTGTCGCCGTGGCTAGCATGAGGTACAATAAGTTTTAAAATTCTAAAGTTCATAGACTGTGATAGCAACTAGTTCCCTACCATACTCTTCTGGTTACCACTAAGCTGACTTTCAACATTACTACAATACGCGGTCGTTGATGGTGCTGGCGTCGCCGTCGGTCTAGCGCGACAGACCAGTGCGTCAGCGCCGGCATTTGCATACCGACCACCCCACCGACCGGGGATCGCCGTCGCATCGGCCTATAGTGTGACCGGACCCTACATATTCCGAAGGAACACTGCGTTACTGCTATTATCGTTTTTGCGGTACCAATCATTCATATATAGGGGACGACTGCTAATCGATCGCTCGCGAAAGTACAGGGGGGAATGAGACCTCGCTGCGCATATTGCAGCAACGAGAGCAGACGACGTTGCTCCGTGCATGTGCTAGTGACGTCACGAGAGCTTTAAATATGGCGGTCGCTGCCGGAGGGAGGAGTCTCACGGTCTAAATATCCATCGTAGGTTCTGGAAAATACAGCGCGTCCAGGGCAGCCAAATTTCCGAAATTGAATCATAAGCTCTTGCATTAGTTACTGAAGCCGAAAACTGCAATATGAAAAACGACCATGTCATGGCCCCTCTAAAGTGATTCGATGTGCTGCACACGGACGCCGTCTAAAGCATAGCAAGCCAGCGCACACAGCAGTAGTGGTTCGCAAGGTGTGATACCTTGCTAAGTTTCATTTCCACCTTGCGCAAGAAATACGGCTTATAACATCCGTTAAAAGTATCCTGTTTGGGATTGCCTTGATCCGAGAAATTTCTCTACATAGAATATTTTGGTTTTATAGATTTCTGAATTATTATGTTCTAAGTCCTACGCCGCTTATTGGATACCGAAGCAATGAAGAGAAAATAATGCATCAATAACCACATCCCTATATATATTTTGTTAATTCCATGCTAATGCCGGCAAAATGATGAAAACAATTCAGCACCTTTCAGCAGTTCTGCATTAGTTGAAGTAGAAATTATTTTCTTTGTCCACATCAGGCTGCTGACCGTTGCGGCGCTGGTTTCGTCGAGGATAGAATATTCCGGCTCAAAACACTTGGCGAAATAAGGAAACAAGCGAATATAAAACCCCTTAGCACCTCTCATTAAATAGTCTAACAAAACGTTTGATGTATTTCGATTCTTGTCAAAGAATAAAAATTTGTATGAAAGGTTAATAAGATGATTTGCTACGAAAGGTCGAAGGACGGGATCACTGAAGCATAGTGAATGCCCTCGACATCACTACCTACTCATAAATCCTCTGCATACAGGTGCGAAACGAGCCCGACTTGATGACCTCGGAACTGCACAGATTATTTTGGAGGATGGAGCTCACTGCGTGATTTCTGTATTTCGACGATCGTCTGTACCCTGCTTGCACAGCTTTTGCCGAATGGTTACAAGTAAAGTTTATGCTTGTAAGGTTATCTATCTGGTTATCTGGTTACCTACCGGCAGCGTTCCAGCGCTCATGATAGTGAGGAGAACACTGTTTGTTACCCTTGCGAATGCTATAACTTGCACAGATTTTAAAGGGACACTGTGGAGAACCCTATCAAATTTTTTTTTGTTAGCAAAATCTCATAGTCCGGCATTTCATGGCTTTCTTGCCGCTTGTCCGGGAGCGAAAGATGCATTTTTTTCAAAGAAATTTGGATACGAAGTTGAAAACGTTTTTACCGCTGCTCCGATTCAAACTCGAGAACTCTTATCACTACCCGGAGAACTCTTATCACGTCTCAGGAAGGAGTGACGTGAAAGGTGACGCAAACGGAGACTCCGTGATTTCTGGAAACTAGTGGTGCGATCTAGCAGCTGCCGAAATGAAAGCTACCGCCGCCTCACGTTGAATGCATCTATCGGGGGTCGCTGCCGTCTCTTCGTTTACGTTTGCACCGGCGTCTTGCCAGCGTTGCGATGTATCCCGTTCCCGAACCCGACGACGTAGTTCTCGCAAAAACTCTGGCCTGCATTTCAGCAACCTCAGCCCCACAGAGCGTGCGATGCTTTTGAGGGAGCACGGTTAGGTTAGGCGCCGGAGGGTCGTTTCCCTCTTCCTCAGTGAGCAGCCGTTGCAAACTAAATATCATAACCCCAGTGCGGGGAGGCGCGAAGGGCCAGGACAAGGTCGGCGCCTTACGCCCATTGGAGGCTGGCAGGGCTTTGGGGCCAACGGATTGTGATACCTTGAACGGCGTGGTTGCACGGCGCAGCAGGCGGCGTCGAGGTCTCCCCTGGTTTCAAGGGCCAAGTTGTTTATTTTTTCCCACAAAAAACGTATGGGTGCTCAAGGGCGGTCGCGTTTAAAGTCGGCGGCTTGAAATTAAAGCCGGCGCACGGCGCTTCAACGGCTTCCGCTACATCCAACGGGTCCACTGGATCGGGCTCTCACGCCCACTTGCATGCACCTTCGGATATGTACTGTGGCTGGATTAAATTAGCCGAGCTCGAAAAGAACAGCTCCGCCCAACTGCCGAAGAAGTTATTGAATTCCGTCACAACACGCACCTCGCCACGGAGCCGAATCAGTCTGGCCGGGCCGGCGGCGGCTAGCGCACTCCGCGCGAAATAAAGACATGCTCGAAGTCTCGCCGCACTTGTCAGAGTGCGCCGAAGCCGCCGAACGCGTCGGCGGTCAAGCGCAGCTGGAGTATAGAGGGGGGCCTCGCTTTGGCCGACGTGACGTCGCCATGCAGAGCGCGCGCGCCACGCCGGAGCATAAACGCGCCATAACAGAGCCTGCGCTTAACCGCTAACCAACGTATTCGGTGGCGGCATCTATGGGAGCCACTGAAATGCCCCGCCCACTCACTGAATAAAAGCAAAGAAATCCTGTGCCGAGGTTCGGAATCGAACCAGGGCCTTCGGCGTTTCAGGCGGAGACGCTGCCACTCCGCCACGACGACTCAAGTTACAACCAGCAATAAAGGCTCTATAGTGAATGCAACCTTCTGATGCAGAAATCTCCGCGCTTTCGCTAGGTATATCTTGGCCTAACAGGGCTAGGCCATCAGCAATTTTTCTGAACTGCCTTGTACCTTGTCTCCCGTCCCTAATAAACGATTTCCGTTAAGTAGTTTGAAGATGACTGGCACAGCCGGGAATGTTTCGCAGGGCGAGCGTGCGAATACACAAGTGCTGCCTTGTACGATCACCGACCATCGTGCCATTATAGTTTTTTATCGACCGTGGCAATCATCTGACAAGCCTTAACAGGCTCCTTCCAAGGTTAACTAGCACTTGTAGTTCCTCTGCTGTTCGGCGCTTGTAAATCGAGGCGCGTCAAAAACAAAACCACGGGACAGGCAGAGCGCCATAAAGAATCGAAACACTCCTGGCCGCTTGTGGCGCCGCCAAGCATCGGTTTTCTTTGCTTCAAACGTTCAGGTTGTCTTTTGTCTGCCTTCCTTGTGTTATAAAAGTGCACTATCGGTTTTAAAACAAAACTTGCTTCAATACTGAACCGCTCAACCTACCTTTGTAAGCCTCAGAGATTCGCGCAACCATGTAGGACGGAAAATTCTTCCAAGGTGGCGTCTCCTGTCCTATGGCGCCACCACGCTTGTACTTGCGAGATTGGCCTGTGGCGGCGATACCTGTATTTTGGTTCTTGCTATTTTCTACCTTACAAGAGCTTTGTTTTCAGTAAGAGCGGCGTTTTTGTGATCAGGCGCTGGTATTCTATCGATACAAGCCAACTTCAATTTCTCCTCAGTGTCTCTTTAAGCGCCTTATTACATGGGTTAGAGTCAAAATGCTGGGCTCTTTAATTTTCGCCAATGTACACGTCGGAGAAAATGCAGTATTCGTGCACTGAATGTTGCCTCAAGATACAAAACCTAATATTCGAGTAATATTCAAACCTAATATTTGAATAATGTGGTAACCACGGCTATTAGGGATACACCGAAATGGCATCAAGCCGACTGATGTCCTTTATTAGAGATCGAAACCTACCTAGACCTCATTGCATCAAAATTGTAAAAGAAATATTTCTTGAATATGCATCTGCTTGCAGAGCGCAATTGGCATGCGTGCTTTATATATATATATATATATATATATATATATATATATATATATATATATATATATATATATATATATATATATATATATATATATATATATATATATATATATATATATATATATATATATATATCCCTGGCAGACGAAGATTTGTTTTTTTCATTTGCAGTAATGACATCGTCTGAAAAGCGATTCTTTCTTGTGCCCTACAGCCAATACTATGGAGGCAAAAATAATGGCTTACTCGCATTAGACTGGTATTTCCGTCGTCCGCCAACATCAATGCTCCACCTTTGCGGTCCCTACTATAATTTTCCGTCGGCTGTAATGAATTTGAGAATGACGGACTCCGTGTCTACCACTTGGAAGTTATCTTCCACAATCATGTTACTGAAATATATAGAACGTTGCCCCTTCGTAAAAATAGATCCAAAAGTACTGCTCAAGCAATTAACTTCTGTACTTCAAGAAAATACATTTCTAGCGGGAGCTGGCTGTTACGCGAGTAAATGCGGACATTTAGTCTAATAAAAAAGTCAGAAATAATCACTGTTACGACAGATTTCAAAACTGTGCTGAAGAATAACAGCTTAGCCTAGAACGAAGATTACACATGACAAAATGCAGACGGCAAGCTGTCAACGAATTTACTTTAGCTTCCAGTCTGCATGCAAACACTTTTGAATCTCAGGCTCCGGATTTTAGCTGCTACTGATATCCTCGTTATAGGAAGCGTTTCATGCCCTAGTGTTTTGCAAAGACATTTACCCTGTTATGGCAAAGCAAGAACTGAGCTTGAAACTTCAGCACTTATTAACTCTCGCAATGCCTACTTGAAAAGAAAAATTTACTGCGCAGGGAAGCCGTCATCCATGTGCACCTATTCAATCAAGGCGGAAAGCTGGGCTAGTTGGTGTTTCATCATGAATTAAAAGACTAGCGCATATAACAAAGACACAGACATAGAAGTAGACAGGACGAGCGCTAATTAGCGCTCGTCCTGTCTACTTCTATGTCTGTGTCTTTGTTATATGCGCTAGTCTTTTAATTCACCTATTCACTTTGTAAATATAGTCTTTTACGTTCGTGCAAATACCTTGCTAACTGAAAACCTAACATTTTTTTCATATCGTAAACCAAGTCCAGTATATTGTCAGCTGTAATATAAATGAATATCTTCCGAAGGGACGTAGTGTGCAATAAAAAATTATTAGGAAATTTCTCCTGGAAATGAGATTAGCTTGGTTACTTAACAGGCTTAAAGAGTTGCCATACATACATGGAAACTTGCTTACGTGTTACGAGTGCCCGAGTGTTTTGTGTTCGTTGCCAATTTTCATCATGCATTCTTAAATGATTTCCCAAATAATCTATGAAGGCTTGAACCTCCATAAATTTTTTTTGTAAATCTTAGCTTTTCCATGGCATGAAAAATATACTCATCGCACTCAAAAAACTTATATAGGTTTCGTCCCGAAGTATAAAATAAATTTTGTGCCGTCTCGGAAAACAAATATCTCTGTCTTGTTTTGTAGACGGCTGTTGAAAGCAAGGTTGTTTTGAACACAGGCTTCTGCGGAATATAACAGGCGCTTTGTTACGATGGAAATTTTTGCTGTTGCGATCATAATTAATTTTGATATGCAAAGGCCGAGTTCTAAAGCACTAAAGTAACAGGTGATGTAAATAGAAACGATTAGCCAGAGTTTATAGATGGCGGAATTTGGCTTCTTTTCGCTGAAAGATCTTAATTATCCCAATGTTACCAGATTCTCATCGCGAAGTTACTCTCCATCTAAAAGGCCGCAATAAATGCGTACGGCATCTTCACTTTAGGGTTCGCATCAATCAAGCCATTGGATAACATACCTCTGGAAATCACAGCTAGCTCCCCTCAGCAATTGCTTAAGCGCTCATATCGATCTCTTCTTTTTTCAGTGATCTAATGATGCCACCTAACGAAATACGATGTAATCACTACTAAATGATTACTTTTTAAAAATTCAGCACGGCGCATTTTATCATCCATAATAATATTTGTATAGTATGTATAAGTGTTGTGTTCTGATATTCTTTTTATTCATCACTGTCTTTTGTTTTTTATCTTGCATCCAAATGTTGTGTTATTGCCAGAGGTGGGCATCCTCACGAGGGCGAACCGTCATGAGGGTGTCCTCACCCTCACCTCATGAGGATTTCACTCGGAGAGGTGATTGTGAGGGAGGATGGGCGGATGAAAATGTGTGAGGACGAGGGTGAGGGAGGAAGAACATGGTGTGGTGAGGGCGAGGGATGGAAGACATGATGAGGTGAGGGTGAGGGAGGGCAGAATTCACTATTCGAGGGCGAGGGTGGCGGCCCAAACCGCACTCCGGGCTAACGCTTTTGCTTGTGCCGCCCGTTATGAATTCCCATTTTAAAGCGCTACTTCTTAGGTTGAAGATCCCGGAGAAGACGTAATTTCTGCTCTCTGTAGGCACACGAGATGAACACGAAACACAGCACACCTTCTCCGTCGTCGTGATGCACTACACCGCGAAAAAAAAAGCGCTCTTATAACTCAAAAACCTTTTTTTTTTTAATTGTGTAAGGTATTCGGCGAAACACACTGTACAGTGCGATAACAAAGGGCCACATGCCGGGTTGTGCGGGCGGTTGCCACTCCAACGGGAACCATGGTACCGCAGCCAACATTTTTGTTATCTGTCCCGAATCTCTCGAATGATCAGAGTGTAGAGTAAAATACGTAGAAATTGTACCTTGTAAGGCTTTTGAATTCCCAAGTTCTAGGCCTTCTTTGCCTGAACGAAGCCATATTTAAGCTCAGTGAGGTTTCAGAAAATTAGCTGCAGCGCAAAAAAAATGCTTTTGAGAAATTTCACTGTTAAATCAACGCCTGTTGGCGGCGTTGGTGTGGAAATTTTTTTATTCACGCTGTGAGTAGTTTACTACAGTCATATCTTCTTTCTATATACTCTTTTTCTGGAACTGCGGTATAGGAAAGCGGTGCCGCAATGGGTGGGGCAAGGGCAACCACGGTAGTCTTACAATGAAAATCAAGCCGCACCTTAACCACCTTGGTCTTAATCATCGCTCACTTCGCCTTGCATTGTACGATGTGCTAAAACCGAAAAAGTTGTACTGCTCTCTAAATAGCATCAACGTCTCTTGGTTTATTTCTGTCCCTGGTAAGACCTGTGACCGGGTAATCACCCGCCTGATTTTATGTATCAGATAAAAAAAATCACGGACGGTTTCGCTTGAGGTTAACCTTGAATTATCGTGTGCTAGCACCGTTAGTTCTGTTTCGCATGGTTTATCTTGACTTTCTATGGTGTTGTTTGGCCCGAACATGCTTGCTTTGGTTGATATGTCATATGATGTAAGTTTGCGTGTTATTGCATCATTTTAGACATGTACTGCGCCGAAATTGATCATTCTATACATTCACATATATCTGGCAGTCCTGATTCCGCTCCAGGCGCAGAGGTGCCGCGGTTAAGCTACGCGCCACTGCCCTACGAAGGCAGCTGCTGCCATCTGTGGGGCTTGTGAGACATATGTTGTTCCTGAGGAATCTCTCGCGACTAATCATGAAATTGAACTGCCACGGTGGGCACTTTGCTCACAATCCTATGGGCAGCTTGTCATGACGTCTCAACGTCACGTGACCAAGGTGGCCCACGTGCTAGAAGCAGGCTTCGTACAGACAGACAACCAATTTTCTGCGGATTGGAAGCAATTACTAAAATGGCAACCACATTAATCGTTCACTCCAGACTCGGGGAGTTAGTGATTACTATTATTCACCCCAAATGCTGCATTTTAGTGAGCCGTTTGATTTTCAAGTGGCCTCAATAATTTTTTTTATTTTAAGCGACCGCATAAGAGCCTCACTGCAGCAAAAAGCCGACACCGCACTGGGGGACGACACTAAAGAAATTAAAAAAATTAAAGCTGGGGGAGCGGGATCCGAACTCGCAGCGGCAATAAAAAATCAGTTCCGCTGGCCGCTACTTCACATCATTACGCCGTCGCCACAGCTTTTCTTTGTGCATGACATTTATAAGATTGAAAATATCCTCTATTTATATAAACTAATTTATTTACAGAGCTTTTTGGATACGCCATGAAACTCATCGCGAAAAGGCAGCAACAGAGCAGTAGACGCGAGTTATACGCTGAGCGCATCACCAAGAAAGATTGCCACTCCGGTTTTAAGTCGGTCGGTTCATACATTTCCTTAATTTGAACAATCAGTTGGGGAAATTCTAACATCTTGCCTGTACAAACAGCCAAGCTCTCCTGCTGTGCTTGCAATGTATTCGTTTTCGTCACGTAGCCGCATTCACGAGAGTAGTAGTTGCTGTTGTTGTCGTCGTCGTCGTTGTTGTTGTTGTTGCTGCTGTTGTTGGCCTCTAACAATGCTGGCACATACCCACTGCGGGGGAGTGGCCAAGACACAGTCGGTTAGTTGCTCGATACGGGAATGTTTTGACAGGAAAAAGGAGTAATAGATTGTAGGCTGATAGACTGGAAGACGCAAGGACAGGGGTCCTGTTAACTTGAACGTCGAAGACGGGACGATGGCTTAATGTGCATAATAGTATACAATGGCCGTTACTATGTTGAAAGTGCGTGGTCTTCATCAAGTTCCATCCGTGCGCGTGGTAGCGTCATCAGACGAGCATGTAGCAAACCGCACGAAATGGCGGAAGATTAGAAGCAGTGAAACTGAAAAGACTAGAGTGCAATCGCAGTGTCATCGGGTAATGGTAATTAAGCGACCTACAAAATTTCCTCGTTCTGAGTCTATTCTGAGCTTAGAACTTATTGTAATTGTCGTGGTACACGCTACTGGATTGTTTTCTAACTACTCTTGGCGTACATTAGTTTTCGTACACATTCTCAACAACGCGCTGACTTATTTTGGCAGTCCATTTTAGCACAGTGGGAATGGCTGCAGCAAACGAGGCAGCATGATAAGTAATTCTTTTTGTTTTGCCATTCAGGTTAGTTATTCCAAATCTGCGCATTGCTGCAGGAGTGACAATCGCTTTATAGTGCCGCTGCCCTGCCCACTGTGTGTTCAGCGTTTCCTTTTTGCGTGATCGCATTATCAAAAGATCTGATGTCTTGTGGCGGTGTTGAAACAAACCCTGGCCCGATTAAAAAACAAATGCTTTTGAAATTGCTAGAAGGCCAGAACAAGATTAATTCAACAATGGGCGGCCTGCAGTCGTCGCAAAACATAACTGAGAATAAAATTTCCGGTTTAACTCGGCGAATTGATGGCACTGAGAAACAGTTGTCGGTCCTAAATGTCTTAGCCACGAAGGTAAAAGACGGAATCGGCAATATCGGAGCTTAGCGAGGAGAGTAGCGAGGAACTGGCAAAGGAAGTAATTGATGGTGTTTTTTTTTCTGGAACAGGGTGTGTAAAAAAGACATAAATAAGGCGCGACCAGGCGTTTTGAATTTACTTGACTTCTGTGACAAAATTTCAATGTTACGATCAAGCTTTAACTCAAAAAACAAAAACCAGGTAAAAATCCGAACACCAAAAAAGCTCAAAATAATTAGCTGAGAACTTTTCTAAACGAGTTAGGCAAATACGGAAAGAGCAGTGGAAAAGCTGTGAAGAGAGGGGAAAGAGGGCGCCAAGCTTTAAAGCTAATCTATGATAAGCTAAGCTTTAATATCGTACTGTGTGGTTGGGATGAAACAAGAGCTCCTAGCTTTAGGCTTAGAAAGAAATCAAACTGACTCCGGACTAAGAGACTTCAGACACTGAAAATACTAAATGTTAATTGCAGAAGTGTCATAAACAAGACAACTGAGTTGGAGGCCCTTCTGCTTTTGCGCGACTCTGATATAGCGGTTTTGACAGAAAATTGGCTTAACAATACAGTGTTTCACAGGGAATTCATTACCACTGGCTACAGTTCGTACCGAAAGCATAGTGATGGTAGAGTTGGAGATGTCAGCATTCGTTTTAAATCATCCTTGTGAATTTTACCAATGCCTCATATACCCAATGTAGAGCGCATTTTTTGCACAACGTACGATGGAAACGTTAGATATATTATTGGAGCAATGTACAGGCCCCCCAACTCTACCGTTGCCGTATTATAGGAACTGAAACAATATTTGTGCACGATTGTTAAACCTGATAATCATATCATGCGGTCAGAACACTTTAGTTTGCCTGAAGTAGACTGATCAAATTTTTCAGTTAATGATCACGATACCCAAGATGAAGCTATGTTGGGCAACGCTTTTGGCTTCGACTTATTGCAGATTGTAGAAGAATATTTACCATATTTCAGGGCAATTCGCAATCAATGCTCTACCTCTTTTTTGTTAGCCGATCAATTACTGCCAAAACAAATAGCCAGGTAGTAGATAAAATATCGGACCACAAAGCTGTACTGCTCACTACTGCAGATGCCGTTTTAGATAAGAAACCTAAATATTCATCATATCAAAACTTTTCTCGAGCTTTTCTCGAGATACATTATAAGTATCTCGGACTCTTGATCACTAATGACGTCACTTTGACTAAGCATATTGACTACATAATGGCTAATGTAAAGCGCAAGTTGTTCTTTCTGAGGAGAACTTTGAGACTTCCTACTCCTTCTCTCCCACTGCTCGCATACAAAACGTAATTCTTCCCATACTAGACTATGCACACGCTATTTGGGACAGTTTCACTAAAACTTACATTAATAAGATAGAAATGGTGCTAAGAAAAGCAGCTCGCTTCATTTAAAATAGATTTGGACGTACATAAGTGACAGAACTGTTAACCAAAGCGGACTTGCCACCTTTAACGCAAAGAAATCGTGCGTCACGACTGAAATTCGTCTTTCAATTTACTTACGGCCACTATAAGACAGATCTCACGAGAATAATTTCTTTTTCATCTGGTTACGCCACTAGGCAATGACTGCCGCACAGTAACGCCATTTACAACACGTAATAACCGTTTTAAAGGAACAGTGAGAACTCTATCAATTTTTTTTTTGTTAACAAAATCTGATAGTTCAGCAATTCATGGCTTCGTTGCCGCTTGTCCGGGAGAGAAAGATGCATTTATTTCAAAGAAAGTTCGATTCCAAGTTGAAAAAGTTTCGCATTCAAACTTGGCGCAGAAAAAGTTTTTCCCGCCCTCGCACCCGCCGCGTAGGCTCAGTGGTTACGGCGCCCGACTACTGATCCGGAGTTCCCGGGTTCGAACTCGACCGCGGCGGCTGCGTTTTTATAGAGGCAAAACGCTAAGGCGCCCGTGTGCTGTGCGATGTCAGTGCACGTTAATGATCCCCAGGTGGTCGAAATTATTCCCGAGCCCTCCAATACGGCACCTCTTTCTTCCTTTATTCTTTCACTCCCTCCTTTATCTCTTCCCTATGGCGCGGTTCAGGTGTCCGGCGATATATGAGACAGATACTGCGCCATTTCCGTTCCCCAAAAACCAAATTATTATTATTATTATTATTATTATTATTATTATTATTATTATTATTATTATTATTATTATTATTATTATTATTATTATTATTATTATTATTATTATTATTATTATTATTATTATCCCGCCCTCACATTCACACTCGAAGCACTCTTAAGACGTCACGGCGCCCACTTAAGACGTCATAGGATGAAGTGACGTGAAACGTGACGTAAATGCAGACTGTGTGATTTCTTGCGGCTAGCGGTGCCATCTAGCAGCAACCGAAACGAAAGCTACCGCCGCCGCACGTTGAAGGCATCTATCGGGGGTCGCTGCCGTCGCTTCGTTTCCGTTTGCACCGGTGTATTGCCAGCGTTGCGATGGATCCCGTTCTCGAACCCGACGACGAAGTTCTCGCAAAAACTGCCGCCTGCATTTCAGCGCCCTCAGCCCCA
Organism: Amblyomma americanum; assembly: GCA_030143305.2. Taxonomy (NCBI): domain Eukaryota; kingdom Metazoa; phylum Arthropoda; class Arachnida; order Ixodida; family Ixodidae; genus Amblyomma; species Amblyomma americanum. The sequence continues at coordinate 280,994 of JARKHS020035671.1, read as the reverse complement.
CAGACCGTGCGGTGCTTTTGAGAGAGCACGGTTAGGTTAGGCGCCGGCGGGTCGTTTCCCCCTTCCTAAGTGAGCAGCCGTTGCTAATTAAATATCTTAACCCAAGTGCGGGGAGTCGCGAGGGGCGAGGACAAGGTCGGCACGTCGTGCCCATCGGAGGCTGGCCGAGGCTTTGCCGCCAATGGATTGTGATTCTTTGAACGGCGCTGTTGCACGGTGCAGAAGGCGGCGTCGAGGAGGTTTCTCACGGTTACAAGGCCAGGTTGTTTATTTTTTTGCCACAAAATACGGATGGGTACTCAAGGGCGCTCGCATTTAAAGTTTGCGGCTTGAAAGTAAAGCTTATGCACGAAGCTTCAACTGGTTCCGCGCGTTTCCGGATGTACCGGGTCCACTGGATCGGGCTCTCTCGCCCACTTGCTTGTACCTTCAGATGTGTACTGTGAATGGATTAAATTAGCCGAGCTGTAGCAAAATGGTGGTTTGAGCTAGTTGGTACATATTCACAATTTCACCAGCGCTGCGACTAGGAACAAGAACAGAGAAGGAAGACAAGGACAAGCGCTACTAACAACTGAAAGTTTATTTGAAAAAAACACAGATTATATCCACACAACTGACAACCCAAAGCGCCTGCGCTTCCCCCACCAGACACGCAAAAGAGAGTTAAAAATCTAGATACAAAATTTCACACTCATGTAAGTTCACAGTTCTAAACAAACCCGGTGTGTCTAACAAAAAAGCATGCTTTCCTCTGCTTAACAGGGCTAAGATTAAATTCAGACATCCAGATCAGTTAACTAGGGAGTTGTGTGAAGCCTATCACATTCACAAGAACATCGACACGTGCGTTAGCACACCATCTGTGAACTTACATGAGTGTGAAATTTTGTATCTAGATTTTTAACTCTCTTTTGCGTGTCTGGTGGGGGAAGCGCAGGCGCTTTGGGTTGTCAGTTGTGTGGATATAATCTGTGTTTTTTTCAAATAAACTTTCAGTTGTTAGTAGCGCTTGTCCTTGTCTTCCTTCTCTGTTCTTGTTCCTAGTCGCAGCGCTGGTGAAATTGTGAAATTAGCCGAGAGCTCGAAGAGAACAGCTCCGCCCAACTCCCGAAGCTATTGAATGGAGCCGCATACAAACGAGTTGGAGGAGAGCGGTGTCGCGGTCTCTGCAGGTTCCAAATCTGTTTTAAAGCGACAGCTTTACTGGCCGCGAACTTGCGATTTCGCCCTGGCGGTGCTCCGAGGAGGCACATGAGGTCACAACGCGTGCCTCGCCGCGGAGCTGAACAAGTCTGGCCGGGCCGGCGGCGGCTGGCGCACTCGGCTCGAAATACAGACGTGCTCAAAGTCTTCGCCAGTGCGGTCAGAGTGTGCCGAAGCCGCCGAACACGTCGGCGGTCAAGCGCAGTTGGTGTATAGAGGGCCCCGCTTTGGCCGACGTGACGTCGCCGTGCAGCGCGCGCGCGCGCGCGCGTTACGCCCAGCATAAACGCTCCTTAACAGAGCCTGCGCTTAACCACTAACCAACGTATTCGGTGGCGGCACCTATGGGATCCACTGAAAACCCCGTCCACTCACTGAATAAAAAAAATCCTGTGTCGAGGCTCGGAATCGTTTGAGCCGAAGACACTACCACTCCGCCATGACGGCTCAAGGTATAACCATCAATAAAGACGCATCTAGTGAATGCGCTCTTCCGATGCAGAAATCTTCGCGCTTTCGCTACGTATAGCCCGGCCTAACAGAGCTAGGCTATCAGCAACTTTTCTTGACTGCCTTGTACCTTGTCTCCCATCCCTAACAAACGATTTCCGTTAAGTAGTTCAAAGTTGACTGGCACAACCGGGAACGTTTCGCCGGGCAAGCGTACGAAAAGACAAGTGCTCTTTATACTCCCAACTGCCTTGTACGATCACCAACCATCGTGCCATCATAGTTTTTCATCGACCGTGGCGATCATCTGACCAGCCTTAACAGGTTCCTTCAAAGGTTAACTAGCGCTTTAAGCGGCACTTGGAGTTCCTCTGCTGTTCGGCGCTTGTAAATCAAAGCGCGTCAAAAACAAAGCCACGAGGCACGCAAAGCTCATAGAGACGAAGCGCAATAACAAACCGAAACTCTCCTGGCCGCCTGTGGCGCCATCAAGAATCGGTTTTCTTTGCTTCCAACATTCAGGTTGTCTTTTGTCTCTCTTCCTTGTGTGACAGAAGTTCACTATTGGTTTTAATACAAAACTTACTTCAATATTGAACCGCGCAACCTTCCTTTGTGAGTCTCAGAAATTAGCGGCATCCATGGAGTAAGGAAAATTCCTCCAAGGTGGCGTGTCTTGTCCTATGACGTAATCAAGCTCGTGCTTGCGAGATCGCCCTGTGGCGGCGATACCTGTATCTTGGTTCTTGCAATTTTCTTCCTTACAAGAGCTTTTTTTTCATTAAGAGTGGCGTTTTTGTGATCAGGAGCTGGCATTCTAACGATGCAAGCCAACTTCAATTTCTCCTCAGTGTCCCTTTAAGTATCCCTTCCATGAACAGTAATTGAAGAAAATCTCTTAATCAATGACACCGTTTCGAAATCATCTATGCCGCTATTTCTTTCCGGTATTGTTTAAAAATTTGTTGTGTATGCTTATTTTGCAAAATTTTCAAGCTAATTTATTGTACGTTGCTATTCTGTTCATTGCCTGTGTTATTACGTAGTCGTCATTTATCTGTATCTCACATTGCTAAAATCCCCAGTGGGGATGGATTGCAGTAGAAGCGAAATAAATATAGACACAATGAAATGTTATAAGTACCACAGGTAGCACCGTACATTAGAAAAATGTGATAAAAATGTTGTGCAGTGGCAATAACATTACATGTTATAATGCAATGTAACACTAATGTTAAAACATAACAAATTACATTATATGTTGAATGGTAAAGATTATTTTAACGTTCAAACTGAACAGTGGGCTAATGGTGGGTTTAAAATGTTATTTCAATGTTGAAATTAAACCAAATAACAACATTACCAATATTATCAAGTATTTCTCTCAAAACTTTTCTCATTGTTTGTATAGCAAAGATGTTTTTCAACTAGCAGAAATTCAGAGGTAACATTTGAGTTGATACCTGCCATAGACTGCATGCACAGCCCAAAATATGTTATCACACAGCTTAGTACGATACCCATCCCTACTATTAGTATATATAAAGAACATTTCACGACTTGTTCACAGCCTGAGGCCATGCTGTGTTTCCACAGGTGGTTGTATATATTATGAAATGTTGGCAAATATAACCCTGATAACTGCGAGGCATAGCATTTATACAGCTATATTATAATATTTCTAAGAATTACATTACTGTACATCTAAACTCAATTTACCGCTAACTTCATAGTGCAACAAAAAATAAACAATTAATTCACAATTATATTCTTGAACTTTCAACATTCAATAAAAGCAAGTGTACCAGATGTGCTATTTTGTGCACAAATGACGTGCAAACAGCTTGAGAAAAAATGTGCTAGGTAAGAAAAGTGCAGCACATGACGCTTTCACTTGAAATGTCTCGTGCTTGTTCTTACTAATTAATGGTGTTTTGCAGTGAGCAGTATAGCCATAAAACGTTTGATGGTAAGTACAGATGACAGGGGTACGGTACCAAAGGTGGTAATTTCACCCTTTTAGATGCTGCCTACAGGCAGTTTAATACTTAGATAAAAAAGGGGCATGGCCATGCTCTTTAAAGCACCATTGCATCCGTTTCCACGTTCCTGTGCGCTTGGGCATTTTTCCTTGGATCTGCAGTCATGTATAATGCACTGGCAGTTGGAACACAGCGGTCATACCCTCCTGTGCTTCTTCCAATTATGGTTAGGGGTGCTTAACATCCCAAAGTGACTCATGCTGTGAAAAATACCACAGTGGAGGCTTTTGGCTGAATTGAGACCACCTGACGTTTTTGAATGTGCACTGCCATCATACAATAGGGCCTCTTGTATATTGCAGCCATCGAAATGCTGCTACCATGGTCGGGATCGAACCTGTGTCCCCTCCAAATTTGAAATTTCCTGCACACGAGCTCGTAGAGTTTTCTTTAGAACTATACTCGTGTCATATCTTTGTTTCAGACGAATTTTCCATCTTTCATATTCGAAACACGGTTTTTGTGGTGACAAGTTGTACAATAGAAATATTTTTCAGGATATTAAGATTGGTAGTAGTTTTACTGTTTTTATGCACATGGTTTGTGCCAGCAGCAACATTTGAAAGCGAAAAGTTGTTTTGGAGTTGGCTCCCAGAGCAGACAACAGCAATTCATTGTATCTGGCATAATGGCCACTGCACAGGAGAGCGGCTGTGACATCACACCATAGCCTCCACTGTAGTGATGCCGCAATGTGCTTCACCACAGGCCCCTAGCATCACAGCTGAGCAACAGGTGGCGAGCAGCAGATTTGGTGTGTAGTTGCCCTGAACTAGAGTGAATATTCCAACCTTTTATGCCCGTACCGACATGTTCAAGCCGCTTTTTTTCCAACCACCGCATACTTTTTCTCGTCTTTGTGCAGTGCCTAGGGTTCTGGCCAGGTACATGTGACAACATAACGAAGTGCCGATCCGTGCATATGCATACATGACCTCCTCACTTCTTTTGGAACCAGTCATCAGTGACCAATTACCCTGCAGGTCTCGATCAGATGAGCAAATAGTAGTACATTTTGTCTCATGACAGAGTATGGCTGTCTTCTTTTCCAACCCCACTACATCTCAAGCAGTTAGTTTGGTACAGTGAAACAGAACTTAGTGACAATTATTGCTCTTCCTGAACACATTTTCAAAAACTGTTATTTTCTTTTTCTTTAAATGTCTAGTATTCTGTCCTATGAACCACTGCACTGCATCACAACACATACCAATATTTGCTGTGGCAAGGTTTTGCGCTCCCAGCTTAGGTTTGTCATTAGGGGGCTTGTGAGAGAGCCACTGCTTCATGTGAGCGTAAACGAACGGAAGCCATAGCTTTTTTCTTTACTTCACCAAATTCGTGCATTATCCATTCTGATTACATTATGTATAAATAAATATAAAGTAAACGCCACAAAAATGCATATATTCGCAGCACAAAACGCAAGCCACTACCCACAGCGTATCACAGCGAGCACTGAAAGTCAATTTCAATCAATCTATGCTACGAAAGTGGCATCAACAGAAAAAAATATTCTTTCCGGGCTCATCTTCGAGGCGTCTTCGTGGTGAACCTCACTTCGTCGTGACAACACAGGAGAGATTACAGCACGCAACGCACTAGACTGGAGAACGCTGGCGAGTAGGTCCGAAGGCCTTTGAAAGCACATAATCGCATCACTACGAAAAAATTACCGGATAAGCACTCAAGGACAACGACACCTTCGCTAGGGTAGAATGAGCACAAGGGTGCGGGCCCGAACAAGTTTCCACTCATGTTAGATCTGGTTAGAACAAGAGAGATCACGTACTCGGCTGAACACGGATATGCTTGACTTGGCTAAGACTAGTTTCGTTAAATTTTTATTTTATTACTACCAAAATATTTCACTCTTCACTGCAACAAACTCCAATTTTTGTTTTATAATTTAAAAATGTATTATGTGAATGAATTTTATTTTGGAGAATGCAAAGGTTCAATCACAAATTAAAAACTGAAATTCGATTGGCTTAAAGCAGTCACTTGGTAGGCCAAATTTGGCAACGTTGACAGGTTTTTCATGCGCGTTTTACTTTTGCGTTTCCCGCCTATTCGCCGACGAAAGCCGCCAAAGTGAGTGCTTTGTTCAAGCGTGAGAGGTGAGTGACTCCTTTAATTTTCATTGTGATGCTGTGATAAGCGAAACAAACGGAGTTGTAAATTTCTATTCGCTCCGAAATAAGGATAAGGCGGTGAAAAATGAAGCCGTGCAGACGGCAGTTACACGACGTAGGACACCGACAGAGCAGAAAGGATTGCCGAGACTGTTCGGGACTGCCTTGAAGACATATTGGTGAAGTCACCTCATGGTTCTACTGAAGAATTATCGCAACGCAGCAGTGAAGGACTCAGCGCGTCACTGGCCAACCATTGCGGAGAACGCTTACCAGCAGTTCAGACTCCGAAGTAACGGAAACTTTGTTGCCGGACTCGGGTGAAGAAGACTTCTCTAGTCCTGAGACGGCTTAAGTGTGTCTGCCGGGCAGAGAAATATACGGTAATTGTGGCGAAGCAAGGGAGTATTTGGGACCGGTGCAAGACATTAAAGGAGTGCATGATGTGTCACAGGCCAGTCAAAACGCAGAACACTCGGCGAGCAGCTTTGACTCAAGAGCAGGCTCAAGGGGAGATCAAATGACCCTGGCAAGCGAGCTAGCTAGATGCGCCTGTGGAACCAAAGTCTGTGCGTCACAAGTCAGCATGCTGCTCAAAATACAGAAAAAGTACCAGCCTGAGCTACCTCGCGATGCCAGGACACTGATGATGACACCGAGACATTGCAACGTGATAAGCATGGGGACCTCTAGTGCTTGCCATTACTTCGGTATTGAATCGAAACTAAAACAAATGATGAGGACAGGATTCATCACTGGAGATTCTATTTCACTTTTAATCAACATTGGTGGCTTGCCATTAGCAAAAAGTTCAAGTAAGCAATTCTAGCCCATTTTGGCATCCGTTGCTGAAAGTTGTCACCCTGAGCCTTTCATTGTAGCTCTCTTTGTTGGAGATACAAAGCCAGAAAGCTTACATGCTTATTTAGCAGACTTCATTGCCGAGATGAATACTTTGCTGGCAGAAGGTGTTACGGAAAATGGCAAAAGATGTACTGTTCAGTGGCGTGCATTTATTTGTGACGCACCAGCAAGGGCAGTTTCTAAGTGCATAAAGGGGCATGGGGGATACTTAAGCTGTGAAAAATGTATTCAAGAAGGAACTTCCTCTGAAAGCTGCAGGAAAGTTATTCTTCCAGAAGTTGACTGTGAGCTGCGAACTGATGAGGCGTTTCGAAACCATGACCAAGAAGAGCACCGCCGTGGACAGTCTCCTTTGGTAGACCTTGAAATTGGCATGGTCACTGGATTTCCGCTTGACTACATGCATTTAGTGTGCCCGAGTGTTATGAGGAAGCTCTTGCACTACTGGGTGCAGGGACGACCTCATAAATCTAAGTTTTCTTCACGCACACAGACTGATGTTTCTAAATTGTTCATGGCACTGCAGAAGCACACCCCTCAAGAAATGGTCCGGAAGCCTCGAAGTCTTTCTGAACTTGACAGGTGGAAGGCAACTGAGATACGCAACTTGCTTTTGTACTTTGGTCCTGTGCTTCTGAAAGATCACATAGAGAGGCCTTACTACAAGCATTTTCTGGAGCTAAGCATTGCAGTGACTTTTCTCTTAAGCCCAAAATTTTGCCAGACAAAGTTGGAATTTGCTGAAAAGCTGCTGAGAGAGTCTGTCATTGATGCAGGTTATCTATATCGTGAAGGTGTGTATGTATACATTGTACACTCCCTGATCCACCTTCTTGCTGACGTCAACAAGTTCGGGCATCTTGACTCATTTTCTGCATTCCGCTTTGAGAGCTTTTTGGGTCAGCTGAAGCTGGTATTGCAATCTTTGAACTGTTACGCCTGGCGGCTCTCGGGTGAATTTTGGGCACTGCCTGGGGAGTGGCGCTATGTTGAGTGGTTGGTTTCACTAATGCCTCTGTTGTACGAGGTTTACGACTCTGTTCTGTGCGCACAGAGAAGATCAAGAAGGGCCTCCCACGCTATAACTCCCATCTCTCCTCGACCAGTGATTGTGACCACTGGCCGATCGAGATTGTCCTGGCCGCGGAGGAGCTGTTACGTTTGGAGGCGCCAACATGCCAAGAATATTCAGGGCACTGAGAAGAATCAATCGACAGAGGCTTCAAAGGGCCGTCGACGTGGTTGCAGCGCCCCGAGTGCAGGAGGTGGCATCTACAAGGGACCTTCCCCCCCCCCCCCTTGCTGTTTACGGGGTGAAACGGCCCTCCGCTGTCTGAGAACGGCTTTGGTGAACCTGTCTTTTGTTCTCAACGCCGGACCCACCCGGGACATCTTTCTCCCGGAGGGGACGGCGGGGGAGCCGGCGAGCCGCGGGACTGCAAATGAGCCGTGGCAAATGCGGCCGGGTTTGACTAAGCCAACGACGCCGGAATCCTCGTGCTTCGAAAACAACTTCGTCTTAGACTGTGCTTTTCCTTATACGTGGAACCTTCTGCAAACTGCAGTTGCAACCTTTAGTTCCCACGCTCCACGTGGAGCCTTCTGCAAACTGCGGTGGCAACCTTTAGTTCCCACGCTACCGCTGTGAAGTGCAGGTGACTGACCTTCGACGCTGCCATGGGACCCCCTTCGGGCTATTCATCACGGCTGCCTGGAGAGCGCGGACCATAACTTGCCAGAAGTGGCAAGAGTGTGTTGTTGGGGCCGTCCTGGAAGGCGGACCCTAAAGACTGGACACGTGATCGACGTCACAGTGATTGGATGCATTTTTAAGGAACTAAATTCCCCAACTAAGGACCTGGGGACAGGGGACCCTATTTAAGCAGCGATCCGGCGTGTGATCGCCAGCTCCCGATTCACTCTTTCAATCTTTGTAAAAATGTAAATAAACCCTTTCAGTCTCTTCTTCACCTCGAAGAACCTCTCATCTCTTCGTCACCCCCACAACAACAGTCTCCCGATCCGGAACCCGGGGACATCGACCTTGGCGAGAGACGGCACAGGCGAACCAGGGGCCCGCATCTAACAACTGGTGGCAGCGGTGGGATCGAAGCGCAATCCCCCAACACCGGTGACCTGCTATGGGGTCGGAGCCCCATATCTAACAACTGGTGGCAGCGGTGGGATCGAAGCGCAATCCCCCAACACCGTTGGCCTGCTACGGGGTCGGAGCCCCACTCCTAACAGAACCGACCACTACAGCAAGTTGTTAAACGCTTAAATGAGCATGGTCAGGCTGGCGTGCCTTCCAAGGCAGGAAGTGATCACCAAGCATTGCCACAAAAATCACATGATTCAAGGCCGACACCCCCAGGATTTTAGGGAGAGCAGTTCCTTAAAATGGTGTTTCATAACATGGTTGTGGAAATCAATATCCCCGATTCGTGTCTTCTGATGGAAGATGGCAATGTCGTAATAGCTACAAACATTGTTACATGATGGAAACTTAAATTCTGCGGCCAGTTCTACAAGAACCTGGCAAACTTCCATGCAGGTGTTGCAAACACAGCGAAACTGTGCATCTACAAGGCTTGTGCACTTTCATCTGCGAATTCTGTGTGGAGTACCAAACAAATTAGGTCAAAATGCTGCCGCTTTCCTTGTGGAAGTGCGTTTGTAATAATACCACTTTTTCATACGGGATAATTAAAGCACGAAGTATGCCCTTATCTAACAGGTGATTCGAAGGCTGGCTTGCACAGTCATGGTACCGTCGCCTCCAGAAATTGAAGGCTTCTGAGATTTCCACCGTCAATATTGATGAGTGCAAATTAAAATCTTGTTTCATAACTGAAGTTGTGCAAGAACTTCTTTAGTTGAACCTGCTGTTACTGATGCTACTTCTTTTGTTAGTTTGAATATGCATCGCTGGCAGTGGAGCGCCAGGAAATTCCTAGTGCGATGGTGTGAAGTAGGGGTTTTGGGATGGGACGAAGTGAAGTTTTAGGGGAAGCAAGGTGCTTCAATGGAATGAATTCAGTGCAAAAACCAGACGATGGACACATGGAGACACATATGACATTCACAAGCGCTCGTTATATATATCTTCTTGTGTACATCGTCTGGTTCTTGCCATGAATTCGTTCCATTATACAGCGCCAACTGGACCGCAGCATGCTCTCTTGAAGGTGCACAGAAGATGGAGCCAGCAAAAACTTATGCAGCACAACAAATAAGAGGTACACGCACAACACCTGTAGGGTTTGTGTGCCTCCTACTTCTTGTCTTGCATCCTTTTTTGGTGGTGCCACCTTCTATGCATTAAGAACCTACTAGCCCAGCAATTTATGCTCCCTTGGAGGTGCTTCTTCCCTGTTTTTCATAACAGAGATATATAAAGTCAATTCAACAAGTGCAGTGGCGAGAGATTAACATATACAATTATCGAAAAAATCAGTGTTGCATTCTGAAGCTCTTGCCAAATTTTTTTCATCAGAGAAATTTCTCGAGTGTTGACTGTTATTCTTTAGTAATTAGAGAACTTTAATTTTTATGCATTTCTTTGTACAAAAATAAAAGTCTGGAGACGTAAGCTTTTTCCTAATTATTCGAACTTTAACTTTCTAGATGTTTTCAGTGGTGCACTTTCTACACTCTGATGAAGTAGCTGTGGTCCCCTCACAATGGTTTCAATATGGCAGAGTCTACTGCCCACCATGCAAGAGCACAGCTAAAGTGACTACAGCCATCAAAAGCCGAATTGAGCCCAGTGATGACTCGGAGCAGTTTATGGGCAGCGTGTTGTCTCCCATGGTAAGAGGAGTGCTAGTTGTCACAACAGTTTTTCAGTCCTGAATGTGGCACTATTGCAGTTCATAATTCTAAGTTTAACCTCTGAGTTTTTTCAGGGAGTCATTTTCCTGGTGAAATACAGAGATACAGAGGATTATTTTTGATGTTTGTGTTAATGGTACTGAAGCTTTCATAATCAAAATATAGCGTAAAGTTATAGTAGAGGATATATTTTTACCGCTAATGCTTATCTGCCATCACCTGTCTGGTGATGGCTTTGTGGCACAGTGTTCGTGTGCACATTGGTGGCTGTCGATAGCAATAAGCATGCAGGTGGATAGTATATGCTGTGTTAGTACTTTCCAGTTTGAGTCCGAGTTATGGCACATATGCAACGGCAGAAAAGGTTCTAGCTTCAGGGAGAAGATTTATTCTTGGTTTTGAATAGTTATGACTGTAACAAACATAAACAAACTAGGACAAATACAACAAAATGCAGTTAGGTTTTCTTTTAAGTCCTAAGGTTATACTTCTGTTAGCTCTTGAAATGCAGTAGATTATCCCCAGTGACAGAGTGCAATTGCATCTGTCAATGTTTCTCTTTCAGCTGGTAAATGGTCATTATAACGTTAATACGTACTATATTTTTGCTTGCCCATCATAGGGCGAAGATATGTTCTAATAAGAAGCCTTTTTAATGCACCGACAAACCTTTAAAGGAGTATAGACACCTGTTTTCATCTTTACAGTGATGCGTAAGACACTACTAGGCATGAATCTCCATGTGGTATCCGCCTACGACCGCTAAATAACATATAATCTATTTCTTGTCATGCTCTTTCGGTTTTAACAGTTTAACAATGGCTGTGACGTCAAAGGGTGCTTTTGTGGCACATGAGGTATCGAAAAATTCCCGTATAATCGCTGCTTTATCGTTTTAATTAACTGCAGTGCTAAAGCAAGCCTTCCTCGAGAGCCAGAGTGACAAGCAATGTAGAAGCAGCGATTATATTGCAGTTTTTTCATGCCTCGCGTGACGTGCAAGCACACAGTAATGTCACAGTCCTTATTCGGCTGTTGAAATCGAAACCAAAAAAGCACAAAAAAGAAATGTGATTATAAAAGAATTAGCGGTCGTAGGAGAATTCCACATGGTAATCCGTGTATAATATTACCTTACGCTTCACTACAAAGATAACATGCACCCAAAAGTTACGTGTCTATACTCCTTTAAATACTTTCGCTCAAAAAATTAAGAAATAACTTTTACAACAAGATTGTTTACCAGACTTCCCTATTGTTTGAAAAATGCCGGCAAAAGTTTTATCAATTATGAATTTTTTAGTGTTCATTATATGTGTGTGCATTTCGATGTATTCCTTCCCTGCAATGATATTGTACAAGATCGCTATTTTTGTAATAAGAGTAATAAGTTGGAACATTGAGAGAAGAAAATATTCAGCTTCCGACGATTCCACTAGTATCTTAGCCATTTGTAAGAGCAGCGTCATTACCGTTATAAGTGGCAACAAAATGCTCTGTAATCTTGAGACATCAGACTGCAAGCTGTAGGCAAAGGCAAACTAGTGGCTTATGAAAGCTATTATTATCACTGTCTGAAATGACACAGTATGCAGACATATCAGCGGCATCTGAAAGCATTGAGAGGTGATACCCCATTATGAAGGTAACCTTGAATCCGTGCTAGATACCAACAGCTTTGTTTAGACATTCCCTCAGCAAATTTTTTGATTGACAAGTTTTAGTAAACTACAGACCCTCAAAGTATGGCTCAAGCCATGAAAATAATCTATATGTGACAGGTTTTTACACAATAGTGCGTGGTCAGCGCAGTGTAGGCGTTGCAAATTTCTTCGTGGTTGAAGGTGTTCTGAGGTCCTCCAGCATGGCATCTCTTTTAGCCTATGTTCAGCTTCCAGAGGTTAAACACTTTGATCGTTGCTGGTTTTGTGTTGACCTCGTACAGAAAGTTATGAAGTTGCCAGGAAAAGGTCAGCAAGGGCAGAGGAGTGGTCCGATCTCACATCGGGCTGCGAACTGCCTACCAAAAGAATCTGGCGGCCTCCAAAGCCCCTTCGTGACTACACAACTGAAAATAGCTATACAAGCAGTGATGAAGGTCAAAATGAGTGCGCAGAATTTATTTCAGAACCTCCACGGCCACCTATTAACTTTAAAGGCCTGGCTCACCCATCTGGTGTACAGGAGAGAGATGGTGGCAAGTAGATGCTTATGTTGTTCACTGGTTTTTGCGGTAATTAGTTTACAGAAGGTGAAGGCCTCAAAACTTAGTAGAGAAGAAAATTTCATGTTTGAACCTTGTGTTTTTATATCTTAAGTAAGCTGATGCAGTTTTGGCAGCTATGATCACCATTAGAATGTAATAAGAGTCCAGCACGCTACGAATTTAAACCAGATTGAAGGTGGAATGCATGGTGTTAACTCTGAACACAGCTGTGTACCGTCTTGTAAAGGGGAAAAAAATTGGAGAGGACACTTAAGCTCTGCCTAAGGGTATGACGTAATACTTTTAATGGTCAATGCCCATATATGCAGAATTGGTCATTCTATACTTAGCATTCATAAATTCCAGGGAGTCCCCACATCACTCTGGTGTAGTGATGCAGTGGTTAATCGGTTTGCCACTGCCCTACGATGGCAGGTGCTGCTGCCAGTGGGGCTTGTGCGACCCATTTGCTCTCCCTGAGCAACCTCTTACAACCAGTCATTAACTGCCACTGTGCACAGTTTGCTCACAGTCCAGCAGGCATTTTGTGATCACACCACAAGGTTACATGACCTAGTTAACCCACCGGCTTCCAAGTTGCTTTTCTGGGCATTTTTCGCCTAGGGTCAACAAAACCGACCCTAGATATCTGTGGTACAAGTTCCTTAATGCTTTCACATTAAAAAAGATTTTCCTTCCAGAGTCTAGTCACCTTGTAGTCAGCAGCAAACCACAATTATTAGGCTCAGCCGAGAATAGCATTGCCATATTGCAAGATGGTGATGCTGATAAAATATCAACTAGGCTAGCAGGAAATTTTTTGAGGGTGTGTTGTTTTTATACCTTTTTTTCTGAAGTGTAATGTTGAGGCCATAAATTGATTAGGGGGATTTTAAGCATGCCTTAACTCCAAATTTCGAATGGTGGCATTCACATTGGGTATACACGGTAATTATGGTACACACGGGTATACACGGTAGGCAATTCACAGCTAGGACTGAGTACCTCGTGGTAATTTCCGAGATATGAGTTTGCTCTTTTCAGTTACAAGCTGAAAAGAGCAAACTCTTATTTCCGAGATTTTATTTTGCTCTTTTCTGTTACAAGCTGAAAACACTGTCATATGTGAAGATTCCTCAGCCTCATAATTGCTTCTAGATTTTTCAGGTCATGGCTCTTCAGATGATAACATTGGGTCTCAGCTAGGGCGTCCACACAGTGCAACTTCTCTCATTTGCCCTCCCCAACTCCCCAAGAATGGCAAGTAAATTTTGTTTCTGGCAGAAGGTCAAGGGTGTGATTAGTATAGTATTACATAATCTCAGACTGCAAACTTTTGAACTACCCAAGAAATGGCAATAAAAGTAAAAAGCTTACATTCTTGACCCCATCTGTAAATCTTTTCTTCCCCCTTATGTCCTTACCTTCAACTGTTTTAAAGTCACAAGGTCAGTATCTCTATAGTCAAATACAACTCAAAAATGCAGTGGTGAATTCCCTCAAAAGATGCCATCCATCCGACGGCATCAGCCAGTCCTCATGACATCAAAGTTAATCACCGAGCACAAAATCGCACATAGCGTGCCATGATGTCTGTGAAATGGGATTGACCATGAATCATGAAAGCAAGTTAACGCCGTGGAATGAAGGACCTTCGTTAAGGTACATTCGTCACTGTTTTCTTGAGTTCTACCTGATTACAAACACGACGTGTTTTTGTGGCAGCCATGCGGCCGACTGCCATCAGTTGTGAAGTTATGCTCCTTCTTTTGTTCTTTTTATTTCGTATGTAGGAGGGTAGGAAGTGCGTTTAAAATTTGGGGGGTACTGCTGTATTTCAAAACTACTGAAATGCTGTTTGGTCTTGCTACTTTCAAAATTCTTGCACCGGGCAGGCAGCGTGAAGGGGTAATTCTTGAACTAGTGGTTGACAATATTCATCGTAAGCACATTATCCTTTGCGCTACAGTAGTTCACCTGAATTACTTTTGCATTATTGAGGGTAGCATTACCTTCAATGTTTACTTTAGTGTTACCTGCAGTGGTACAAAAGTAAGAAATGCTCACTTTTTCAATTTTTATTGAGGAGCTCACTACGAGCAGTACTTTAATTTTTCTTTGTTTATTTAGTCTCTTCTGTAGTTCTCAGAGAAATTGAGTCCATCAAGGCACAGATCTGCACTCTGGTGGGAACATTGTGAAGAATGGAATCAAAACTCCACCTGTGCCTGCCTACTACTGACTCCGCTGATTGTGTTGACCTACTCAATGCAGAAATGCCAATTTATCTAGTCACTACAGAGTTACAGCTAGATATTCTGGAGGCCAGCTTGAGAAATGACCGTGTTTTAGCAGTGCTGGTAAGACGGTGTAATTTTGTTACAATACAGCGTACGACTAGTGTGTTAAGGTACTGAAATAATGGTTCTTCTGTACCTTTTATTTTGTTGTGAAGAAACTCAAGTACTCGTTGCTTATATTGCGTCCTTCACTTTCAGCTAAAGGATCTCGTTCTAATCGGAGGAAATGATGTAACTACTGTAACAAAAATATATTTAAGAAGTTCATAAGTGACGAAGTTGCTGTTTTGTATTTGTGGAAAGAAAGAAAGAGAAGAAGCAAGCCGAAAAGTTTATTATTCCCCTCATATGTGGAAAGAATAGCTCAAATTTTATATGCGCGTTTTATCTTCCTTTCACGACTTAATTTATTGAAACCGTTAAATATGCCTTGACTGCCCGAAGGAATGAGGAAGACGAGGCATTGCTCGTTCCTTCTGTCTGTGTCTCTCTAGCGCCACGGTAACTTAAAACATGTCCTAATAGCTGCATATATTGGTTTCAGCTGCTGTATGCAAAACCAAAAATGCAACGGACAAAGATATGAGATCTGTCATAGCCAACTGGCTACACTTCGCCAAAGTCCGACTAGGTGCCAAGGTAAGTAGCAGTATAATTTTTGTGGTAAAAGTACTAATGCATTTGAACTCGTGGTTGGAACTAATAACGCATGTTAAAATCAAATCAAATCAAATCTTTATTCAGCATTCTTCCGCGTGTAACAAAGGAATGCTGGGACAAGAGCAAAAAAGCTGCTACAAGCAGCTTGACAAGGCCCTTGCCCCTGTTTGATTGGCAGCGTGAAGGTTTTTCAGTCATGTTAAATGCAAGTTTTTACATATATATATATATATATATATATATATATATATATATATATATATATATTGCATCTCACAGAAAAAAGCAATACAAATGTATTCGCGTACAACAGCATCCCACGTGCAGGCCAACATATTTGGATACATATGCAGCAAAAGGGAAAGGAACATGTAATGTTCGCAGCACATGTAATGTATGCAAGGTATCACTGTTTAAGCTGTCACCAGATGTAGAATGAGATAAAGCCAACAGTGGTTGTTGTGCATTCTCCAAATAGGCATCCAGCTGAGTCAAATATTTAGACCTGCATGTCGGTTTTCTGCATGTCATCAGTGGTGAAATCCTGATATTGTCCTTTGAGCCACTGTTCTGTTTATAGAATGACAGCATTGGGGTGGTCATTTTTCCAATCCTGAAGCGGGGTCTATCTCTCGAAAGGGGAAGAGGCTGCTAGGTGTAAGGTCTGCCTTTTGACAGAGTGTTGAGACTTTGCCATTCTATAATACTTCTCGATGAATATTCTGCTAATTTTTTAAAAGGAGGTGGTTACCCTTAAACAAGAACGTTTTCTTGAGATATCTGACCGAAATTTTCTGGTAGGCTCATAGACAAAACATTTGAAAAACTGCGGAGTTTATGGAGCTGTGCACACTGGCTCTTAATTTACAGGAGCATATCGAAACGGTTCACATCGGTCCCTTATTCCAAGCGTGAGAATTTGCAAAATGTGTTGGCACTGTGACATTCATTATATTCATTCCTGAATAGGTGCCTAAGGGCAAGACAATGCCCCTTTTGTAAATTTCCTTGCTGAAAAATTTTAGCGCAGCACTGAATCTAGTCTCTCTGATAAGACATGAATTAGCTAAATTTTAGCTTATCACAAATTCCAGACACAATCTCTTGTATAAACAGGCCTGTTTCACCCTCAGAAATTTGTTCAGGTACGGAATGAAAAGCTCTTTGAAATGTGAGAGGCAGTTCCCGAGATGCAGCAGGGATAAGCAGTCACACCGGGCAAAAAATTAATTCCGAGAAGATATTTTCTAGAAAATTGTTAGTGCTTCAAGTGCTGGTTCAGTAAGCCTACCGTGATATTTTCACTAATATATCTCAAGAAGTAAAAGGTTCTTGTCCAAGGGTACCTTCGCCCTTAGAGTTTAGAATGCAGGAAGTGTTTTGACCTACGTCACATAAACTGCTATTTTGTTGTCAAAGAACCGCTCCATGGATTTGACCAGAAGTACTAGGTGGCATCAGTGCCTGGCTTCGTCTTGAAAACGAGCACATCATATTTAATCTCAGGACTTGAAGAAATGTAATCCACCATGTTCAAGAGCCTGACTGCAGGGTTTTCTAGCAAGCCATAGAATGGAGCAATATATCATTCTTTAAGGTGTATGTTTACGGTAAGATTAACCACTGTTCTCACTTTTCAAAACCTTTCAATATTTAGGGAAGCTGTGCGGGCTCCACTCTAAGAGTGAGAAGCAAACTATGCAGTGTAGTGATGTTTGACTAAGCTGGTATCTTACTTTTGTGTTTGCTTGTTATGGTCATGCAAAAAAGCAAAATATACTACTAAGCAGTCCTGGTTATCTCCTAAAGCACTCTTTTGAGATGCTCAAAATTCATAAAAAAAAGAATGCATGATAATGGTCAGAAAAAACCTTTATGACCGTCAAGCAACCAAACCATTTGTGCTCTGCAAAAACAAAAGTATGCCACTCAGCAGTACCTGCTACATTGCACAAATACTCTATATGTTGGAAAAGCATGAAAGCTGTTATTTACAAGCTAATTTCTTAATTTGGCCAAACAAGGCTTTGCAACCAACTTTGTTTGCATTGTCAGTATCATCAGGTGGGAAGATTGAAATTTCTAAATTGATTATTTCTTTTGCTTTTCAGGCGAAGAAGTGTGACATACTTCGATGAATAAAGGCCAAGGTTTTGTTCCGTTAATTTTTCTAGTCATATTTAATATCTCTCTAGTCATGCTGTTATGTTCATGTTCCTTAATCTCTTAACAGATCTGGTCAAGTTTTATCATTACAAATGACTGGGCTAAGCAGCAGTTAGTTTTATTTTTGAACAGTTTTATTGACAAGTCTGTGATGTTTTGTGTACCTGAAGTCAGAATAATTTTATGAGCACACTTGCTTTGGCCTTTTTTGTCATAACAGTTTTAGATTTCAGGCCACTGCATTGACATCTATGCTCTACTATGAAATAAATTTGGTAATATGCATGTCTCATGCTTAATGCTACTGTTACAAAAAGGGCTAATCGTCTAATGCGCGTAATAAAATCAGAGAGATTTGCATACATCGCTTTCAGTAGTATGCATGAAAGAACACGATAGCTATGCAGGAGCACTGTAGTGTGCCATATGAATCGGTTATGCTGTGCAGCTCATCAAAATGAAAAATGATGCCTTGAAAAAGTTTCACGTTTGTGAAACATTGAAGGTAGATGAAAAGTTAATTGCAGTGCTGGAAAAATGCCCACACAGTTGTTTAAAGGAAGTTTCTTTGTGGAAAGGGCATACGTTTAGTAGGTTTGGCATGTCTTCTAGAAATTGCAGTGTCTCATTTACAGTATATTACATTGCAGCTTAAAAAAATTCTTCAATGAGGAAATTTTGCTATAGTTGGATGCATCTTGAGAGCGAAGCAACGAATGGCCCTTAAAGAGACCCTCCAGTCAATGGCATCAACTGAGTGTCACGACATCATGGCATTGCAGAAAACTGGCAGGCAAGACTGGATTAACCACAGATTGATCCCCATGTCATGCAAAAAGACCGACTCCATTAGTTGGAGGATCTCCTTTGAGGGCATTTGCCACTTATTTCTCGAGTTGTATCTGACCTTATATTATGCTGCTGTGCATTCTCTTCAATGTTTTAGATTGTTATTTGGATGTATCAGACAGTGTTACATAAATGTTGTGACAAATGCTACATTTGTTTTACTAAAATGTAGTGTGAATATTTAGACAATGTTTCGTGAAACATTTCAGTTACGTTTTTATGCAAGATTAGAAAAACAGTAGAAAAAAAGGACATCAACAAAACATTTTCTTAAGATTACATTGCAACAAAAATGTAACATTTTTCAAACATTTTTGTGCTACCCGGGCAGGGCACATGTATGTATGCAGTGCGTGCCAGAAGTAAAGCCAGAGCGATAGCTTAGGGCCCAACTCGTAACAGTCTCGGTTTTGTCTCGCGTATTAGCCCAAACAGCACACACACACACACACACACACACACACACACACACACACACACACACACACACACACACACACACACACACACACACACACACACACACACACACACACACACACACACACACACACACACACACACACACACACACACACACACACACACACACACACACACACACCACACACACACACACACACACACACACACACACACACACACACACACACACACACACACACACACACACACACACAGAGTATAAGCATCCAGCCTCTCGTTCAGCAGAGCCTTGAGGGATTGTCTTGTAAGTTTATTACTCAGTAATATCGTTAGAAGTTGCTAACATGAAAATATAACTCGAGTTTTAAAATAACGGTTAATGAGAGTGAGGGTGAGGGAGGGCCAACGCTGTGAGGGTGAGGACGAGGGGGGGCCAGAAAATTTTTCGAAGTGAGGGTGAGGGCGAAGGAGGGCCGGATAACTTTTCAAACTCAGGGCGAGGGTGAGGGACGGCCATAGATTCAAAAGTGAGGGTGAGGGAGGAAAAGTAAAAATGAGAGAATTTGCCCATCTCTGGTTATTGCTGGAGCCTTCTTACAATTCTTTTTTAATTTGTTCGAGAGGTCCCGGCACAATATTTAACTATGAACCCTCTTTCTGTGGTTACTTCATATGTATCTACGAATGTTATGTGCTCAATAAACCTTAAAATCATAGCTACATACATTTCTACAGTAGCTTATGTATTCGGTGTTTATTGCTATGGTTTTATTGTTCTTTCTCATCTCCAACTGGCTGGGCCAAAGTGGCAAAGCAAGAATTTAGTGCGATCGGCACCACCAAATCTGGTCTCGAGCAGCTAAAGACTGAAGGAACCTCCGTAAGTGTGCCACACCGATTTGTTGATGCAATACGCTCGCCGTGTCGTAGTTTGCAAGTTATTGTTACCAGGTAATGCCTACACGTAGACACTGCAGTGAAGATCAACTTGGAAAAAGAACTGTTATTTGGGTTAACGCGGAACGGGAAACAAAGGAAACGGTCGGTGACGGCCTGGCATGCAACACAGCCCGCCTAGAGTAGATGCAAACGCATGGGCTTTACTTTTTCGATGCACAGTCGTAGTGCGTTTGACTAATGTGAAAGAAGCATATCACCGCTCAGTTAACTGCATTTGGTACTCAACAACACATAAGATAATCGCTTAGGAATTGAAAATGGAAAAAAACAATGCGGAACGATTTTTTCCTAAAGAAACCTTTTTGGAAACAAAAACTGATCGCTTGGTTCAACACCTCTGAAACATGAGATTCTGCATAAGCTGTCAACTCTGCTGAATGCGTTGTTCACCCGCGCCGTAGAGTGGCACGAGCGAAAACATTATTCAGGGTCTTTGCACACAGATGGCGTTACTGCACTGCGCGGCTCTTGCCCCTCGAGTTAGCTAACGTTGCCTCAAATCCACGAATCCTGTACTGAACCGCTAATATAATAATAAGAATAAGAAAAGTATGGTTCTTGCTTATACCACGCATGCCCAAGGGTATTGATGGCTTCGCAGAGGCAGCTCCGCTCGGAATTATCATTAAGATGTGTTAGTTTTAGTACTAAAATTGTGAAACTATACGGCGATTGAAATGTAAACAAAAGGAATCAGGTATGAAAGAAATTGGGAATGCTAATTCTGCGATGCGAAGTCCGTGTCGAGAAATAAATTCAAAGCGAAAATCATTAATTGAAGAGGATACAGTTCTCCGGACTACGACGTTGCCATTCGAATATTGTGGTTTGAATTGTTCACTGTGCGGTTTCTCTGTTCCTGTAATTACATTAGGATACAACTTACAAAAACAGCAGTTGCTAACACTAGGCCACTATCCGTGGCGTACAATATTACTCCGCTGGCCGATCGTAATAGTAACCAAGGTCAACTTTTTAACTTTCGACTATATTAAACAAGGTAGGTATTAAAATTCTAGCTTCTGTAATTTTTTCTTGTGATCAGTTTTTTCTTTAGGCAAGAAGAAAAATTTTAACAGTGGTCAACTTTTTTCTCGCCGAGGAAATTTGCGAGGCGGTCCTGAATGTGGGCGGAGCTTCACTGCAGACTTAAGTTGTATCCGACTATAGGAATCTTATTCAGCATCCCTGATGTGCTGGAATGTTATACATTGGTGCCAAATAGAGCTGTAAACTTTCCGGAAAATTTGAATCCTGGAAAAGCAGGAAAAAAAAACACATTTTACAGAAATCCTAGTAAGATTGGCTGATATACTCAAAACAAGAGAATGTAGATAACTTCTATACAGCTATGCTCTAAATGTCGACAGCGAGAGGGCTTCATCAGGGATTCTCATTCGGATATATGCAGTATTCCTTTCGCTTCCGAAAACAACCACTTACTGGCATGTGCAATCGATGGAGTATTTTTTATATGCACCTAGTGTTTCAAGGATCTCTTCAGGTTACATCTCTCTAGAGCCCAATCTGTTGAAGTTATGAAATCGGGGAGTACTTTGTCGAAAGCTGACTGCATCAGGGAAGCAGGCGTTAAAAAAGAGTTTAAAGAAATATCGCCGAATGGAAATATTTGCTTCCATGATTAGAGTCATATATGTGCTACTGTTTACGAGACATCATCGTACTCGTTTAGAATTTTTTTTCTAATGTATAAATTTCTAAAGAGAGTTCTGATTCACGACGACTGGTCGCAATTTTTGTTCCACGTCGGAGTGGATGTTGTTTGCTGGATTGTTGTTGGATGATAAATGGGTTCTTCACGTGGTGAAGATTTTGCAGTACGAACTGTAGATGGGGATTAAAGTTAAAGCATCATCAAAATGCTCATGGTCCTATCATGGCCTGAAAATTATTGTAAGCTGGACACTTTTTTCCCGAAATATTAAAAGGGCCTTCCATCATAAAGGCAGCCAACTGCGCTGCTATCATTTTTTGGTCCAGGGATAAGTGATGGAGGGCTCTGTCGTGGTCGGTAAAGTAAGAATCACGGAAGACTTCAGAGAACGCAGGCCGCTTGAGCCGGCAACCTTATTCGATCTTGAAATGCTTTCGTTCATACTGCGCCAAATACACACCTTGGTGTAAGCTTGAGCATTCCGCACGAAGAGAAAAAAGGCCTTCCCTTCTGTACCTGTGCTGGATCTAACGCAGCCACACAGAATCGAGCACGCCCGGCGTGCAAGCTCAAGAGAGATTTACTAATGATAATGCCATTAAACTTTTTTTTTGGCTTCCGCCCCGCATCCTGTCCCGCTCTTAGCGGGGGGGGGGGGGGGGGGGGCTGGAGATGGAAAAAAACTGGAACTTTATTCGGTCATTATGTAGCTCCTTCTACTGAGATCAATGAAGAAAAGCAATTTACTTTACGCATTATACATTGGCGAATGGACGCTGGTGGCTTTGTGAATTCGACAGTCTTCAACTTGCCTTGGATTCCCTAGCTTTCACGAATTTTTAAAAAATTTATACGATCACTGGTCACTGATGATGCAGCTAGAGAACATAGCTGTTTGATACCAGAGCATTCATAATTGCGTCCTTTTTTTCTCGCCTGGTTGACGTACATTCAATCAGATGCGAGAACGCTGCGCATGTGGAGCTGGTTGAGGCCCATGTCGGGCATGTTAGCCATGGAAAGACTAAACAAGAAGCGGAGCAAGCAGTCTACACCGGTTATTCAGATTGAGCTCTGTTGCAGCACTGTTTAACTGCAAATGGACATATTCTTTCCGACGAACCGCACTTGCCGCTGAAACATTCCTTTAGCATAGCTGGCGAAAACAGCTATCCTATTCCTTATCCGGAAGTTCAGCTGGGGCGAGCGACGAAAGCAAATCTGGAGTGGTAACCAACGCGTGCGGCTGCATCTCCAGACATCGTGACTACCCTAGTTTAGGATGTATTAGGGTAGCGTTGTTTACTCCCAACGGCTGCTATAATCCGCATTTTGTAAGGCGAACTTCCGACAGGAGTTCTATATTGTAGAGCTGTGGCAGCCGAAGCAGATTGTGTCTTCACTTCCTTTGGTCCGTCGGCTGTACGGCAGCTATGAGCGCTTCCCGTTTGTCTGGAGAAACGCGCATTTTATTTTACTGTTGTTGCAAACATTTACTCGACAGGTGAGAACATTGCTCGCGGGCCACAATATTTTGAAGCCGTGGTCAGAAGCATCAAACACTATTTAGTAAATGTTCTTGAAGAATTTGGAATCTTTATAAACTTTTTGTTAGCCAGTAAACCTTATTTTTGTTGTTTCTCAGTAGCCAAAAAGAACACGAACAACATAAATAATTGACATTTGCAGTTTCTCTCCAAGCTAAAATGACCTAATGGCATGCTAACTATTCCTGCTTATTTCTGGACTAATTCTTCTTAACGGTCTTTCCGTTACCACACAGGGGCATTTCACCGCAGCAGTCTGGAGAATATCCCCGTGTAAAATTTGTGCATTTGATCGACCTTGAAGCAGAACACCTTTATAAAAAATGGGGTCAGAATCAACGTTGGCAGCAAGCAGTTCTTTAGATGTAATCATCGAAATTATTGAGAGGGCATGTAATACCCTTTTAACTTGTATCACAGATACGGGGGCGAATATTATAAAATCACGATCAGCAGAGAACCAGATTTTCGACCTTTTAAAGTTATGAAGTGAGGTTTCTACAACCTTCAATCTGTTTATGCCGTTAAGTAGCGCTGCTGTAATCAATAACGATTGTGTCTTGCACATCATAGCCAAGTCGCCTCATGAAAGTGCAGTATTCGGCG
Organism: Amblyomma americanum; assembly: GCA_030143305.2. Taxonomy (NCBI): domain Eukaryota; kingdom Metazoa; phylum Arthropoda; class Arachnida; order Ixodida; family Ixodidae; genus Amblyomma; species Amblyomma americanum. The sequence goes on along the minus strand of JARKHS020035671.1, from coordinate 257,068 downwards.
CCCATTGCTAAAATATGGTCCAACTATTGACTTCGGCATTTGTTATGGTGTCAAAATCTCCTTGTACTGCAGCGACATGCATAGTTCGAAGAACATCCATGCATTTGTCAACGTTGCCAACAAAGTTTCTTGATATTTATGAAGAAAATTCACATCCCAAGAGGAAGGTTTATGCCTCCGGCCCTAATCAGTGATTTTCGGCTATAAACGCGCGTCGCTGAGCCCGCTTATTTTAGACGCATTTAGATTTGCCCACTGTTGATGCAAGATGATCGAACTGAGATGACCAAGTGAAGGTGGTTTGTTTTCCTCGGCGTCCGCCAGTGAATGGGTCTTATAGCATAGGCGAAATTATTAGCTATAGATGTGCACATTATTGGGGGAGTAAAAGTCAAGATTCCCAATATTTTGGTTCTGCGAGAATATTTATTAACACTGTTTTAGCGTAAAGAAGAATATAATTTAAAAAGGGCCCCATTAAATGGGAAGTTTCACTTGGATATATTTGCGTTGTGATCGGCTGTACATCAGCACGATTGTGTGGGTGTTAGAGAGAAATCTGCCTGAGCAACATTTTTCGCGCTTTGCTGATGGCAGTATAGTATTAACAACACTCCATGCTGCGCACGCATATCATGCCTTTTGGTTAGGTGGACAGACGCTGGCTCCTTATTCATAGCGACTGTATGTCGAGCTCCGATTTGTTGGCTCAATTGAGGGCTATCGAAAGAACAGACCACAGAGGCAAGACTTACTTTTGTTTCACAAGGCCGCTTATCTTTGTGCAGCACCATACCTCACATATATTCATTGGGATTCGTGCTGTTCCCAATGTCATCTTAATGCCCCAAGGATGGTCACACGCTATAAAATAACGGCGTTAAAAAATACTGGGATTCATCGGTGAGACGGACACAGGAATAAACCGGTTCGATATGAACAGTGCATTTTCTTGCATGTCTGTGCAAAGCTATGCATGTTATAAAATCGTTTCAGCTCTGGTTATAAAACTACGGGTAATTAATGTATTGAGGCTATACTCAAAGTTTACCGGGCGATTATGTGGTACGCACGCATCATACTTGCGCTAGACTATCGCGAGCTGCGCTGTCTTTCCTGACTCATGTGGACTTAATACTTGTGCGTAGTTCTTGGCGAAAATATATGTGTAATATTTCACTGAAACTATAAAATTGGCAGCGTTGTAATTCGCGGCCTTTGTATAATTAATACGCTTTTAGAGGTTAGAATAGGAGATGACACTTCACGCCGGTTCCGAGCGAAAAAAGGCGCGGCAACCTGTGACGTCTTGGCGTTACTCATAGTTAGCTTTGTGGGAAGGAGGCAGATGTTACCAGGAGAATACTAGGGTGATAGCTATCATGTAAAGCAAACAGTCTATATTCGCCTCGTCCCGTTTATTGAGTACGTAGATAGCAGAAAACTGCATGGCACGGTAAGTGTCGTGCGAAGCGCCACTGGCGGACCCACGCAATCAATCTTGTAGGAGATCAGGGCTCCAAGAAGAATTGGTTTGTGAGAGGAGTTAGAGCGCTTTCACTCCTGCAGTAGTGGGGTGGAACAATAAAAAACGTGTTCTCATAGAGTGCACTTAGACATATGAAGTATACGGGCTGAGAGAAGTATAATTTGGTCAAAAGTTCTGGGGAATCTCCCATTGTGTAGAGCATGTTGTCGGGCCAGTTGGCTTTGCATGTTATGAAAGAAGTGGGCGCAAAACTTGAACAAAGACGGATTAGAAACACAAATGACGACTGACAAGCACTTCTACCAACTCTTTATTGGGGTGTGACATACGGAATTTATAGCAAAAAATACAAGCATGCGCAAAGACTGTGGAGGCACACACGTCAAGGAACCCTGTTACGACATGACAAAAGCGAATTCAGATAAGCACATTCAGCGGTATAGATCTGCAAAGAAGCATCACTCGCACAGCAATCTGATAACCTTTTAATATAGAAGGACTCCAGCACAAGCCGAGCTTTTACATTGGCGCTCCTGCCTAGAATCGTAGTATTATCAAATCTAGCCCTACACGTGCTGACACAGGAAGAAACATGCCGTACAAGATTTGCGGTTCTGTCGTTGTTTTCTAGATTTCTTTCATGCTCCCGTAGCCGGTCATTAATGCAACGGCCAGTTTGGCCTACATAAGCAGACCCACAATAAAGTGGTAAAGTGTGCGCAACTCCGGTAGCGCATTTGACATAAGAGATTGCATGTCTCTTTTTGCAGCCACCCTCACAAACGCCAGAAATGCGGCAGCAAAGCTTTGAAAGCTTCTTGGGAGCTGAGAAGACCAAGGGTACGTGGTGCTTGCCGGCCACCTTCTTGAGGTTGGGCGACACTCGGTGCACGTGTGGGACAAGACAACCACCGGCTTTGAAGACGAAAGATCGGGTCCTTTTTTTAGCACCTTTCTGTTTTTGCAGGAATGTTTCAGCGACTGCAGAAATAACCGGGCCAGGGAAGCCCACCGCCAAGAGGCAGGAGACCTGATTTTTGAGATTCTCCTGCATGCTATGAGGGCACGATTTATAAAGGGGAAACTCCAGGCAGAGAGACGCAATGGCTCTTTTCTCAACTTCGGAGTGTGAAGTGTCGTACCTCAACAACTATTTGTTGGCACGGAGGAATTACATCCACCAAACGTGGCTACCACAGAACCTAAGCTTTAAGTGCAGGAACCTTAACTGTCGATTATCAGGAAGTTAATGTGTAAAAACGAACCCTCGTCGAAATTGATTAAAAAGAGTTCAAATCTGTAAAACAACCGGGTCAAAGGATGGAAAGGTCTCCGTCCATAAAAGGATTAAAAAATCATCTACATATCTAAAAACTTTTAAAACCAGACCATCACGCAAGATTATTTCCAAACAGCAGTGGATAAATGTTAAAAAATATCACATAACATAAAATGGGCGCTACACGAGAACCAATGCATATACCTTTGTGCTGCAGATAAAACTGGTTGTCATGTAAGATAGAGGTAACATTCAGGAAGCACTCTAAAAGCTTTCAAAAATTATGAAATGAAATGCCGGCATCGTACTGGAATGCCACCGCCAACGAGCTTTCGATACATTCTCGAACAGAGGCCAACAACCCAGCATGTGGTATGGAATAGAACAATTCATGGTGGGTGGAACAGCGCGAACAGACGAGAAGAGAAAGACACAGACAAGCTCCACCCACAGCTGTTCCACCCACCATGAATTGTTACCAACTCGCCCAACTTTCCATCCTTCTTCGAATAGAACAAATCTTCAGCGTCCCCAGAAAAGGCAGAACCTATCTGATCGCTGTTTTAGAAAAACTCGGCAACATCTGCTGACTTCTTTTCCAAGCAGGGATCATTAATAGACAGTGGTTTAATCTTGAAAAGAAGAAATCGACTGGCCTGATGTTACCATGATACCTTCTCACGATGGTCATAAATGGCAAATCTGGTTTATGCGTTTTAGCCGAAAAGAAGACTGACAAGGAATTCTTAGAACTATTATAAATAGCATTCGCTAAATACGTCAGCTGTAAAATGTCAGGCCAAACGTGGAAGATCTTTTTGTACGGTTGGGCCCGGCAGCGTACTAGTTGAACGAGCATTCATGCGCACACTAGGACCTTGAAAGCAGATATTCTCAGACCACCTCAAAACTTTGTGCACAGAATTGAGGCAGAAAAGAAAAAAAAACATTTTGTGCTGGTGTTGTACTCAGGGGGAAAAATGGACTGCTTGCTATAATATGAACCTGACAATGACAGATGAGATAGAGGCGTTCTCTTAGCATCTAATCAAGGAACAAAATCAGTAGATGACATGTTTCTCACAAGGACGAGTATCGCCACAGCATTGCAGCACCGCGAATCGTCGGCCAAGCTCCTGAATGTGCTGCCCAGAGTGCAGGTTCATAAGCCAGAGTAGAATTTCGAACTGACATCATATTTTTGAGCTGTATAGTCGAAAGTTTTTTCTTTCTTGTGTCACCATGTAAAAATTCCAAAACATTCGATACATTCACTCGTTGTGGAGGATAGAACAGGCGGGGAATTCAAATATAAAAATACCGTACAGGCCATAGCTTTAGGTGGCTGTTGTATTCGCCGCTGTATGTGCGCAGCCGTGCACAGGAAAATGAGATTTTGGAAATAAAAACAGTGCAGCGACGACAGGCACGTCGTCACTGCACTGTTTTTTTATTTCCAAGATGGACCAACTCGCTCAGTTTTCGGTCCTTCTGCAGAAAAAAGGAGGCAAACCGCTTAGTAAGGGCTGTTGATCGGGTATGCATAATTCCTTTTCTGTGCTATACATTTTAAGCACATTAAAATTACCCATGTCTTCAGAAATATTGCTGAGCTACGAGATCTATTTTCACTTTTTATCAATTTCAAGGCCGTAAATTTTTCCTTGTTATCATGTTCTATGTTGCTTTTTTAAAAGGAAGGATATATTACTCGCCTTCTTTGCCGTCTTTGTGTCATACAAGTTGATACTGAAGAGTAATTTAGGCACCCTCAATATAACAGCGCGTCAATAGGCAACTATTTGTTTTGTCTACGACTGGTCTGGCTATTCTGTCAAATGTGTCGCTTTTTTCTTTAGCGTGATGGGCGTGAGTAAAAGAGACCTGATGCTCATAAAAAACGCAAACATCATATAAGTTAAGGAGCGTAGCAGCTGAAATGGCATTAAAAACGTTACACGACGTAGTGACATTCCCACGAAGCTTTGTCCTGTTCGCTCAGGCTCAAAGCCACTGGCTCGCACCATTATCACTTCGGTTGTGACGCCAGACGCGTCACGATTTATCTCGAACGAACGGTGACACTTGCGGCTGCTTCTAACTTGTTCGATAATGCTGTAGCTACTTTTGTAGCGCAGTCCTAAAGGTTCTTAGCCTTAAAGTGAGCGCGGCAGAAAGCGGTGGTGATTCTCTTCTTTGACTAACGTCAAGTATGCTTGTTGCTATCGCCACAAGCAAGTTGTTCAGTTCTCTCTGTGGGTGCAAGTCTTCCCAAGGAAGAATTCGCTCAACCTTCACTTCTGTCCGCTCATTCATTGTCCACGGCATTGTCACCATCACCTGGCGATATGAAGATGTATTGTTGCTTGGCCTCGTTAATGTGAGGAAGGGGGGCGTCATACTTATAGTAGATGCTGCTCCTGTAGTGGATAGTTCGACGGCATACCGTCGGGTCAGGAATCAAGGCTAAATCACTCTAAACACTATTAGTCACTAAAAACACTACTGAATCGCTAAACATGATACAAAGTGCTTCAAAAAACAAGGGGTTTACAGCCGGTAGTGCCATTGTGAACAAGAAATCCATTTCGCTTCCGAAACGTCATTTGTTTTCGACCATGCATGGCGGAAGCCAACAGTCACCAAGAACAAGGAGCATAATGGATGTCTTTTTAAATTTTTTTTCCTTTTCAATAGATGAAAGCATGGCATTCTTTTTCAGGTTCCTCGGAAGCAAGTGGCCGCATCAAAAAGTCTTGTCAACGGCTACACAGTCTCGGCATCCATACTGCAAACTGCGTACTCGATTGGTTCTTCTCTTTTTAATTGCATTCGATTTTTCGGCTTTCCTTTAAGTTTTGAACCTCGTTAAAATTGGCTAAGATGTACACCTTCACAGCAGGAAAATGGACAAAGAGGTCACACTTTCGAGTTTTTAGTTAGCAAAATCCGGTAGGCTCTTCGTGGACTAGTTGCCCTTTTTGCGGTAGCTTAAGGCTAATTTATTGCTGATCAAATTGAGATTAATTATCGGGACCTTCTGTCCATGGTTAAACTGCGGGAAAGAACGGGGACAGAGACAAGAAACACGTACGCACACAGAACTGCGCTCTGTGTGTGTACGTGTTTCTTGTCTCTGTCCCTGTTTCTTTCGCGCAGTAGGTAGGTACGTAGGAAAAACTTTATTGAAAATGCCGGCAACCGACGGTTTGACGCGTCGTGACGTTGGCCAAGCGTCGACCCGGGGTTATGCCCTCCTCTGCACTACCCCCGTTCGGCCCGTTTGTGGTGGGTCGTGAGGCTTGTGCTTTTCGAGCGCACCCCGGGCCTGCTGGACGGCCCATAGTTGAATGTCCTTGTCTGCAGACTGCACTGCACTTTGAAGTTCGGGCGGGTATATCCTGGAGGTAGCCTCGGTCGGGAACCTGGCACAGTCCCACATGATGTTTAATCATGAACGAGAAGCTCCAACTAGCCCACCAGAAAAAACTTCATGAATATTCTGTACATTCACTCTGATCTATACCCTGGACTTTCTGATAAGGCTCTCATAAATGTCTGGCGAACGGGGCTGGCCAGCAGCTGCCAAAATAGAAGCCTTATCTGACATGCCATTGCAGGCGTATGTATCAGTCGTTGCATCTGTTTCGCCTGCATTATTATAGATCCCGTTCACAATACCGACAACGAAGTCCTCCCGCAGAATTCCGCACACCACTTCGGTATCCTCAACCCCATCAAGCGCGCGTTCTATTTCATAGCTCAGCCAAACAGATTAGCTGGGCAGCAAGACGTTCCTAGAGCAGAAAAGTAGGCGGGAAGGGATACTACCACTACAGCCGAAAATAATACTGGTTGTGACACTGTCATTGCCTAGCTACCGGAACGACAGCTGAATGCAGGCTTTAAGAGAAGTTTTAAATTCTGCAGAGAAAGTTCTTGTAGGACTCGTCATCGAGCCAGTCGTCCTGGCAGTTGCCTGAACAGAACACATGTTTTGTGGTGCTTTGTAAAGGGCAGGCTCTTACATTATAACCTAGCCATAAGTAGTTTCTTCTGCAACATGAAAGCATGATTACAAGGTGTGTGAAAAATGCGTTTAAAACTTGGCAACAGCTATCACTTACCGCTACGAGGTGATGTCTTGATCGTAAGCAGTAACTGCAAATTCTGGTACGCATTGAGTGTTTAGACATTATCCGTATGAGTAGAATACCCTGCGACAACCCCATATATAATGCGCGGATTTATACAAATAAAAGTGGCATGCTGATATCGAAAATGTCTGCTTTAACGACAGCTCTGCTCAAAATCTACAAGTTCATGCTGTTCAGTTGATGCACTGGGTCTGTGGTATCGGTACTTATACGGCGCTGCTGCGCCATTATGCGTCTCCGTTAGGAGACACGTAGGACCGCATAGTTGGAGTACTTCGGTCGCATAGACGAAGATTTTCGCCATGTAGCACTTGTGGTCGAGGGATATTGTCGAGTGCTTGGCTTCGGTGCCCACTGTTCCGTTTCCTTGTTGTACCACCCACTCGTATAAAACTCTCTGCCCGCGACGCAGCGTCTACCCTACCGTCCCTTAGGCATTGCCGCCTGCCGCATCCTTCTCGTTGGCTTGAATGTCCTTTCTCTCTTGTCAGAGGAGGGTCAGGGACCTCTGTTGTCCCTCTTGTGGACTGTTGCTACCGTCGCATGCGTCCATGGCCTAATCGCGTTATTGGGCCTGGTTTCTCTGGCAGAAAAACTACACTTCATAGCGTCTCTGAACGTGGAGTGCTCCGACAGGGAAAACGGATAAAAGGAAGGAGAAACGAGTTTTTTGCAACCTTTAAATTAACCGGTTTCCTGACGGTCCCTCAGCATGATGAATGAGTGGCCGCGCACCACTTACGAAGAGGGCCAGGCTGTCTGCATTCAAGCCCGCTAGTGACTAGTGCTCTGGGCAGCCAATGACGGCTGGCGCGATGAAATCATTTCGTCGCGTACTCCCAGGATGCCAGGTAAGGCCATTTACGCCAGAGGTCATGGGCCTGCAGGGAGACGTGCGGCACTCCAGCCCTGTCCGGCACTCCCTGTTAATGCGAAAATTCTTGCCACAGAAAAGCACGCCTAGGTTCTAGGGAATTCGAAAAGACCTCACTCAAGGACGTATCCCACGTGGAGCCTTCAGGGTGTAAAGGGAGAGAGAACACTGGCGTATACGGCTATATCCTACCGTTCTCTTTTCGCGGCTTCATAGTAATCAAATAAGTGGTTTGCTGAGGCCCACCTGGCGGAAGTCTAGAGTGCGCATTCCTAGCATCAGCAGTTCTACTCCTCTGCTCTGTCTTGACACGGATATTGTGAGGACCACGACATCACATTTTCCGCCGTTTTCTTTTAGAGTAAAATACATTTTTTTGTATTCCGATGCAGTACGTCCACATAATGTAGCTGTGAGTGGCGCACTCGGGCGCTCGAGTAGCGCGCCGTGTTGTAGCGCACGGTAAACAGTGGTGACAAGTAACAACAAAAACAACGCAGTTGTGTGTCGGTGCATGAACATCGTACGACGACCATTTGAGAGGCAACTGGATCTCATCTCGGCTTCGCAGTAAACAGACAGACAGACAGATAGCTACTTTGCGTGATCTGTGTGTCAGCGAGCCTTCTATATTCTTATCTAAACGTGAATTGAGATTCCTAGGTTTGCAGTAACCTTTTCCTTCCTTTGCTTTTATTCCTTTGAATTTTTTGCTTAGGAATTTTTTCCGCTTCCCAGCCTTGGCGCATGCGCTCGGTCGTTAGGCTCAGGGCCCGGTCGATACGGTTTTGTGTTTTTCCTTTAGTCGGAAGTTACCGCTCGTGCTGTGTCTTCCGTCTTCGTCCGTCGTCTTGTTTTTGCGCTCCTTTTTCATGAACCGATAGCAATTTGGTTATAGCAAAACGGTCCAGTGCAAAATCAAATAAAATACATCAGGCAGCCGTAATGAGCAAAAAGTTCAAAAGGCCTCCACAGGGCACAATGTTATCTGTGGTTTTGGGAGCATATTTTGAAGACAGCATCGACTGAGCGGAATGTTAAATATTTCTGCCAAATATAGAGTGGTTTATCCTGGATGTCTTTATAACGACAGGTGAGGAACGATCGCGTTAGTCATTCTTCGAGTAGCCTTAGAGGTAATAATAATAATAATAATAATAATAATAATATTAATAATAATAATAATAATAATAATAATAATAATAATATTAATAATAATAATAATAATAATAATTGCTTCTTGCGGGAAAGGAATGACGCAGTATCTGTCTCATATATCATTGGACACCTGAACCGCGCCGTAAGAGAGGGGATAAAGGAGGGAGTGAAAGAAGAAATGACTGTCGTAGATTTGCTTGAATCCAGTTAACAAAAGGTGCAGGAAGGAGAAGGCGATATATAGCTTTAAATACTGCCAGGCACGGTTTTCCTTTCTAATGGCGTCGTGCCTGCGCGACAGGCTATGACTGCTCTATAGTTACTTCGTTGTAACTTCGATGTTTCCCTTTATCTCTCCACTTCCATTCATCTCGGTTCTGGGCACTTAGCAGGACGTACTTTCTACTGGTAGCGTTCCCCAATTTTTGTTCCTCTCTCAGTATCTCTATCGGTGACCAGGCTAGCTGAATACATTTAGCTACTGAGACAAAGGGAGAGAATTAAGGCTGAGGCCTAAGTTCGGGCTTAATAAATAATGTTAACGGGACCGCTTGTGGTGATCCAGTTGGCAGTGATAGGCAGTGCAGGATGCATGCAGATGCTCTCAGCGAGTGCCTCTTGTTTGTACTATAATTGCGTTGCAAGAGCAGTGATATGTATGTTCTCTGTTATAGGGTCTTTCAATGTTAGTGCGGGTGCCTTTTCGAGAGTTCCCAAAACCCATGTCGCGGCCTGTGCATTAAATTCCTGAGGACAACACTATCTTACTTCTGGGTAGAAGTGCGTGGCGCTCTAGGCGAAGAGAGGCGTACTTTGAAAGGGGATGGAAAGAGTAGAGACATTTCACGCGTGGAGCCTCTCGCGAATTTCGCCTCTTTCAGCAGAGCAAGAACCTTCCTGCTCATTTGACTGACACTGCTAAAGGTTTCATCAGAGCAAAAGTCCCTCCTCTTTCTTTTTTGAGTGCTTCAAACACTTGCAGGTAAGAAGTCTGCGTTGCACAGCTCGTCAATACATGAGGTGATATATATCCGAGAAGCTGCTGTATGCAGGTGTAGTTAAAAAAGTTTCATTTGTGGGAAGATTTTAGACAGTGAGCGTGAATATTTATGAATATATAACCTCGCTTGACATGCTGAGTACTGCTAACTACTGAAAACATTTTTTTTTGAAGTCTTGCTCTGCCTACCTTGTCCACAGCGAAAAAGAAGTGCACCTTTAATGGAACTGCAGCATGCAAGCTTTCCACGGAGGAAAAAATGTATTACGCTAACCCATTCCAATTGGTGGAGTGCACAAAAAGCGAGCAAACAGTGATTTCTACGCAAGTTTCTAAAACTAATATATTTTACAGAGAACATAAGCCACCAATTAAGTAACCAACCATGTAGGCAGCCAGGCGCGAGAAATAGCAGAAAATGGGTCCCTAAAGATAAACCTGGAACATCAGAATAAATGATTATTTGTGCCATTTTAAGCGCCGATACCTCAGATATGCTAGAAAGTTCTGCGGACTCGAAACGAGAATTCTATGCATTTATAACCAAGGGAAGTAAACGTTATGACTTTTTAATGCCGACCATAGCATCCCGAGCTTCTAACAGCAGGTCAGAGCCCAACCAGTGAAGTGGAATATTGTGATGAAACATTAAGTTGTTATGAGACAAGAAAATAAGCACATATGTTAAAAGCTTCGACCACCTGGGGATCTTTAACGTGCACTGATCCCCAGGTGGTCGAAATTATTCCGGAGCCCTCCACTACGGCACCTCTTTCTTCCTTTCTTCTTTCACTGATGGTCGAACAAAATATGAAAATTGCATATTGATAAAAGATTATTCGCATAACACACGGTCCCCTAAGAGAGGCAACGAGCTGAAGTGGGCTAGAAGATGTTTGTCCAAAGGTGAGGGATGATGATTTTGAATACTTCTCATAAAGTTAAGAATACAAGGTAAGATAGTTCTCATGGTGTTTGAGGCATATTTAAAACTTGTATGCTTTAAGGGTAATTTCATTCTATTCATCAATGGGTTGTCTGTGAAAGCAAATAATGTTGTTGTATAAATTGTAATATCAAACATTTGAAAACTTTCCCACTCATCGTCGTCTTCTATATAGCAAACATATGTTCTTGCGCCCTGATTCGAATGCAGTAAACATTCTCTGTAGCTTTTTCTGCGGTCAGCTCTGTCAAAACACATAGACATATCCAGAACAGTGCTAAAGTAATTTCACTGGTGTCGGAAGCAGTTTTAACAACATGACATTAGTTTATCGGCCAAGCATAAAATTATTTCGTTATTATAATTGGTTAGTGATATTTGAATCAATCTTGGATAAACGTGAATAGTTACGCGAATGTTCTTGCAAGCAACATTTTTATTGTAACCAATATTCTCAAAGCTGTCTGCGCGCAATTAAGTACAAAAACACTATTCATTTACTATGGAAAACAATTTGACTAGGATCTTTATTATCTTGTGTTGACAAAAAGCCCATATTCCCAAAACTAAATACTGTAGAAGGAGGGTACTAATTTTATAGCTAATCACTAACATCACAGCCAGTTTTCTGGCATACTACTCTCTCAATATTTGGGAGGAAAAATTATTTACTGAGTAGTACTGGTATATTTTTTTATGACTCACTATGACAAAAAAGGGGGTGGTCATCTTTTTTTCTCGATTTGGAAACTACCATGGGAATGCAATTTAGGCTCATGATTCTACAACACGCCGCATTACATCTACTTTGACTCTAAAAACGTGTGAGCTTGTTCCGCCTTATTCTTATTCTGAAGAGCCGCATATGCCATTGCATTTAAACCGCGCTAACGATATCTTATAAACAAACATGAAAAAATGTTTTGCTTCCTCATGTTAACCCCACCCCTTATGTAAAACCCCCTACAGGGGGTGTTTAAGGAAATAAAAATGAAAAATGAAATGAATGAAATGATGTGCAAGTTTAAGACTTCTAATTAAGGCATACACTGTGTCTGAGCTGAGCTCGAAAACTAATACTCAAGGCAGCGATGCCAAATTTCTACATACTTTGTGAGAGTTAATCCTTCTTCGCATTCCATATCAGAAAAACCAATAACACTTCTCCGTACGATAATGCTTTAAGGTTGTGGTGAAGGTTTACAGGGTGACACTCAGGGTTTTTTATCGTGTATTTATTAACCTGTCATTAGAACTACCAATCCACTGGCAGTTTTTCTGCAGAAAATAGTATTTTTCGCAAATTAGTCTTTAAGAAACAATAAATTTTCACTACACGCGTTCATTTTTACGTAGAATGCACATCGCATTGCTCTCCGGCGGTGCTTGGCTTGTGTTTTCGAACCGAAAATTTCGTATAACTTTTCACTCCTTTAGAGAGAGAGCTCATTAATGAAAAAAAAAGAAATTTTAGCTGGCGTGGATATCCGCTCACATGCAACACTGCGTAGGGGAGGGAATTGGGGAATAAAGACGAAGAAGGGTGCTGGAAAAGAGTGCGGTCATTGAAGAGTGTTGTAGCGCAATTGTTCACTGCATGATGGCTTCTTTCAAAGAGACGGAATTCAAGTTCTGTGCATGTACAGCGGGGTGATCTAGTGTTCGGGCAATTCAGAGTTTGTCTAAATAGGCAAATAATATCATTGCACGTCGCTGCTGCCTGTGAAAGCGTCACAGCTCTGTGCATGCACAACAAAATATGATGACCGTCAAATTAACTACCAAAACCATCTCATCGAAAGTAAAACTTTCAGCTCTTTATTCAGCAGCAGGGAGCTAGCCATGACACTCCGTAAGGTTCTGACGCCTTGGTGTGGACCCGTGATCCGCACTGCCGGTGGCCATGTCGTGACACCAATCGGCGTCTGCACTTGCCGCATCCAAATCCGTGGTCTTACTTTCACCGGCTCCTTTGCCGTGTTAGCTGACTGTTCAAAGGACCTCATACTGGCCATGGATTTCCTTCACGAGTATGGTGCGATCATAAACCTTCAGGAACTCATGGTATCTTTTTACGCCCAGCGAGCCGTTAACACAACCACCGAGCCCTGTAAAGTAATGTTGCGCATATGTGACGACCACATAACAATCCCTCCGCGAGCCAGCAAGTTCGTCACAGTCGAGTGTACTGACAGCACCGGCGCTCTTGGCATTGCTGAAGCGAACATGTCCCTGCTACTCGCTCGGCAAGTTTGTGTCGCCCGAGGCCTAGTAGACCTTGCCAATGGTCGTACCGAAATCTTAGTCACGAACTTTACTCGTGAACCGCAACATTCGACGAAGTCAGAAGTCGTCGCTTATTTTGACGAGCTTGGAGAGTGTACGAGGCAGTGCTCTTTATCCACCACGTCAGACCTCACCGACGCGACGGCTACAGCCATTCCGACTGACGTGAACCCGCACCTCTCGGCCAGTCAGAAAAACTGCGTGCAAAGCCTAATCTATTCCTTCCGCGACTGTTTTGCGGAAACTTCCAAGGTCCGACAGACGCCGCTTACCAAGCATCGAATTGTCGTTGCTGACGACCAAAGACCAATTTGCCAGCGCCCTTATCGCGTGTCTTCCAAAGAACGCGATGCCATCCGCCGCCAAGTTACACAGATGCTCCAGGACGACGTCATCCAACCTTCCACGAGCCCCTGGGCATCGCCTGTTGTTCTCGTCACGAAGAAAGATGGCACCCTCAGGTTCTGCGTCGATTACAGGCGCCTGAATACCGTCACGAAAAAAGATGTGTACCCTCTGCCCCGCATTGATGATTCCCTAGACCGCCTGCGCCATGCCACCTTCTTTTCATCCCTTGACCTCCGCAGTGGGTATTGGCAAATAGAGGTCGACGAACGCGACCGAGAGAAGACCGCCTTTATTACGCCTGACGGTTTATACGAGTTTAAGGTACTCCCTTTTGGCTTGTGCTCGGCCCCTGCCACGTTCCAACGAATGATGGACACCGTGCTGTCCGGTCTGAAGTGGCAGACATGCCTCGTATGTCTTAACGATGTCGTGATCTTCTCTGACACGTTTGATGAACACCTGAAACGCTTGCGTGCTGTTTTCGAGGCCATACGTTCCGCTGGTCTCTCTCTCAAGCCAGAGAAATGTCACTTTGCATTTCAAGAGCTGAAGTTTCTTGGTCACATTGTCAGCGCACGAGGTGTTAGTCCAGATCCCGAAAAGACGGCGGCCGTAGCTGCCTTCCCTAAGCCAACAGACAAACGGAGCCTGCGTCGTTTCTTGGGCCTCTGCGCGTACTATCGCCGGTTTGTTCCCAATTTCTCCCGGCTAGCAGAGCCTTTGACCCGCCTGACGAAGGATTCTGAACCCTTCATCTGGGGCCAAGACCAGGACAGCGCCTTCACAGAACTCAAGTCCCGTCTGCAGTGTACGCCTGTGCTTGGCCACTTCGACGAAGAGGCCGACACTGAACTGCACACTGATGCTAGTAACGTTGGCCTCGGCGCGGTCCTTGTTCAGCGGCAGGATGGTCTAGAACGCGTGATTGCTTACGCCAGCCGCACTTTGTCCCGTTCAGAAGTCAATTATTCCACAACGGAAAAGGAATGTCTAGCTGTGCTGTGGGCCGTTACGAAATTTCGTCCGTACTTGTATGGCCGCCCGTTTCGGGTCGTGAGCGACCACCATTCACTCTGTTGGTTGGTGAACCTGAAGGATCCCTCGGGGCGGCTTGCTCGATGGAGTCTTCGGTTACAAGAATTTGATGTCACCATCGTGCACAAGTCTGGCCAGAAACACAGCGATGCTGACTGTCTATCCCGCGCCCCAATCCTGTGCCCCACTGACGAGTCCGACGACAATTCCGCTTTTCTTGGTGCTCTCACCACGTCCACCCTTGCCCAACAACAAAGGGCCGATTCTGACCTGCTGCCCCTCAGAATACCTTGAAGGAATCGCCCCATCTCCACCTCGGCTCTTCAAGCGCGGACTGTCATCGTTTTGCTTGCGCGATGGGGTACTCTACAAAAAGAACTACGGCCCAACGGACACTGTCTATCTGCTTGCAGTGCCAGCTGCGCTTCGTGACTAAGTTCTGCGCGCGTGCCACGACGACCTTTCTTCGGGCCATCTCGGGTTTTCCCGCGCGTTGGCGCGCATACGCACCAAGTACTACTGGCCCAAGCTTGCTGCGGTTGTCCGCCGTTACGTCCGAACCTGCCGAGAATGTCAGCGCCGGAAGACGCCACCGACTAAACCAGCCGGGCTCCTGCAGCCTATCGATCCCCCGCGCCTCCCATTTCAACAGGTCGGCATGGACTTACTCGGTCCGTTTCCGGCGTCTTCCATGGGTAACCGGTACATTGCTGTTGCCACTGACTATCTCAGCCGCTACTGTGAGACCAAGGCTCTTCCCCGTGGTACCGCCGCCGAAGTCGCAACTTTTTTCATTCATAACATTGTGCTTCGTCACGGAGCTCCAACGGTCGTATTAACTGACAGGGGAACCCCGTTTACGTCGGCACTTACGAACGAGGTACTTCGACTCAGTGGCACCAGTCATCGAAAGACAACAGCTTACCATCCGCAAACCAACGGACTGACTGAGCGGCTTAACAAGACAATAGCCGATATGCTTTCTATGTATGTCGACGATGACCACGCGAACTGGGACCGGATACTTCCTTACATAACGTTCGCGTACAACACTGCGCTTCACGAAACGACGCGCTTCACTCCTTTCCATTTGGTGCACGGTCGCGAAGCCTTGACCATGCTGGACGCCATGCTTCTTCCGGATCCTACTCCCTCTTCTGTCGTGGATGCCGACCAATTTGTCCGCGACGCCGAGGTTGCTCGCCAAGTTGGTCGACAGCGAATCCGGTGCCAACAACAACGCGACGCCGAGCGTTACAACCTCCGCCGCAGGGAGGTGATTTACACACCCGGTGACCAAGTCTGGGTGTGGAGCCCAATCCGTTTGCGAGGGCGCTCCGAGAAGCTTCTTCGCCGTTACTTTGGTCCGTACCAGGTGTTACGCCGCCTCAGCGCGGTGACCTACGAGGTGCTCCCTCAAGGAACTGTCCGGTCCTCTCGACACCCGACTGGTCCGTACCAGGTGTTACGCCGCCTCAGCGCGGTGACCTACGAGGTGCTCCCTCAAGGAACTGTCCGGTCCTCTCGACACCCGACGTCCGAGGTCGTCCACGTGGCGCGAATGAAGCCGTTTTATTCCCGTTAGCCCCGGACCCATCCCCGCCATTACCTTTCGCCTTATTTTTTTTTTCTTCCCCTCGCGTGCGGCATCGAGTCGATGCCTCTTAGATGGGAGGGGCAATGCCACGCTGCTGACTTTCTGCCGGCGCCACCTGGAGGTCTAACTGTGTTCCCGAGCGCGTGGCGGAACGTCTTCTTTGTCCAGAACGAGCGCGGCGGTGTTGGCAAACCTCGCCCGAGTGAACAGCTTTGTTCTCTGTATTTTCGCCGGTGACAATATAAATATTTCCAATATTGGAGAATCCATTTGTTTGCGCCTAATCTCGCTGTATAATAGGCTTCCAGAATTTCACTAGAATTTTGTTCTTTTCAATCGCCGATTATATTTGTCTCCATCAACAGCGGTGTGGAGTTGCTATTGCAGAATTTTCAGTACTAAGGAAAACTATTTACCCGATGCGAACGTGGCTGTTCAAAACATCGTACGCACGTTCTGTAATTATTTTGTGCAGTGTGCATCTCAAATTGGTGAGAGCTAAATTTCTCGGTTGGAGAGAATTCTTTTTTTGAGTTGCTCACAGTTCTTAAAACTTTATTTTAAATTTAGGAGCATGCTACTTGTGCTTGAGGCGGGGTAAATCTGCCATTTTTAGAACAACCACCGGAGGGCTAAAGTACAACCCCCCCCCCACCCCCTCACGGGCTCACTTGGCCCCTTTCTTACTGGTTCTAAGCGCAGATCTTCTACGGTCGAGAGCGCTCACCAATCAGAGCCTCCAGCTCTCGTTCTATGCGAGCCCGTCGCATAGCCAGCCGGACTCAAGTGTTCAGGGCCGCCGCGCCTAGATTAACTGAATGCACTGACTTCATATCAGAACTTTCTGATTATATGAGGTAGAAAAATCGTGAGAAGGTCAATACAATTTGGAGAGTGAATGTTTCACAATACATCTGTGACATCTAGGTAAAGTGCGTATGGCTGTTCGCAAGTAAAGAGAGAGCGATTACCAGGCTTTTAAGATGTCTGCAAAGGGTAAAAGGCGTAGCGCTGGTTTTCGCAACCCTAGATCGTTATTTCCAAAGAGGCACCCTATGCCTTTGCGGCGTATAAGTCTGCTAAGTTATAAAGTGGTAACCTATAATAGCTGCAACAATATTGGGAAAATTGCGGAAGGGCCACGGTATAGGGGAAACGCGGAAGCTGATTTTCCTTTAGCGGCAGAGTTATGTGTGGCTCAAAAGCGGCGCTGTCATCTGCTAACCTCTGATTATTGGCGGCTGCTTCATAAGTCATGTGAGAAATTGTCATAACTCCCACGGTTAAAAAACTCGCTACGGCTTGCATTAACAACCTAGTACATTGTGACATTTCAAATCTAGCGCCTTTGCGGCACTCCTACAGACACGTGCGGGTTCAGCGAGGCGGGTCTTCTGGCTATTTCGAACTGTGCTATTAAGTTTTGATATCTCTTGGGCATCTCCAATAATTAATTCGCTGGAAGCAACTTTTGCGTTACCAAGCACAGGAGCACAGACTTGACACCTGTTTGAATTTCAGTGTCCCGACTCCGTGAATGAACTGTTTAATGAAGAGATTACCCAGTTCCTGGCTGGCTCTAGGTTGACATGCGTAGCTTTCGCACGCCATATTAGTGTATATTATTGTGCATTTTTTTACATATTATACTTGTATTGTCTTAAAAAAGGCATCATGCCATATGAAAGCTTAGGCAGAAACAGATTGCTCATAGTAGACTTGCTTGGCACTTGGAAACCGATTTTTGAGTTCATATTTGAGTGTTATTATTTGAGTGTTAATATTTGAGTGTTAAAAACTGCTGATGTACGGGAAATTGACGTTAAAGATTATTGATTTCTTCTTATCGTATACCCATTCGCTTTCATGATCCATGGCATTCTACTCATGCTTTGGGTGTTTCAAGGTTGGGCGAGTGCACATCTCTAAAATACTGCAATAAATTCGGTCTACTGTTTGTGTGCGTTTTTTTTCTCGCAAATATGCAACAGCAATCATGCAAGCCCATATCAGATTTGCATGATGTAGGTCCATTGCCAAAACATGGTAAATAGCTATTCCAGTTTCTCATAGGTCGCCTCAGCTATGGTTGCATCATGTCGACCTGTCGTCCAGGCTGTGTACTGACGATCGCACCATGTTACCGGCTCATTATGCTATTGCAGGGAGCGCTGTTATGTGACACCTTTTGTCACTCAAAAAGCGTGCCTAGTTCATTGCAGGTAAACCCACTGACGAAGCTAAACCCGTACCACGAACGCGTCCTCCCCCCCTGATCCTTCCGCTTCCTCCGTCGTCTTTCTTGGGGGGCGCACTCACGCGTGATTTCAAAACCGCCGGCACGCCCCCAGCATCGCGCCTCGCGCAAGCTTTGTCGTGATCGGGTGAAACGCACTGCCGACAGGCTCAGCAAACGTTTCGACATAGCCTCGAACACTACACCTAGCCACATCCATGCGGCGGGTTGAACACAGTGAGCCCGCTCTTGGAACGCTGATCGCAAACGCGCTGCCCCTGGATGAGGAGAATAAAGTTTATTTTCATCGACCAAGGTAGCAGTTGGTGTGAAGTTATAGCCCCATCAAGTGGCCATGAGCCCGTGGCTTCCGGCGACTTCTAGGGCCCTTGTCACAACTCGGATCTGTGTGTCCGAGTCGGAACTGATCAATGCGGACTCCCACTGGTCTGGATTCGAGAGCTGCAAACCTCATGGAGGGGAGTCCTGAGGGCAAGCCCAGGGTATGGGGGTAGAGTGGCATGTTTGCCACATAGTTGACAGGAGGGAGAGTAGACCCGAGGGTATATGCGCGCTGCCACGAAAAAAATCTCGAACTCTCTGTCCACGTATTTCATTGTCAAAAAATTTGACAGCGTTTACGCCACGCTGCGCAATGCGAAACTCAGATATCGCAGTGTTTCCGTTCTGCGTGGGTTAAAATACACACAATATTGAAAGCATAACACGGGGTACTAGCGTATTCTCTCTATGGTCGGTTGCCTGAGATAAAGTGCACCGGTTCTTTCGGGGATACGACTGCAAACACTGGAAAGCGCTCAGGTTCGTGCTTTAAGAGTGTGCTTAGGATTACCCAGAAAGACTTCGACTTGAGGCACATATGTTTAGGCCCACGCCTGCCCAGCCGCTCTTTATTTCCACCAGGCGCCACTACGGGTGCACATGAACCAATGAAATTTCATTTTAGTATTGCGGATACTGAGGAAAACCCAGACAAAACGCCAAAGTAGGCTTGACGAGGTCTGCGCTCCCTTACAAGGCATACAGTGCAACAGGTACATTTGGTCACCAAAATTCACATATGGTTCACATAGAAGATCAGTGTAGCCGAGGAATACCCGGGAACGCTTAATATATATATATATATATATATATATATATATATATATATATATATATATATATATATATATATATATATATATATATATATATATATATATATATATATATATATATATATATATATAGCACAGTGAAAAGGTCACAACTGGTTCCATTATCTAGGTTTATTCACCAACGGTTTCAGACGGTGGACCATCCTTCATCAAGGTTTTAAGTCGAATGAATACACAGATGTGCGCATTTACGTTCCTAAATGCAGAGGGAGAGGAGGCACTTTCTCTCTCTCTCTCTCTCTTTGTGTTGGTGTCCACTAAGGGGAAAGGAGAATGGTTATGAAAAAAGTTAAGAAAGCTAGTTAAAATACAGAGGTGACATACATGTAGCAGAGATGAGAGGGTTAGATTTTCGCCGAGAAGACTTAAGCAAGAACGGTTTCCTTCTGCGGAAGCGAGAAGTTCGAGCACAAGGGGAAAATAACGAAAACACGGAAAACAAGAAAAGAACAAAAAGGAAAACACCAGAATACACAGAAACAAAACACAAAGGCGCACATAGCATGACCCGCTCCCCAGCGGTGCAGATGTTAATGACTCTTGTAATGTAATTTACTGTGCTCTTATATGTGAAAACAAACCCTATATCTGTAGAAACAAGTTTCAAATGCAGGTTGCTGTCAATGATGCGTTGCTTTGGCCGGAATTGTATAGCCTTTGTTTTAACAGCATCTATTCTTAAAGTGTTAGTTTTATTGCAGGTGTGTAGCTTTTCTAGTAGTGAATTTCCTCTACTTATTAACCCATACAGGTTTGCTCCGTTAATAAGTAGGCTCATATCATCAGCTATAGATTACAAATTTAGATGTACTGTCAATTTTCGCGACATCATTAATACGAAAGTTCCATAACAAAGGACCTAATGTGCTACCTTGTGGTACGCCCGCACGTGTAGGTTTTATTTCAGACACAGAACCATTTATTGCTACGATATGGCAGCGCTGTTCAAAATACGATGCCAAAAGTTCCAAGAATGTTCCTCGAAAACAATAGTATTTCAGTTTTGTTAATGAAGTGTTACAGTTCAGGCAATCGAATGGCTTTGAATAGTCAACGAATATACCTAAAGCATTTGATTTCTTTTTCGACCGATTCTGGAATTTTATTCTTTATTAAGAGGGTGGTTTCGGTAGAGCACATCCTTCTAAAGCCAAATTGACAGAAAGTAATTAAACTGCGCATGTTGGAAAAACTGGTCTTGCGGTTGTGGCGTAGCTTTTCATTGCAAAAAGCAGGCAAAATGAAGATAAATCGGTAATTCGATAATTTATTCCTGTCGCCACCTTGCAGCAAAACGGTAACTTTCGCTATCTGGAGCCGTCTAGGAAAGGTTGTTTGTGAGAAAATTAGGTTTATAACATGTCCTAGTGCGGAATAAATAATATTTACTGCATGCCTAATTGGCAATCAAATCGAATAAAATCAAAATTTTTCGTCTGTATGCGTACTCATTCATAAATTTTGATCTGCCTAAGCACGATTTGCTTGTTGGCTGATCAGGCAGCAGGTGGAGAAATAACTTTATACGCATACATTTCTTGTCTAAACAGCCATGCTAACATACAGAAAAACTCTATGAACACAAAATAGCACATACGAAAGAACTCAGTCTATACACAGGGCACAACATTTGCACACCAATTTTTTATGTGCATCATCATCCTACACTTCTTATTTGCAATACATACATCATCGGGAATTTTATTAAATACAGCTGGTACATAATAATTGCGCATCTTTTTACCAGAGTTCGTATAAACCTGTGGCTAAACAAAATGTTCTGTGGTTGTCAAGGTGACATCTTTTCTAAGGGAGTCTTAAATTCATTTGAATAATAATATCATGTGAACACAACAAAGTGATAAAGTTTCCGAATTTCAAATATACCCAGCTCATCGTATTTCCCTTTCATGTCTACCGAGTGTACTTTGGTGCCGTAAAACCTAGTGTTCACTATTATTTTTAGAACAACATTTCATGCTTCTTTCTTATATTTGGAGCAGTTACTATATGCAGTAATGCTGTACTTTAAAACAGGTTCTACTAATGCTGTATAGATCAGTCGTCTAAGATGAAGCGGAAATCTGCCACGAAGGTGATACACCATAGCTGCAATGACCCTTATCTTTCTAGAGAGGTAGACGATGTGGGCGCTCCATGCAAGGTGCTGGTCAAAGTGGATGCACACATAGAGAACTGTTCGCATAGCTTTATAATTACACTAGTAACAATGGGATGTGTGAAGATGGACTGGTTGGTTTAACGTAACAATTTTATGAGGGTTTTTAAAGCATGTCAGTTTTGTTTTGTGAACGTTTAAAAATGAATTTTGCAAGAACCAGTCAGCGAATCCACTTATATATATTTGAAGCTATTCCACGCCTGTACGATAATCAGTAGCTTCAGATGCTAACGCTGTGTCATCAGGGTATTGAAAAACGTGTGACTTAAGCTGTAATGAACCCAAATCGAATACATATACGTTAAAATGCAGTGGGCCAAGTGTACATGCTGGAGTTACACCGAATTTAACATATTTAAATCTGCGTGCGTATTATCAAGCACCACACAATGCAACCTGTCTGTGAAATAATTGATAAAAAATTTGTTAAAGAGACCACGGAAACAAAATGAGCTTAATTTTCCGAGTAGTAGTGTATGGTCTATCATGACAAATGCCCTAGTTATGTCCAGAAATAAGGCTAACACATTGTGATTCTTTTCTCGTGCATTGTAAACATAATCAGAAAATTCTTCAAGAAGTGTAGTCGTACTTCCATTCCTTGTGAAGCCAAATTGCGTAGCATTGTTCAAAGAGTGTTTTTACAGAATTATTCTATAACATATCAACATGCGTTTCCATAATGTGTACTATAATGACAGTAATGCAATTGGCCTATATTTTGTAAAATCACCTTCTTTCCCGTGTTTTTAGATCGTCCTGACAACAGATATTTTAAGTTCTTGAGGTATGTCACCAGTTTCGAACACACCGTTCAGTATGTTCATAAGCACTTCTTTGAAAACGTCAAAATTTCTGTAAAGATCTCTTAGACGAATGCCATAATATCCAGGTGGCTTGAAGTGCTTCATTCTGCATATAATGATCCATAGCTCGTGGACTGCTATCAGTGACAGATTTGCAATATGCACACATGCCCGTTTCGGTCGACGTGGTACAGGCCTACTGACAGCTGTATTTCGCAACTTTTCTTTCATGTTTGTAAACACATCATTAAATTTATTACAGAGAACTTTCACCTTCTTCTTTAGAAAATTCTTCTTTACTGCTTCTTCAACGCAAGTCTTTCTTTGTCTAACAATCAGTTCATTGGAAATTTGCCAGGTTATCTTTCCGTCATGTTTGTTCAGCGAAAGCTGTCGTGCGTAAAAGGATCTTTTCGCCAGTCGCATTTTCGCCGTTACCTGATTCCGCAATGCGCGATATTGATCTCTTAAAGCTTAATCTTCAGGTTGCTTCCTACATTTTTAAGGTGTGGGTGCGGGATAGTTGGTAATGCATTGTTTTTTTTTTCTCGCTTTTCGTCCCACATTTTTGCCACGCTTTGTCTTTCGCACAGCACGACTTTCCTATCTCCTGAGTTATCCACTTCTTACCTGGTCTCCGTATTTTGATGTTAACAGATTTAGTTGACTGTGCATAGACGATGCGAAAGATTTCAATAGTTTTGCTATATAAGCTTATGTGATCTAAATCTAGAAAGGAACTCCAGTTAACATTACGAATTATTTGCTGTGCTTTTCTGTTATCTAAAACAGAACCTGTAATAATACCTCCATCAGTTGTATGACCGTCAGACATGGTTGCAATCGTTACAAAGTAATTATCAGCAAATTTTTTCTTTATAGCTCCCGAAACATATTGATGGTTTTGCAAACGAATAATTATGTGGTCAATGCATGACTTGGTAATGTTAGCACCTAAGTATTCCTCTCTCGTACATCCATTAATAATCGTTGACAAGTCCAACCTCTGCAAGCAAATTGAGGTAATCTGCTGTGATACCTTTTTGTCTCTTTCATTGTGTTTATGTTAAGGTCCCCTGAAATTATGGAGTGCTGCTCATTCATGTATTTATTTAAAAACAACTGCACAGCTCATCTAGAAATGCGCTGCCATTAAGATTTGGTGGCCTGTATATTGCACACACATTGTAATCTGTATTTCGTTTGGAAATCGCGTGATCGCCTCTGCGAGAATAAAGCTGACGTCAATTCTATTCGTCATCCACTCATTTTTTTGTGAAAAGCATACCACCGCCTGGCGATTTTCCCAGCACAATGCGTACTGAGTGTACCCCTCAAATAGAAATGCACATTTTCTCGACACATCTGTATTAACTTCAGTGAAAATAACAAGAAATGAAACCGCCACACAGTGGCTTCCTGTGAGCATACACTGGTTACTGGCCGCATTAATTAGAATCCTGTCATTTCGAGGCTCAGAATTCACAATTGGGCGCGTTTATTCAAGAAGAGTGGAGCTCTGAGCATCGTATTTCATTGAGGGGAAGAATCAAAGGTAATTTTTTTTTGGCGGTCAATTTTACAGGTGCCGGCTACCACGTGAGCAAACTGTACACTCGTTGCTGGCAACGAAATCTTCTTTAACGGAATGAAACAAACAGCGAAAAAGCTGATTGCCTGTTACTGGAAAGTAAAGAGCATTCTCCCTGCGAACAAAACTCCTCTATAAATGTTTATTGTTTCATTTTCACTTCTAGTAGGCGATGATGAACACAACGTGCGGATGTTAGGAACATCCATTGTGCGCAATTATGTGGTGGAATTTTGCCCGAAATATGCGGAGCGTTAATATTTTACGAACTTCACGCTTCTCACGAGAAACGAGAAAACAGCACTTTTTGTATTAGTATATCTTAATCCATTATAACGACCCCTTTACTGCCCATTATTTTGCAGTGAATTTTAGGTGGCATATTTTTGAGGCGAAAACGGCTTCTAATATTTAAATAGATGAGCACGGACTGCCTTTTTGTTAGTTACAAAAATCATTCTAAATTTGAAAAGTTATTTGGTAGTTTAAATGTATCAAACGCCTGAACATACTTCAAATTTTCAAGTTCCACAAAAGAAATGGCTAATTGCACCTTCTCCGAATATTATTTATTCAGTTTCCGCAGGGTATCAATATATCTAGGAAGCGGCTTAAAACTGTTCTGAAGTGTAATGTATGATCGTTTTTACTTACGTTAATTAATAAACACTATTTGTCAGTTTGATTCGCCTAGGCTTGCGAAACAGGCAAAAAAAAAAAACGCCCGTGGCTTAGCTTGGTTAAGCCTGGTGATTGCGAAGCTTCTCGTTCTTCCGTCTCCGTAGCTCGCTGATGCTTCTTCTTTGCATTCTGCCGAGCTGCCTTGTTCGTAGGCACCATCGTAACCTCTGGCTGTAGGACTGCCTTGGCGAGAGGAGCGGAGCTGTTTTGTACAGCTGGTGTGACGTCACTCTGACCGTAGCGCCCCTGGTGAGAGGAGCGGGAGTTAGGCCGCCGTTGGTGGCTACCGCCTCGCCTCGCGACGGCGTGAGATGGGGCCCCGTTTTTACACAGCTGGTGTGACGTCACTCTAGGTCACGTGGTGTGACGTCACGCAGCGAGGTCACGCTAAAGGTCAATGGTGCCTACCACCGCCTCGCCACGGAACGGGCTGAAGTGCGACCTAAAGTAGTATTGCTTCGCAATAAAAACGCTCCCACAAATCAAGCCCTATCAGTTCCGGAGTAAAACAGCTATGTATCGAATTTCAAAACGATAATCTTCGTTCTTTTTTCATCTATGGAGTTTTTTCTATCCACGATTTCTCAGGTCTCAGTACATTTTATGGCGACCAGATTTGGGTAATTTAAGTATTGTATTTCAGGAATTTTATTCTGTTTGAGTGACATGCGCATATTTGGTTGGGCACAGCTAGACAGAATTAGGAGGTGCATAAATTATTACCTTTGATATCCGCATAAACCTTGTAATAACCGGCCGTTTAAAATATTACGAATTTTTTAAAGAGTGAAGATTGTTGCGTCGGAAAAATGCGGGAATGTTTTTTGAACCTAGCTACGAACCACGAAATCGTACTCCGTGCTTCTTCGCCGGTAGAAGCATGTTCGTGCACTACTTGCGAATTATAATTATAAATTTCGCTGTTGCTTTCTCTGAGGCTGCTGTATAATCCTTTGTATACACAGTTGGGTTTCTCTATTTCATGCTCATGCTGGTATCTTCATTTGCAGCGATCTTGGCAGTGACTAGAAAATTAAATCTCTCATCATTGTAGTGTACTTCTGTGGCGGCATTTAAAGAATGCTGCAGCGAAAACAACGCGGGAACGAAGGGAGCGCGAAGGAAAGACACAAACACAAGAAAAAGGATTCGATATGTAGCAAACCAACGACGACTCAGATGTGATAACAGAACTTTCCTAGCTTTTTGGTGTGTAAATTATTCTTCAATTATTCTACACATGCGCTATAATATAGCCGTCGTCAGATTTAGGACGGCATTTTTTGGGGTTGTGCCTATAGCATTAATGTATATATTTGATCTAATTGCCGGATTCTGCATTTATGAGGATAACCATGCAAGCCTTTCATGAAGCATTACAGACTTTTTCTAGCTGGCAAAACAAGATATAACAATGTTTCATTTTAATTTTACCAACAAACTAAACATCTAAAAATCAGTAATATGAAGTATACCGTTTCCTTAAGCGGAGAAAGTGTGATTATACCGTGGCACCATACTGTGGAACATAAGCACGTAGCTCTTAAATCGAGCGGCATTCCATGGGAGCTGGTCTTCTTCGCGGTTACCACATAATCTAAGACCACTGCAGCATCCTGGAAAATGGTGCGTAGTCCAGATTCCTTGCATATAGGAACATTTTCGCCATCACACCTGCACACAAAGACACCAATAAACGAATATTATATACGGAGAGCTTATGCGTTTCTCACAAATTTGTAACTGTTAGCTTGTTCTATTGCTTTCGGTTCATCGCAGTGCTAAACAGGATGAGAAAAGAAAACTTCTCGGTGGACTCCGTGCTATACCTGAATTGGAAATTAGTTTTTAGAGAAAGGAAATTGCCCAGCATCTGTCTCACATCTCGGCGGACACCCGAGCCGCCCCGTAAAGGGAAGGATAAAGGAGGGTGTGAAATAATAAATAAAGATAGAGGTGCCATAGTGTAGGGCTCCGGAGTAATTTCGACCACCTGGAGATCTTGAACGTGCGTTGACATCACATAGCACACGGGTACCTTAGCGTTTCGCCTCCATCGAAACGCGGCCGGCGCGGCTGGGTTCGAACTCGGGTGCTCCGGATCAGTAGCCAGCGCCCTAACCACTGAGCCACCGCAGGCGGTCAGCTCAATTATTTGAATTACTCAACTCCAGGAATCCGTCCATCTAGAACAGTGCGCTGATGTAATGCGCATAAAGCAAGTGTTTTTACTAAACTGACGACTATGTGCCTATTTTCTTGCTCAACCTTTATGCAATCACGGTGCCTGAATGGTGGGTGAGTTATATATACTTTGAGCCCTGCCTGTTTACGATGACTGTACCAAGATTGTTTTCTTTTCTTTTGCTTCCCTCCGGTGCCTTGGAGCCATCACAAGGCGGTAGGGCGCTTACAGGAAGGACGGCCTCATTGAGACGGGAAGAGGTATTTAATGTGCTTGATGAGGCAGGCACACAAAGACTATCAGGCACAAAAAGAACGGAGAAGTGAAGGAGCAAGGGAGTACACAAATGCCCCCTAAACGCGACAAAAGAAGCCTGAGCATTTCGTTCAGCTTTTCAAGATCTTTCCAAGCCGATTCCCTTTTCAGGACTTTAAATTATGAAGTTTAATATCTTGAAGCCAACACTGGTTATCAGGGAAGCAGCTGTGGATAGCTGCGGGATATTTTAAACCACTCCTCGTCCTTAACATGCGCTGATATCGCGCAGAAAACAGGTGATTTTTTAATCGGCCTCCACAGAAATACGGGTGCTGTGGCCAGGGTCGGAACCTCGACCTTGGTATAAACAGCTGAACGCCAAAACCACTGAGCCAACGCTGCGAGTGAGTTTTCCTACACCGTAAAGACGGAGCGATAGCCACCGTGTCTCATTTCCAAGTCAATGCTAGCAAAACAAGCTCGAATACCACGCTGGTCATAATGCGTGCTCAGCCGAATTGCTAGTGCCGTCAATGTCTGAAGCGTTGAAGTGGATGTTGATACGTCAACAGCATGAAAGCTATAGGCGACAGATATTCCCGGGTGAAGGTTGCTGACACTGCTCAGGCCTCTGGTACGGGAGCACAGATTTGACAGAACACCCTGGAAGTAGCGGTGCGCCCTGCGATCCAGTTGGCAGTCCTGTAGCATTGCTTCATCGCCGGGCTAGAACAGCTCCGAAGCAAGGACGGAAGCGTTGCCATGTTCGCACCTTTTAATCTATTCCGCCGCCCTGCTGTTGAGAGCTCGTGCTTTACACCAACTACCCTTGTATTTTTCTCTCGCGTATTTCTATAGTTTGCCAAATACTGACGCTCTTATTTGCATGTTTCACTTTAACTCTGTCTTCTCCATTGGCGTTTTTTTATTCTTAGGAAGGCCACTGCGTCCCGAGTGGCTTAGGTACTCAAAAAAAACTTCCAGAGAAATACGCAGCCCCTCTGCGGAAGCCCCCGCGTGATAATGGACGTCTGCCTAGCACCAGAGAGCCATATTGAATGCAACATAAACTTACATATTTTTTCTAGCTCTCTTTTTTATCTCGAGTTCTCTAACAGTGTTGTGGATGGAGCGACTGACAAAATTTCGCGCACTGGAAATAGTTGTTGGTGTGTTTTTGAAGATTTGAAATAGCGCAGCAATTCTCTCACATATCTGGGTGGGCACCCGATCCGCGCCATGAGGGAAGAGAGAAAGGTGGGAGGGAAATAACAAATAAGGGGGCGCTGTAGTGGAGGGCTTCGTATAATGTCGACCACCTGTGGTTCTTTAACGTGCACTGACATCGCACACTACATGGCCTGCTTGTATTTCGCCTCATCTAAATGCGAGCGCCGAAGCCTGGATATAACCGGTGTCTAGGTCAGTATAGCTAAGCACCATAACCACTGAGCCGCAGCGGCAGTCGTGCCTAAAAAGACAGAAAAAGAGATGAAGTACATTTCGCCGGTACTGTAAGGACATCCACAGTAGGTTCTCAGTGTCTGGAAAGGAAAGTGCATAAGGGAGGTATTTTCGAGTATGCACTTCGGCGTGGAAACACAAAAGCTACTGAAAGTGGCCGAAATATCATGTCCAGCGCATCAAGCCATGGCAAGAAAACTGATAGCCATAAAATTATGAGACGAAAACAGCAGATTTGGGTGTACAAGAAAGAGATGGGTAACTGAAATATACAGCTTTGATTTATAAGTCTCCGCCGTTAGGATAGCTGAGCCCGAATGGCAGCTCAATGATAGACGCCTTTGGTCAATGTGTGGACGGGTTCTTGCTGTTTGGGATAATGATGATATAATGAATAACATGAAGTCAGTATTTCACCTTAGACACGCTGCAAATTTCAGGCATGTTTTCAGTGCAATTTCACATCAACTGCCTTCTGAAAAAAATATCATAAGCTAAAAATTTAGTTAAAGAAAGGTACCAAGTTTACCAAAGGTGCCGTGTTATTTTTTGTCTGTCCCCTGCGAGGGCTTAAAATGTTGCAAGTTATTTCGCTTATCTTTGGTTGTAAACTATGGGGAGAAATTTGTGCCTTTGTAAATGGGTTTAGTTATTGGCTAATGTCTAAGTCCTGTCCTCTTGGAAGGTGATCGTTCTACTAGAAAACTTGCGTAAATTTCACCTGTTGGAGGTTCCTTGGATCACACCATTCTCCAAAGCATGGGCTTTGATGTCGACTCATTTGGTTTGGCTGCAGCGGTAAGCCACCGCTAGCACGACAGTCTGTTGCAAATAGAAAGAATTAAACACAATGTTTTAAGTTGACATGAAGAAAACAGGAAGCATTGCGCTGCTATATATTTCTTGTAAAGTTAGCAATGCTCATGTGTGGATAAGCGCAGGCAAACTCTCGTGCACACGGTTCGCCGGTGGCAAATTACCACTGGCGTTATAAGTTTGGTTCATAAAGGCAGAGACAAAAGGATATAATACACACAACAGCCTTTGTACAGAGCTGTTTTCTAATTTTAAGGTCCAGTAAATAAAATTAGAATTACAAAATCAGCAAGAAAGTCCTCCTCTTGTCCACTAGTTCCAAGATGTAACAATTTATCAACATATTTTGGCAGCCTTTCGCCTGACCAATATATGCTATTAGGTAAAAAAAAGACAAAACAACTGTGTACGCTTTCCTATCATCAGATGGCGCCACTCTTCTCTTGCCTCGCGTACAAGCACCAAAACCATTTTTTTTCTATTCACATGAAAGAGTACACGTAAGCCCCACGCTAGCCGCTGGCGATAGTCTCGGTGGATCATAATTACAAGCGCTAAAATATTTCAGAAATAATAATGATTATAATCAAATTCACTAGAACCTGGCGGTCTTACTGCAGAGTAAGAAGCGCGGAGGTGAGTTACCTTTGACTGTTTCTGTCATGTGAATATCAACCCTTTCGTTGTCTATATGTAACTATAAACATTCTTTCCTTTGTAGAATGTGCCCACATTCAGCGCAAGCATTTTTCACGTAGAAAGAACGAAGTTGAATGAGCGGCCCACCACACGTGCGGAGGCGCCGATTCATTAGAAGAAGAAGAAACAGCAACATACATTCTCGCTCTCGTTCCCTTCGATTTTTTCTTTCACCACATATTACAGAAGTACGTTTTCACTGGGTTCCTGGGAACTATGGCATTGTATATATTGAGAGGGCTGATTTTTTAGTTAAGTCCGCCCTTGGGGACCTACTGTCCCGTTCGTACCTAATATAGTTTTCTTGACTCCAGCACGCTTCCAATGGTTCCAGCGCCTCCAATACTTGAGCCATGAGCCTCTCCTCGGTGTAGCCGATTTTCAACACCTGGCATTTTCTTGGAGTGTGTGGATGTACAGTTCAAGATAATCTGAGGTATCCATGACCCTCCTGCGCTGCAGAATACCGCGACTAAATCTCTATTTATGTCGATCACGCTTATCACTGACCAACGTTTGTAAGTCTTGAGGCGAAATTGAGTCAACAGATCACTTTTTCTATTTTTTTCTGTTGGTTCGCTTCACGCCATAAAAGCCCCGCGCTCGACTGGGTCTTCCGCTATCTATTTCGATTCTCTTCCTTCCGATCCTCTATCTATTCCTTGTGCAAGCGCCAAGGGATATGCCTTGATACCAGCGTGCGATTTTATTCACGGATATGTAATTACATCAGGTAGATTCTTATGCTAGAATGCAAATCACAGCTTTTTCATTTCCGCTTTTTAACAACATTTTAAATCTAAATTCGAGTCTTCTCAAAATTATATAATTACTCCACTACTTACTCTTGTGTGAGTTTGTATCAGCAATGCACCCTGGTCAATCCTCGCCGTGGGTACGTGCCATTGAGCCTGTGGACATCATTATTATCATCCTCGTTGCTGCTGTTCTCTGGCCTGCCGGTTCCTGCCACTGTTCTGTCTATGATCTTGTTGTCTCCACTAGACTCCCTCTTATTCCTTCTACAGTGAGGCCGTTCCACGTGTTGGGGTTCTGGCCATCTGTTTTTTTTTTTATTGCTGTACCGATAGTTAGGTTTAAAGTCCCCTTAGACCTCTAGCAATGTATTTAGCTACCCTGAATGAGGGTCCGGCTCCCTTGTTCGCAAGCCTGCCGGCCCCAAGTTTGCCCTAGAATTCTTTCGGTCGAAATGGCGTCAGTGACATCCCAGAGGCGCTTGTACCCATTGGAGACGGGGCCCTAAAATTGACAAAGTTACTGCACTGCACATCCTTCGCATCATTTCCAGTTGAGCACTTCATTCCAGAGCAACTCGCATGCTCAAAAGGTATCATCCACGCTGTGAAAACCATCGGCCTCTCCTCAGGGACTTCTTGACGTCTTTCAGGACGCCTGTGATGGCGTGTTATCAGTTTACCACTGTACCACAGATGCTAATTGCTCACGTGTGCCGACAGAATCTCTGATTGCAACACTTGTAGGATCTTCTCGCCCGTCCGAGCTTAAGGTTTGGTCCAATGTGTACCGAGTCGACCCGCTACATCCTCGTCCTTTGGAATGCAGGAATTGCAGGCACTTTGGTCACAGCAGCAAAGCTTGCAAATCTGCGACGCGTTGCCGACTAATCTGGGAGAACCATTCCCCAGACCTCTGCGCATCAGAGGGTCCCATTTGCAGTCTCTGTGGCGGTGTTCATCCGGCTCAAGATGCTGGCTGTTCCAAACTTTCAGATGAGCAAAATGCTCTGGACATCATTCAGCAGAGAAGGTGCTCTAGAGCTGAGGCTTATGCACAGTTAGACCGGAAGAGGCAATCTTATGCGGGTCTTCCTAGGTCATCTGGGTCTGAGGCAGAGGCGTTGCGGACGAAGACTGTGGTGTCAGCTGTCGAGAAGGCGCTTGCAGGTGTTGTTTACCGTATGTTGACTGCCTTCAGTGAAGCTCTATCCCAGCTCATTTCAAGTCAAATTGCCCATTCAACTGTTGATCTTCCCGTTTCATCAACTAGTCCATCCCATAGCCTCTCTGGTGCCTCTCCCCTGGCTCCTGTTCCTTCTGCATCCTCGTCTGTGCCTGTACATGGTGCCGGAGATGCCAGCCTCTCTACTGTTTGCACCACGGACGTTGAGACGGCGAATCCTTCCCAGAAGCATCGAGCTCTTTCCTCTCCGTCGAAGTCTGCCCTCCCAAGCAGGAAATTCAAGAAAGGTTCCCCCAGTATTTCACACAAAACTGATGTGTTAAAGTCGGCTGTCACAGCCTCTCTGCTTTTACAGTAAAAATGGCGGGGTTAAAAGTTCTCCAGTGGAATTGCCGCTCAATCGCATCTTTTCACGATTTACAGAACCTTGTCTTACAATTCGACTAAGACATAATTTTACTTCAAGAAACTTGGCTTACTCCTATTAGGTCACTCTCTAAAAACTTTCCGGGTAATCCGAGCCGATCGCTATTGCGGCCGGGGTGATGGCTTGATAGCATTCATCATCATCATCATCATCATCATCATCATCGTCAGGCTTACTGCGCCCACTGCAGGGCAAAAGCCTCTCCCATGTCTCTCCAATTAACCCTGTCCTTTGCCAGCTGCATCCACCCTTTGCCTGAACTTCTTAATCTCATCCGCCCACCTAACCTTCTGCAGCTCCCTGATATGCTTACATTCGCTTGTAATCCACTCTGTAACCCTTAAGGACCAGCGGTTATCTTGCCTTCGCATTACATGCCCTGCCCAAGCCCATTTCTTTCTCTTGATTTCGACTAAGATGTCATTAACCTGCGTTCGTTCCCTCACCCACTCTGCCTGCTTCTGGTCTCTTAACGTTACACCTATCATTTTTCTTTCCATGGCTCGCTGCGTTGTTCTTAACTTAAGCTGAACTATTTTCGTTAGTCTCCACGTTTCTGCCCCGTAGGTGAGTACCTGTAAGATACAGCTGTTGTACACTTTTATCTTGAGGGAAATTGGTAAACTGCTACTCATGATCTGAGAGAGCCTGCCATATGCGCTCCACTCCATTCTTATTCTTTTAGTTATTTACCTCTCATGATCCGGATAAGCTGTCACTACCTGCCCTAAGCAGATGTATTCCTTTACAACTTCCAGGCCCTCGCTGCCAATTGTGAACTGCGGTTTTTTTGCTAGAGTGTTGAACATTACCTTGGTTTTCTGCATGTTAATTTTTAGAACCAGTGCTCTGCTCTGCCTGTCTAACTCATTGATCATGATTTGCAGTTCACCTCCTGAGTGACTCAGCAAGGCAATGTCATCAGTGAATCGCATATTATTTAGGTATTCTCCATTTGCTCTTATTCCCAACAGTTTTCAATTGATGTCTCGGAATACCTCCTGTAACCAGGCGGTGAACAGCATTGACGAGATCGTGTCTCTACATTAATTTCTTTTATTTTTTTTTCATCAGGCGCATGTGTCCCACCAAATTCAAAGACCTGACTGCGAATTGTTGGCTGTTGTTATCGCAATTCACAGTGTGGTCCCCTTACCGTTGCTAATGTTTGCTTTCCTTCAGGTGTCCAAAGCACAGACCATTTAAATGTTCTTTTCCGGTCAAACATTATAGTGGCGATTGCTGGTGATTTCAATTCTCATCACGTAATTTGGGGTTTTCGTACTGATGCATGCGGGCAGCTTCTTTGGTCTTGGATGTCGGCAAGGAACGTGCGTTGCTGTAACAGTCCAGGAGCTATTTTTATGCGTTTCGATTCTCAGTCAGTCTTTGACTTAACTGTGGCAGTGAACGGGATGCAGGTTTCTTCGTAGTCTGCAGTATATTTTCGTACTTCAAGTGATCACTTTCTCATATCTATCACCATAGCAACTTCTCACCTCAAGACGATTGCTTCTCCTCAAAACTTTGTAAACCACACACTTTCCAGAAAACTTGTGCAATCCTTTTTCTCCTCCAGTGCATGATCTGGTAACTTGGATCGCGTTCAGAAAGTTCTCTATTTCGTGTTAGGGGCCTCTGACCGTTCCGTGTTCACGGTGCTGTCTTCAGTGAAAAAAGAAAAAAAATGCCCTCCTTGTGGTGGAATCATGAGTGCGAGAGAGCATACCGACTAGAAAAGCTGCCTGGCAAAGCCACTCTCATAACCATGGCCCGCGGAATAGGATAACTTACAAATTTTGCGCGGCTTTATTTAAAAGAACCATTGCCAAGGCGAAGGAGGAGTACAATGCGAATTTGAGCAGTTATCTATCAAGCCCAATTAACAGCAAATATTTGTACCGATTCATGGAACGCAACCATACAACGCCGTCCTCTCATGTTACACAGTCAGTGGTTTTGCCACCCAAGGATGCAAAAAAAAAAGGAATTGACCGGTTGCCCGGATAGCACAAGTCCTTGCTCTACACTTTCAAGCGCGGTTAGTGGTTCCATTCGTCCTACCCCCTCTGTGCGCAGACTTCGTTGCGGTTACGCCCATTGAATTATTTTTCATAGTTACTGGCTTCAAACCTGCAGCTCCTCGACTCCATGGGGTCTCTATAGGTATATTGAAGTCTCTAGCGGAAGAATTTACCTCTGAGGTATTGCATATTGTTAATGTGTCTCTGGAGACAGCTTGGCTCCCTCCTGAATGAAAAATTGCGAAAATAGTCTTACTTCTCATAGATCTAAAAAGCGTTTTATAATTGATAACATTCGGCCTATTTCCCTCTTGTCTTATTTAGGTAAACTTATTGAACGCATTGTTCACAGCCGCCTTACAGATCACGTTCTTGCAACACAAGCCTTCAGTGCTTCTCAGGTAGGGTTTCGTTGGGGGTTCTCGATTTAGACCGCGAGTTTAGATTTGGAAAGCAGAATTAGTTTTGCAATGGAGAAAAGAAAGAAGCCGCGGCTTTAGTTACTTTGCATATCGCTAAACCATATGAAAACGTAGAGCATTCAATACTATTGAACAAGCTTGACGAAATTCGACCGCCTTTTTACATTCTTGCATGGGTTGAGGAATTCCTAGACGATAATGTTTCTTCTGTTCTGGCGGTTCCTTTACTTCCGAGACTTTTTCACAGACTAGGGGTGTGCCTCAGGGTTCGGTACTTTCTTCTTTACTCTTTAATATACTTAAGCGAGACATACGAATTCGGGGTGACGTCAAAGTGTATGTGTATGCGGACGACATCGCCTTTTTTGCTTGTGCAGGAGACATTCACTAACTTTACCAACTCATGCAGGCCTACCTCAATGCCCTGGAAGTATGGCTTGGCAAGTCACATTTAATTCTCAACGTGAACAAATCTTCCGTTCTCATTTTTTCCTCCAGCGTCTCCTCTTTATATCAGTCTACAGTATTGTGGCGCCCAAATCCCGCAAGTTGAGTGGTTAAAGTACCTAGGTGTAATATAAGACAATCACCTAGACTGGCGACCTCATATCAGAAGTATGGTCCTTAAAGGTGAGCGAGCTCTCGGTCGCTTGATGCGAATCAGCAATAAGAAATTCGGTATGCGCAGAGACACTCTCTTATTTCTCTATAAGACTTGTGTAAGACCAGTTTTGGAGTTGGGTTGCGTTCTGTTCTCAGGCTGTCGTAGGTACAAAATTCAACCTCTGGCTGTTTTGGAGAGGCAGTCTCTACGGCTTCGCCTGGGTTTACCAAAATCAGTGGCAAATTATGTCCTTTTTTTAGAAACTTGCAAACTGGATTTGAACTCTAGATTCCAGCTTGTCACTGTGCGCACCTTCTTAGGAAGACTTGAGCCAATGCCTGCAGTGGCTCCTTTAATTTTTTACTAACCCAGCTTTGTTTTTATATAAACGTTGGCCGCTTTACAAACTGCCTCAATTTGTGTTTACTGAGCGCCTCTTGTTTAGGATTGCAGTCTCGCTTAGGTCAGTGCAATGCGCCAGCAATCTGCACGCTGCAGCAGCGGTTTGCTTTGACCATACGCTGCCGCTATATGCAAAGCACTTATCTGTCAATGTGCTAAACAGTCTCCTGGAGGAATAGGTGTTCCAGTATTCGAGCCATGCTGCACTTTTCACAGATGACTCTCAACAAGGCGAAAAGGCAGCAGTAGGTGTTTATTCGCAAACACTAGATTAGAGTTATTCTATTCGGGTCCCTGCTTATTCATCAGTCTTCGATGCTAAACTTCTCGCTATTGGTTTCGCCCTTCAGAAAGTTCCACGGAATATTTCTCAAGGTATCATTCTCTCGGACTGCCTCTCAGTCTTGATAACACTAGAAAGTTCGGCAACTAGTCTCCTGTACCGATCCCTAATATACTTTGTGCCACGTCATGTCCTGGAGGTGTGCTTTCAGTGGATCCCAGGGCACTCTGGCATTACTTCAAATTCGATGGCCGATTTCTTAGCAAAATCTCCCATCTATGGGCCTGTTGCCCATGTCCTTCTGAAGCTCACCGTACTGACCATGTCCCGTTATGAACGTTACCAAGTACACCATTACCTGAGCCATGAGCCCATCCTTGGTACAGCGGATTTCGAACACTTGAAATTTCCATGGAACATACGTTCTTGCGCATCAAGACAATGTGAGGTTTCCATGACGCTGTTGCGCCGCAGGATTCCTCGCCTTAATGTATATTTATGCCGTTCTGGGTTCACGCCGTCGAATCTATGTGCGTCATGCGGGGACGTTGAAACGATAGATCATTTCATCCTCTACTGCCGGCGGTTTGCACGGCACAGAATTCAGTTTTTGGCAAAATCCTCTCGCTCAATTAGGGCTGCCGTTTACTCTTCCTGTCCTCCTCTCCTTCGGTGCATTTTTCTTGTAATGGAGTCTGGGTAGCTTTTGATCTCTAATAAACGACATCAGTCGACTTGATGCCACTTGGCTAATAGCCGGCGTTGCCACATTAATAAAAGAGAGTTGCTCCATATTAGGGTGTGTATTCTGAGGCAGCCTTGAGCACAGGGAAACTAAATTTTCTCCGAAGTACACATTGGCGAAAATTGAAGAGCCCCAGTAGTTTGCTTCTAACCCATGTAATAGGGCGCTTAAAATCCGTGCAAGTTCTAGCATAAACAAGGGTAACAAATAGTGTCTCCTCCCTTTCATGAGCGCTGGAACGCTGCCGACAGATAACCAGATAACCGGATAGATAACCTTACAAGCATAATCCTTGACATGTAGCCTTCCGGCAAACGCTGTGCAAGAAGACTACTGAGGATCGTCGAAATATATAAATCATGCAGTGAACTCCATCATCCAAAAAGAAAATCTGTGCAGTTCCGAGGTCTTCAGGTCAGGCTCGTTTCTCACCTGTATGCAGAGGATTTATGAGTAGGTAGTGATGTCGAGGGCGTTCACTATGCTTCAGTTATCCCGTCTTGCGACCTTTCATAACAGATAGTCTTACTAACCTTTCATACAATTTTTTATTCTTTGATAGGAACAGAAATACATCAACCGTTTTGTTAAACTGTGTAATGAGAGAGGTGCTAAGGGTTTGAGATTCTGTTTTCCTATTTGCGAAGTGTTTTGAGCAGGAAGATTCTATCCTCGACTAAACCAATGCCGCAACAGTCAGCAGCCTAATGTGGAAAAAGAAAATAATTTCTACTTCAGCTAATGCAGAACTGCTGAGAAGTACTGAATTGTTTTCAGCATCTTGCCGGCAATAGCATGGAATTAGCACGAATATATATAGGCAGGAGGTTATTGAAGTATTATATTTCTTTATTGTGTCGGTATCCAAAATGTGGCGTACGACCTAGAACAAAATAATTCAGAACTCTACAAAACCAATATATTCTATGTTGAGCAATTTACCGGATCAAGGCAATCCCAAACAGAATACATTTCACGGCTTTTATAAGTCGTATTCCTCGCGTAAGGTGGAAGGGATCCTTACCAAGTTATCAAACCTAGGTCTAATCGCGCCGAAAACGCAGCATAACACTTAAATACGAGGCTCTTATACTTTTAATCAATTACTCTGTGCCTTCATCATTAAATTGAAAGAAACAATGCGTAATATGATGCAAGAGAGAAAATAAAATCACCGTGAAAGCAATAACACCTATTAAAAATCCAAAATTTTGGCAGTGAAATCATCAGTGAGACTACATGCTTTTGAAGAACAAGGCTAGCTTCGACAATAAAATTTTAATTCTAACCGCAAAAAAATGAAAATATAATTCAACTATTCATGGTAACAAAAAGAAATCAAGGCATGTTGTTTTCGAACCCGCCGCGGTGGCTCAGTGCTTAAGGCGCTCGTCTACTGAGCTGGAGTACCCAAGCTCGAACACGGCCGCTGCGGTCGCGTTTTTATGGAGGCGAAATGCTAAGGCGCCCGTGTGCTATGCGATGTCAGTGCAGCACGTTCAAGATACCCAGGTGGTCGAAATTATTCCGCAGCCCACCACTACGTCACCTCTTTCTTCCTTTCTTCCTTCACTCCCTCCTTTATCCCTTTTCTTACGGCGCGGTTCAAGTGTCCGCCGATATATGAGACAGATACTGCGCCATTTTCTTCCCGCTAAAACCAATTTTTATTTTTATTTTTTTTCCTAAACACGCTTGCTTTCGCATTCCTCCACGTAATCAGACTTAAGAGACCTATGATTTTTTCCTGTTATAAGCCCTTTGTAGTTTGTATTGCAAATAGGGTATAGTTGAATACCCCTATTTAATGCCCGCAAGGACCTCTAAAGTAGCAAAATAAGTAAAGGAGGTCGATCTAGCGCAACATAATCCCCCCTGCACCATAGCACACTGCTGCTAAGCATAGAGACATCGATGAAGGTGGCGGCCCTGCGTGGGGATCTGCCATGCGGCTCTCGCACAGGCTAAACAGTCCCATGAGCACTAACGGATCACGTGGAACCTCTGAACCTTTAATAGTGGATAAAAACCTTATGATATAGGGCATAATTAATCCCAATGTCCGTTTTAAGTAACCATTGAAGAATCTCAGCAAAATAAACACGGCTTCACGACAAAATATAGAGCATTGAAAAATACCTTCTGCATGTTGACACAAGCGACAGTTTAGAGACTATGGCACAAACTTCTGTTTTTCACACCGCCAGTTTTCACAAGTAAGGCTTACGTCCAACGTTTAAACAAGAAAGTCTTTGCGGTCGATTTAACGCACATTCGTTGCACCCTCTTTAATATGCTGTTGTCTAGATAAGAGAGGTAAGGCTGAAAAAGCATGGTACAGGAAATAAAGCCTCAATCAAAACTTTTGTGATTTGTCTCCTGGATAGATTGCTTAGGTATTCTGAGGAAAACCGTACAGTGAGGAAATGGAATGTTTCGGCGACTTCTCACTCCTATGATTAGTGGGCGCAAACAGAACAGCTAAATGGGCACTTAACCGACTGTTAAACACAGCTAGGAGAAAGGGTTGGTTTGCACTTTTACAAGAAGAAAAACCTTTAATCAAGCTGATGAACGAACGAGTGCTGAAGACAAGCTCCGGCAGCTTCCAGAGGGAGGAACAACTTTTCTCGACCAAAAGGCTTTCCAGGGGCGCAGACGGACATTGGTTGAAAACTGTTGAAGGGTATCGTCCGATATCCTTATGCAGCATACATTATAAGATATTTGTCAAGGTTCTTTCTTCCCGTTTGCAGCTTGTGGCATAAGATCCCTTAGGGCAATACAAAGTGTGCGGGATCAAAGGCCGCATTATCCAAAACCACATTCATATCGCATTTTCCGTGATAGAGACTGTCAGATAAGATCAATCAAGTGGCTCTTATTCACAATGATCTGACAAGAGTTTTTGATAAAGTGTGCCATGATTTTTTGCTTGATGTATTGGAGAGTGCAAACATTGATGCTATCTTGCCTGAAGTCTTAGCATCATCAAGAACACAACAATTCATGTCCTCTCATGATCGCATTGTGAAATTGAGATTTTGCCTTATGATATTGACGTCGCCCTTTTCTGTTCTAATAAATTGTGTGCTCGTGGTTTTGCGTGTTACTGAGCAGTTTTTTTATTGTTCGGGTGCGTCTCTTGACATCAATAAAGCAAAGGTGAAACCTGGCTGCGTCGCTGTGGTACAAAACCAAGCTTAGTGGGTGACATCAGGTGGGCATCACCTGGTCAGCCTCGCCCTGCCCGCATATGCCTGGCGAGATGGACATGAGATATAAAGCAAGAACACTTTCTTCGGACTGTATGAAAACAACATGTTTTTACTTTAAACGATGGGAACGTTGTTTTTCAAGATGCTTCATATTCAGCGCATGCCATTTGTGTTTCTTCGGCTTTTCTTCTCCTAGGAAGAGCAACACAAGGGCGATGTATCAAAAGGAATGGCACAATGCAGCATTGTTTAATGATTACAAAATCTGAAATTGCGCATCTAAAATCGTTTTAGACGTCAAAAACCTGAACAGCAAGAATAAATCTGTACTAAGGTCCGTGACTGCTTCTGCTTTTCTGCTTGATATTCTGGGCTCTTTTACCGCTGCTGCGTATTTGAACGGCATTCTCGAACAACACTTTGTTTGTGCGTAATTGAAAACCTTTCGCTTTTCTTGACAAAGAAAACAAAAATCACTTTCCTGACTTTAGCTGGCAGCAACGGGAACGAGTGGGGCTTTAGAGTAAATACAAGAAAAAGACATATAATAGGAGCCGTGGTAGACAGTCGCTGCTGCGATAATTGATTCTCAAACGCTCTACAGTTGTAGAAAACTAGATGCGCTCAAAGTAAGAAGAAACGTCATATTGTCCTGTTGTTTCCCCCGGTAACAGAAATGCTCACCGAAAAAACAGTGGCAGTTTAGTTTACCCATGCGCCAACCATTCGACATGAAAAATGGTTGGGTTTCATTTTCTAGTCATGAGACAATTTCATGTCTTGGAAATAATAATTACTCCCTCTAGCTTCTAGATTAGACTTAAAAAGTCATGCAAAAAAAGGTCGCTATCTCTTAGCACTGCATTCTGTTACTGCGCTCTTTCTGTGTTACTGTGTAAGATGCTTCACAATAAAGTATTTTGGCGCACACCTTTGAGAAGATCTTAAGTACGCGCCTGTCTCTACTCAGTGCCTAAGTGACACTGGGTGGCTTAAATTTTTTATGCAGTGTCATTGCACCACACGAGCTGCATCGGATACGAGTGGCGTTTGAAGTAAAAGAAGGTATTCGTTTCTCAAGCAGAAGTCTGGCCTTTTAACCTTATAATTATGAACCCTTACAATTGAACGTTGCTATTCATAGCAGCTCTAAGTAACCATTGTTGGTAAATTGTTTGCTTATTCATGTTCTTGAGTGGGCTCCGCGTTTCGCCTTTCCAGTTCTCTATCTATAGTATTGATTTTACTTTTGTTGCTTATTTGTACTTTATTTTTAACTGTTTTTTATTAAACGTGACACCCACGTCTTATAATGTGCACGGCCCTGAGGGTAATGGCCTGAATAAACACCGAAAGATTAAAAGCGCCATGTATTTTGTCCATCCTCAGGGACAGATGTCTAAAGAGCGTTCATATCAATCCAGAAGAATACAAAAAAAAAGCAAATACGTGCTCGTTGCTTTAGTACTTTTCGAGAATTTTGGCTCTTACATATGTATTGTTTATGTATGGCAAGTTTTTAAAGATCAGGTGATGGCTCAGTTTGACCTTTCAAATGCATCAAAAATGTTTTTTTTCTTGAAGGGGAGTATTCTAAATCACAAGCTCGCATGAGTCTCTTCGACGCTCAAAAATCTTCCGAAGAGTTGCAGATATCCAGCGCAGGACACAAAAAGTTTTCAGAATAACTCTATTCCGTTATCGTGTCTCGCTCTTGTGAAAAAAAATAATGCATCAGTGCTTTGTGCGATAGATTACAGGCAAAAAATTAGCAACCGCTGGATATCCACATGCCATCATCATCAGTCTGTCATGTATCAATGTTATGACATGTATCAATGTTATGACACGTGTTCAGGAGCTGGCATATTTCAAAGAAATGCAAGGAGACGGAAAAAAAAAACGCGACCTTGTTCTGTGCGCTCACGGTCTGCAGCACGGTTTAATCAATTACAGCATGAAAATACGAGGTGAGCTCCTGCCTTGAGGCTCTGAATATGATTCCCAACTATTAAAAAAAATGGCGTAAAACTCGCGCCGTATTTCGCATGAGCGCGACAAACAACAGCCTGTTTTTTCCTTGCGACTTCTTGGTGGTGTACGCAGTTCTCAGCGTGCGCGGTCATATGCACAGACTGGGACAAAGTGTTTCTCAGCGCGCACGTGCAGGTAAAGGCTGGGACAAATTCGCTGGACCACGGGCACTGTAAACGAAGCCCATAGCTTTAGATTACCCGCTTGATGGTGGCAAGCCCTCTAGAGACGAAACTTAGCCGCCTGTATTTTTTTTTTTTTGCACTAGTGTGGGCTCTATTTGGGGAC
Organism: Amblyomma americanum; assembly: GCA_030143305.2. Taxonomy (NCBI): domain Eukaryota; kingdom Metazoa; phylum Arthropoda; class Arachnida; order Ixodida; family Ixodidae; genus Amblyomma; species Amblyomma americanum. The sequence continues at coordinate 214,415 of JARKHS020035671.1, read as the reverse complement.
TATAGTACTAATGTTATTGGCTACGTTTACGGAATACTCGGTCTTGGAACTTTTGTCCCCGACTCTACATAGACCAATGTCGTCATCATCATCATCATTATCATCACCAGCCTGATTACACCCACTGCAGGGCAAAGGCCTCTCCCATTCCTCTCCAATTGATCATGTCCTTTGCCAGTTGCGCCCACCCTATGCCTGCAAACTTCTCAATCTCTTCCGACTGCCTAACGTTCTGCCGCCCCCTGCTACGCTTGCGTTCTTTTGGAATCCACTCCGTTATCCTTAAGGACCAGCGGTTATCTTTCCTGCGCATTACATGCCCTGCCCAGGCCCATTTCTTCCTCTTGATTTCTACTAGGATGTCGTTAACTCGCGCTTGTTCTCTCACCCACTCTGGCCGTTTCCGGTTCCTCAACGTTACGCCTCTCTTTTTTTTTTCCATGGCTCGCTGCGTTCTCCTTAACTTGAGCTGAACCCATTTTATTACCCTCCTTGTTTCTACCCCGTAGGTGAGTGCCGCTAAGATACAGCCGTTGGACACTTTTATTTTGGGGAATATTGTTAAACTGCTATTCATAACCCCAGATTGGAGGCCGCCGGTGCCCGGTTGAGAGAACCTCGGACTAAAGCGTTGGCAGCCTCATTTCCGGGATTCCCGGAGTGGGCAGGCACCCATATGAGCTCCATGTGGCGGGGCGGGTGTGCGGCAAGGGAGTTCATTATGCGGAATGCAGAGGCGTGAACTCTCCCGCGAGAAAAATTTAGTTTGGCAGTTTTAGAGTCTGATATTATATACCGCACCTCCGTGCACGTGATGGCTCGGGCAATGGCGGCCCCATCAGCGTCCTCCGAAGTGGCAGTGGGGGATATGTGGAGAGTGGCAATCGGTTGTAGGGGGGGGGGTCGTGATTGCTACAACCGCGTCCTCACCTGTGCATGCGGCATCCACCAAGACGGCTATAATACTTACGTAAGACCAACTTTGGAACTCGGTTTTGTTCTGTTCTCCGGTTGTCCTAGATATAAAATTCAACCTCTGGTTCTTTTGGAGAGGCGCGCTCTACGGCTTTGCCTGGGTTTAACAAAATCAGTGGTGAATTCTGTCCTCTTTCTGGAAGCTCGCATACGGTACTTGAACTCTCGCTTCCAGCTTCTCAAAGTGCGCACCTTCTTACGGGGACTTGAGCCAATCCCTGAAGTTGCTCCTCTAATTTTTTCGACTAACCCAGCTTTGTTTCTAGATAAACATTGCCCGCTTTACAAACTGCCTCAATTTGTGTTTACTGAGCGCCTCTTGTCTAGGATAGCAGTCTCGCTTAGGTCCGTGCAATGCGTCAGCAATTTTCAGACTGCACCAGCGGTTTGGTTTGGCCACGCGGTGCCTCTATATGCAAAGCACTTATCTGCCATTGTGCTAAACTGTCTCCTGGAGGAATATCTGTTCCAGTATTCGAGTCATGCTGCAATTTTCACAGATGCCTCTCAACAAGGCGAAAAGGCAGCAGTAGGTGTTTATTCCCACACACTAGATTGGAGTTTTTCTATCCGGGTCCCTGGTTGTACACCAATTTACGCAGCTGAATTTCTCGCTATTGGCCTGGCCCTTCAGAAAGGTCTCAGCAATATTTCTCAAGTTATTATTCTCTCGGTCTGCCTCTAAGTCTTGGCAGCACTAGAAAATTCGAACACTAGTCCATTGTACCGAACCCTAATGCGTTTTGTGCCACGTCATGTCCAGGAGGTCCGCTTTCAATGGATCCCAGGGCACTGTGGCATTAATTCAAATTCGATGGCCGATTTCTTAGCGAAATCAACCATCAATGGCTTTGTTGCCCATGTCGTTCCCAACCTCACCCTTCTGACCGCGTCCCGTTATGAACGTTACCAAATACACCATTACATGAGCCATGAGCCTATCCTTGGTACAGCGGATTTTGAACATTTCAAATTCCAATGGAACATATGTTCCTGCACATCAAGACAATGTGAGGTTTCCATGACGCTTTTGCGCTGTAGGATTCCTCGCCTTAATGTATATTTATGTCGTTCTGTGTTCACGCCGTCGAATCTATGTGCGTCATGCGGGGACGTTGAAACGGTCGATCATTTCATCCTCTACTGCCGACGGTTTGCACGGCAGAGAATTCAGTTTTTGCAAAATCCTCTTGCTCAATTTTGGGCCTCCTCTCCTTCGGTGTAACCGTCAAAGGGCATGCAATTAGGAAGGTGTGACAGCTTCTTCACAAGTATATCATTGAAACCGGAGATTTTTGTGTTAACTTCTCGATGGTTTTACTGTCCTCTCAAAATTATTTTTCTCTCTGATTAATTCTTAAAATTTAGTTATTCTACTCGCATCGGTTTGTTTTCTTGATTTTCATTCTGATTTCCTCAAGCTCTCTGAAAATTCGTGAATTTCTTTTTCTCTCAGAGTCCTCTCAATTCATGACCCGCTTGAGATAAACCTGAGTGAGATTTTTCCTCTTTGAATCTGCACCAAACCCTGGCCAATTGCCCACCATGAGTATGTGCCATCGTATTTGAGGCAACAATAACAACAAAAAAGACAGCGGTTTGCTACCCTACACTACGGAAAAGGATGAGGCGATACAAACTAATGGTGAAGGAGGAAAGCGGAGGAAAATGAAGCGCGTGTGAAAACATCTCGCGGTATGGTCATGGCCTAAAAAGCAATCCGGACGCTCTGAAAAAGCAGAGCAGTGCTTGGCAGACCCTCATCGCCGACGATCACCGCTACCGCTGCCAGAGTCTTCATTTGCGTCAGCGGGATTCGGTCCAGGCATTCGAGCGCACGCCATAGAGGCTACCTTTCGGCGCTGTATACAGGGCATGCACAGAGAACTTGTACAATTCCACTTTCCTCGCTATTCCACGAGAAAATCGTGGTCACGCGCGCGAGTTTTTGAAGCCACTGCGTCGTCTCTCCAAATCGGGATCAACACATAATCGCCGTCGTGGGAGGCGATTCTCGTGGCCTCTTCCGCACGATGATTCCTTGCTATGCCGTTGTGTCCTGTTAGCCACTGTCGCGTACATTGTTGATGGCAGAGTGATGCATCTCTTGTATTTCAGCAAGCGCTTGCTCATGAGATAAACTGCGAAAAGCATCCGCTAAGCCAGTTGAAATAGACAACGACTGGGGCGTTTTTGTTTCATATATTTAATGGAGAGTGTGAATATTGCGGAGTTAGCTGATGCGTCCATCGAACTTTTAAAAAAGCGTTAACCGCATTGCTACTAGCAGATGTTTCTTTTTCTTGATCAATGTCATTCTGTTCCATTTCTGCTTGTTTGTATGTACATACATCCCGTCACAAAATTAATATATACAGTGCAGTTGTGATATGTGTGCATTGTGGCTGCGTAGTGCGTATTACAAGTTTAATATGTTTGTACTTGTGTGAATTCTGTACTTTTGTCTTTTATATGTATTTCCTTCTTTTATCACTGGTGTCGAAACTGTTTGCTGTAGGGGGCTGGGACCTTTCGTCAGGTCGTTGCTCCCTTTAGTCCCAGTTTCCACTCGCTATGACGAGGAAATAAAGTTCATTCATTCAATTTCAGTAAAAAAAATAAAGTTATTGGCTAGTTCACATCTTACATTCAGCGCTGTGCTGGCTGCGTAGCTTACGTGCATGCTGAGACGAAACAAAACGTTTCAATTGGAGACAGGAGGTTACAAACAGCCAACCAATGCACTGCTGCAGTAAAGAGGGGCAGGTTTCGTTACAACACGGCTAAGTATTGTATTTCTCTAGACGAACATTTAAAAAAATGTGGAAACATTTCTTCTGAGAGCAGCATGAATTTTCGACTGGAACAATGGTAGATGTTGGTACAACAATTTATCCAGCTACCTACACTGAACTTTGGAAATCAACACTATTCACGTCTACATTCACATCGGGTAGTTTTCGGCAGTAGGAAATATGCGTTCTATTATAGCAACATTTTTACCAGGAAATGCATAGTTCGATCCGTGCACTTCCGAATTGTATTTAATTACTCTTCATAACTACCGCCAGTGACGAGAGTAAGGTAGGTAGTTAATACATTTCTTTCTCACCGAGAACAAGGACGTAATTTTGGCGATATATTAAGCCGTCCTATGTCCATGTGCTGTAGAACAAAAACAATCCTGATAGCAGAAACCAAGCAAGTGAAGAACTTCCTTTTCTTAAAACATTTGACGAGTCAGCAGGTGCACACTTACAAAGTGTCATTCGGGAACACATCTGATCAGGAGAAGCATTGCTATTTCGATTTTCAGGCCATAATCAAATTTAGTTATAAGCATAAATTCTAACACAGTGCCGATGAGGTGGAATAAGGCAAGCATAATAAATTTCAGTGTAAGCTTAGTTTTATGATAAACTGATATCTCACATGTATCTAGCGAAAAAGTAAATTCCTCAAACATATTTGGCCAGGCGTATAGACATGTCTTGACCTGCGCAAGCTGCAGTGTTACCTCCAGACGTATTTTCCTAATCTATATTACAGCTTCTCGGTGCGCGAGCCGATGCGCGGGAAGCGAGGAAGACGATTTAACTTGTCATGTACGCAACACGTTGATGTGAGTTGGCACGGATCGCTCAGCACTAACCGCATGGGCGCAATTTTTCAATTGCTCGAGAAAGCTCTAAATTTTGTCTCAGCCGCGGCACCACCTATAATCGCGTTTTCGAAATTCCAAAACACATATATTGCTATTTCTAACAGCCGATTACAAAACTGTAATTGCAACCAGCTAGTTTTCAAGCTTCGTAGTAAAGATCACTCAGTGTTTCCTGGTGTGCACCAACGCTGCAAATAGTGCTGTGAATTTTCGTTGTGTTTTTTCGTTTGCTTTGGTTCGTTTTGGATTGAAAACGTGACCAAATTTATCTCGATTGAGGTGCCATAATATTGTGGTAACTTTAATAACACTTCAATAACACTTGTGTTGGGCCTTCTTGGTGCATGCTGATACAGATGAACGATGTGCGCAGAACATTTGACGAACCACATACACGGTGTGGTAACTTTGCCCGCCGCATCTCGAAAGTCCGCTATCAGCTTAAAATTTAGCACGGCCGATGGCGGCGGGCATTCTGTTTCGACGACCGCCGAGCACGCTTGTTACTTTCGCCGCCGCTGAGTCATTCATTTCAATGTGGGCGCAGGTCACACCAATAAACAGTTTCTATTGGAAGCCTTCTTTCGCTTTCTTCCTCGCTGCCTGGACTGCCGTAACCACTACGTGACATCTGGCGGAGAACTGGCTGCCGTGGATCTGCAACACCCCTGAAGATGGAGGCCAACGCTGCATGATCACCGCATGTTCTTCAGCAACCACGAGATCCTCCTGCATTCAGAGGTCTACCCTATGAAGACCCCGAGGAATGGTTGGACCAGTTATATCGTGTGGCGACATTCATCGCATGGGACCATCAAGAAAATCTACGGTACGTCTTTTTATTCCTGAATGGACATGCTAAAACCTAGTACAAAAATCGCGGGGCTTCTCTGCGAACTTGCAAGAATTCAGGAAAGAAGTAATGAAAACATTCACAAGCATCGTTAGCAAAGAAAAGGCAGAATTACTGCTCGAGAAGCGCATCTAACTCCCGACCGTCCTTGCTTCGTTATGTTGCTCAAGCGGTGGCAATGGACGCAGAATCCAAGTTCGCCATCTTTATTTCCCCCTTGTACAACCGGTTCCCCTCAGGGGCTCTTCGATGGCTGGATGACGTGGTCGGGAAGGATTTCTTCCACTTGGTCCCGTATGGCTGGTCCTTCTCGCGGCGACACACGGTAGGGACTATGGCGGTGTGGTCGGTCGTGCTGGTCGGTTAAAATTCAGGGGACACTTTGCTGACCTACAGGATGGTGAGGGGAAAGACTTTAACTTGGTCTTTCTGCTTGTTGGTTACCTTCCCCTTCACTTTAGAACTGCTGAACAGCTTTATAACAGCTCTCATCTGCATTTTGTGGACGTTAGAAATATTTCGCCTGTATATAATTCGTCATTTTTTTTTACATTGCAGGCTCTACTACGTCTATTGCCTTTGAGCCTTCCAGGGGATTCTCTTTCAGAGACTTCATATAAAGCCGGAACTTCTCAACACACTGCATGAGTTTATCTAAAAAATAGTTTGGTCGTCTGCTTGCCTACGTTATTGGTCTCTTGTTACGAAGCACGTATAAAAGATTTATTGACGACAAATATACTTGCCGTTGCGCGCTGCGCAACAACACAAAGAACGTAGCATTATAGCAAAGAAAAGAATCGAAAAAAACGGTATCAAGCAGCACGTCCGACCGCGGAGACCTACAGGGGTTGCAGTTATGAGTTTACATAATTTTGTAAATGGGCTTTCGAGTGAGAACACCGCTTTTTTTGGCATAGCGTTAAAACCGGTGTAGTACGTCATAATACAGCTATGACGGGCTAACTAGCAGGCTGATTAAGTAATATTCAATAGTCAACTTCTGACTATTAGTGTTATGCTCCGTAATTATTGATAGGCATGTCGCCCGCCGTAAGTCATATCCATATAAGTTTTTAGGATTTCGAAAACGCGGTTATCCTAAGCGCTGTCGTCCAACAAACTTTTGCCACATCGCGACATGATACATGTGCTTTCGAGAAGCTTGCAGTGAGAGCAACTCCTCCAGTGCATGTAACTCATTGAAACAACCAACTTTTGTTAAGCCACAGCGTCGAGCGTTTTTGAAATTCTAAAACTGATATGGATACTAATTACGGTGGGCTAAACGCCTCTCAATAATTAACGTGCCCAAGAATAATAAATAAAAAGTGAGCTATTTAATATTAGTTAACCAGCCTGCAACATAGCAGGTCTGATCTTTTTCTGATGTACTACACTGCTGACAATGCATGCCAAAAAAAGCGCACTTCTATCTCAAAAAACGTATTTTTAAAAATTTTGTAAAGTTTTAGGTGAAACACCCTGTGTATAGTTTATATATAACAAGTACCCATCACGCAGAAGACAACAAATCACTAAATGTAGTGAATGTTAGAGAATTTGTCAAACCTGTTTCTTGAAAGGTCAACGCAACGCACCACGACATCCCTCAAAATCCTGGTAATTTCTGATCGAAAGCGTCCGGCGACCAGCTGGAGAGTCCATGCGAAGTCGCCCATGGATGTCTGGTTCCTTACAAGTTGTCTTTGGGTTATATATAAGAGATGTGATCGGTTTGCATTTCACCTGCTTGGGACTTTAAACCCAGAACTACTTACTGAATTATTGGTGCGGAAACGTAGCTAATTCTTGGAATGAGGCCTGTAGTGCTGGGTGGTACGATAATCAATTCCCATAAAGTGAACAAAAACGAAGCTTCAAAACACTCCCTTCTATTGATAATAACCTTGTTATAAGAGGCATTCATTTAATACAGAACAATCTCAGATATCCAGTTACAAGGGTATAACTTTCGGCATTTGGTTCTGCTAAGTTATAAGCATCAAGAAAACTAATGTTCAGTGCAGCCCCGCTTTCACCTTCCCCAATTGCAATAAATATAAAGGCCACCAATAGTCATCAACCTGAGACGGTTAATCGGCCTTCCGCCCATTGCCTCTGAATTCCTGAAAAATAAATCCGCATGGGGCCTTAAGGCACGGTGGGCATCAAAAATATTCATAGCTAGGTTTGGGAGGGAAGACAACTCGAATTATTCCTGTACCAACGACAGCTACTGAAAATGTAGAAGTGCAGGTCGCTGCAAGCAGAGAATTAAGAGACGGTTAATTCAGGGCAAAAAATAGAGTATTGCAGTGGTGACACTTTCACGAAACTTTCCTTCCGACTAGACTTTTGCCCTTTATGTCGCGCCGTGTTTCTTCTTTTCTTTTTTCTTAACTATGTCCAAGGTGTTTCCAACATGGTATTTGTTAGTTGACAACGCTTTTCTGCTGCTGGTCACAATGGGAAATGCTTTCAAGTGTTCGTGATGGGTACGCTCTCTCCTGATCCCAGTTCTCGACGTTCTGTAATCAAAGGTAGGCAAAATAATTTATCGTTACTTTGGTGCTGCCAAAGATCAACAACGTTTGAAAATATATTTGTACTCTTTCTCTCCCAGAATCTTTTCCTACCGTCCAAGTAGCTTGCAATTCGCCAAGTCCGAATCAATAAAATCCCCATTACTGCTCCTTCTTTCCTCAGCCGTCTCCTCCTTTGTTTCCTGACTTTAATTTCTCAATTGCCTTCAACCCTACGGCAGTCTGGAGCATTATCTTCAATCCTGCCCCTCTGCCCCTCTCCCCTAACCCCAACGCACTTTGCGCTATCCACATTAGCGCACGGTAAATAGCCGAGGGTGGTCTAATTACCCCGGAACCCCCAATAAAGCGCCCCTATAAACCATGTATCTGTTCTGGACGTTAAATTCTACTCACAAATCGCGTTCAAAACTGTGTGCACTTTCGAAATTTCATTTATCGTCTAACAGCAATCTTTACAAAAATTTAGGTCAAATATAATAAATTTACACCCACTCTAAACAGCAGGGTTTAGAGGTCGCTACTTTGAGTACGCGGTTTTAGCAGAAATAATTTGGTGTTGAGAATGTGGCCAAATTGACGGCCTTGATGACAATGAAGACCATGAAGTGCAAGCAAGAAGAACCGATAGACGCGAAATGGTCTTTGTAGGTAAAACAATTGTCAGGTTTTTAACCTGGTAGGCGGGCCCGAAGCCTGGAATCAGTATTAGTGGACGACGAAGACGGTGTGCACTGCACAGCCCGAGAGTAGGTTGCAGCACGAGGCGTGCTCGGGTGGGTCAATAGCCTACACAAGAGTCGCAATAAATTCTATGCATTGCGTGTACTTTTTTTCCTTGCAGAATGCAACAGCTGCATGACGCATATAAGCTTTCAAACCGACCAGATATTGCAAAATTTGTGCTCGCGCGAATAGAGACAGTTACCTACCTCCCATGCTTAGATTTTTCGTCTCACTGACGGGATATTAGAAACCCAGTGAGGCCCGCTATTACGATACTGGTGCAAGAGAACCCCTGAATACTGCAAGTCTTCGGAGTCACACCTGATGTCACCGAAGAAGCTTGGTTTTGCACCCCAGTGACGTACCACGTTTTACCTTTGCTTGATTGATGTTGAGAGGCGCACCCGAACTATAAAAATCTGCTCAGTAGCACGCAAAACCACAAGCACACTATTTATCAGAACAGAAAAGGGCGATGTCACTATCATAAGGCAAAATCTTAATATCACACTGCGGTCATGAGAAGATATGATTTGTTGTGTTCTTGATGATACTACGACATCAAGCAAGATAGCATCAATGTTTGCACTTTCCAATACATGAAACAAAAAAATCATGGCAAATTTTATCAAAAGCTCTTCTCAGATCAGTGTGAATAAGAGCCACTTGACTGATCTTATCTGACAGTCCCTATCACGTAAAATGCGATATGAATGTGGTTTTGGATAATGCGACATTTGACCCCACGCACTTGGTATGACCCTAATGCATCTTATGCCACAAGCTGCAGACGAGTAGAAAGTACCTTGGCAAATGTCTTATAATTAATACATGTTGCATAAGATATCGGACGATACCCTTCAACAGCTTTCAACCAATGTGTGTCTGCTCCTCTTGAAAGCATTTGCGTCGAGGAAACTTGTTTCTCCCTCTGGAAGCTGCTCGAGCTGGTCTTCGGGCGCTCTTTGGTCTTAGTTGCCCTTGCGCCGTAAGAACCTAGCATCATCATAGAGCTGGTCTTCAGCACTTACTCGTTCATATGCTTGTTTAAAGGTTTTTCTTCTTTCAAAAAAGCAAACCATCCCTTCCTCCTAGCTGTATTTAACAGACAATTAAGTGCCCATTTGCCTGTTCTGTTTGCGCCCACTCATCATAGGAGTGAGGAGTCGCCGAAACACCCCATTTATTCACTGTACGGTTTTCCTCAGATTGCCTAAGCAGTCATATTCAGGAGATAAATTACGAAAGGTTTGACTGGGACTTTATTTACTCTACCATGCATTGGCAGCCTTACCTCTTATATCTAGACAACAGCATATTAAACTGGGTGCAACAAATGTGCGTTCAATCGTCCGCAAGGACTTTCTTCGTTAAACGTTGCACTTCAATCTTAGCTGTAAAAATGTAGCTTTGTAAAAAGTGCATTTTGTGCCATAGTCTGTGAACTGCCACTTGTGGGACCAGCCTGTAAGTGTTGATCATTGCGTTATTTTTGTCGTGATGCCCTGTCTATTTTTTTAGACATTCTTCAACGGTTACTTACGACGGACATTGAGATTATACCCTACACCATAAGGTTTTTATCCACAATGAAAGGTTATAAGGTTCCCATGCGATCTTTTCGTGCTATCCCGTGGAACAGCCGAATGACAGATTTCCAAGCAGAGCCGAAACGTTCATCGATGTCTCTATGCAGAGAACAGTGTGCTATGGTGCTGGGAGATTATGTTGAGCTAGATCAGCCTCCTGCCTGAGTGCGTAGACTCGATGTATGTAATGTGTTTCCGAGAACATTTAAAGAACTTTTTAAGCAAAATTTCCTAGAACTTTTTTTAAGCACCCTTCCGAGAGTGAATATTGCAGTACTATCACATTTTCAATGGTCGGTGAAGGGTAGTCTTGTTATACGCTTCATCCGCACTTCCGTATTACCATGTGAACCATCAAGAATTTGTCCAGTCGCGAATATGGATCTGTGTACAACAGCACACGGTGTGTCTTTGCATTGCATTGCGGCCAAAGCGCGTGGGCTGAATCGTATATTACTGCAGCAGCGTTTATTCCATGCGCTACAAGGCCTCCCACAAAACAGAATTCACTTGTGGGCTCTAAATGTGTTATCTTATACTGTGGCTTCGTCTGCACGATGCGCAAGGAAATTTTTCGATGACCAATAACTGGCGCTTTCGATAACGTACCCATCCTGCCAAGGCACCTCAGTGGCATGGCAGTATGATTAAGTAAATAGAAACATTGCCGGCGGGTTAGCATAGCTAGGCACAAAATACTGTGTGAAAGCGCAGTCGTTTGCAGGTGGACGCCACCGCCACGTACCTGAAAGCGCAAATAGACGTCCATTGACCCTCGTGTCTACAACTTTTAATCCTGAATTGCAATTTACGTTATCTATTTCGGCGGCCAATGCTCAAGAGCCGTGGTTCTGCCACAACGTTGGATGTTCACGCCAACGCATGTGGTACTGACAGTGAGATGCCAACGTGTCTCTCTGTCACTACCACCATATAGATGAAAGCGCGATTTGTATCAGAGCAGTATTAGTGGATGAAGACGGCGATGAGAAATGTACAGCACGGGAGCGTGTTCAGTTTAACACAAGATGTATTAGGCTGCGTATCCATTGAGGCCGTATCAGGTGTGATATCTGGAAGTTGATCTTAAAATTTAAATACTATATATGCTGCGAGCGCTATAACTCCCGCCGGTTTTCTTATGATTCGTTATATTGAAATTGAAAAGAAGCCCTCCCTAAATGCTCTCTGCCATTGCTTATCTATATATTTTCTAGGTGTGTTTTATTGGGGAAAACGTGGCGCCACTACGACGGCAGGAAAGTTTGGTTTGGAAAGCGAAGGGGTATGTTTAGGAGAATTGTTTTAATGCTTCTAATCTAAGGTAAAACCGCTTGTTACGCTGTTTAGTCTCTAAGATAATCTGTACTTGGCTTGATTGCAATCAGTGTGCAGATAAGAAAGGTAATCGAGATCCCATGACTCTTCATTTTCAATTCAATATTTGGATGCAACAGGCTAATGTGTCGACAAAAAGCAAAAGCACTTAGTTTTGCAGCAAACGCTGAAGAATTTGTGAAAAAAAATCGCATATCACAAGAGGTGAAGAACACCGCTTTTGCGATTTCACAAAATATGCAGGTCCGATCTCCGCACAAAGTAAAATGAACTTTAGTCATACCTATAGGGCTATTCACCCCTACAAAGAAACATGTTTTTCCTTCTATAGTTTTGCAGCCAAATATTCTAAACACTGCTGAAAAAGAATGTATTTCATAGGGTTATTTTTTATTTACTTGTTTTGCTACCTTAGGGGTCGTTGAGGGCATTATATAGGTGTATTCAACTGTACCCTATTTGCAATAGAAAATATAAGGGGCTTAAAACGGGAAGAATTCTGAGGGCACTTAAGTCAGCTCAAGTGGAGGAACGCGAAGCATGCATGTTTAAAAAAAATTAAAATGAAAATTGGTTTTTGGGGGATGAAAATGGTGCAGTATCTGTCTCATATCTCACCGGACAGCTGAACCGCGCCGAGGTTCTCAGGAAACCACGCTGCAGACGCCGCAGACGCCCGCGCGCTCTCTCACCGTGCTGTTTTCTCCTCCACACCCGATCAGGAACCCGATTTAAATCCGGTCTATGCCTTCAAAGATCTTACAACATACTATGAAGATAGTCATCGCCTTTACCCTCTCCCATGTAAAGGGCTCAAGAAGGCGAATCAGCGGCTCCTTCTCGGACTTCTCACCAATACATTACTGTGCCCGGCAGCACTAAAACATTTCGACCCCTCCTTTAACGGCAGCTGCCCGTACTGTAGAGCGGTGTCTTCGGACACATATCAAATGGTGTGGGTCTGCCCCTCCAACCCGGCTATTCCCCCCATCCCCAACCTAACCCGGTAGGACTGGGAGGCGACCGACCCTGGTCGGCTTCCACGACTTACAGGCCCAACAAGCCTTAGTCGGGCGCACCCGGGAAGTGGCCATCGGCACTGGGGCCTCAAACTAAGGACCTCTACGTAGTGCTTGTAAGGATCTGTCCCTAATGGGCTGAACTAAACACACATCTGGTCCTTTCCTAATAAATGTTTTCACCACCACCAAGCCTGAAGGGAAGAAAGAAGAAAAGGAAGAAGAAAAAAAAGAAAGGACTGAAAGGAGTGAAAGAAGAAAAGGAAGAAAGAGGTACCGTAGCGGTAGGCTCGGGAATGATTTGGACCACGTGGGGATCTTTAACGTGCACTGACATCGCACAGCACACGGGCGCCTTGAGGGTTCGCCTCCATCGAAACGCGATTGCCGCGGTCGGGTTCGTATCCGGGTACTCCGTATCAGTAGCCGAGCGTTGCTGATGAGAGAGAATGAAAGCTAAGTGCTTGGATGTTAAATTTAAAAGTTTCTCGTTAATGCAGTCGAGTCCTGGCCTGGTGTTCTTTTTTTTCTGAGGGGGGGGGGGGGGGGGGAAGCATACAATTTCACTTGCAACTCCAAGTGCTGACAGCAAAATGGGCGAAAAAGCGACGTGAACATCGGCCTCTTGAAGCAGCATTGCGATATAAATGGGCAATTTGTCGTAAGAACCTCTGTGTCATGACTGTTGAATTCCCCTGCACACTCTTCTATGGGGTGGGTTCTGCTGTTTACACCCAAACTAACAGGAACCGCACCGACGAATTTCCGGTTGACTGTGTTCCCGAACTTGATAGAAAATATATTTTTATCAAACTAGGCCGTCTGAACTTAAAATAGTTGATTTGCGCTTCAGAAATTTGTTCGAGCTATGTTAGTATTGTTTTTGTAGTTTTGCAGTGTGTAGTGTCTTTTGTTCTAACCACTTTCCTTACTGCTCTTTTTTCTAATTATTCCCCTATTTACATCTCCAGTAAACGAAGGATCGTTAGTACATGTGCGGATCTGTAGTCCTTGAAAGCAGGAATTTTCAATTTCTTTCAGTTTAGGATGAAACAACATCAAATTTCCTTAGTCGTGTGATTCTCAGAATTCACCTGAAAACCATCGAAAAAATCATTTCGAAGTTTTCAATAACAGATACTATTTTTAAACTATGCACGTGTGTACTTACATACAGAATTGTAAGGTTTTGAAGAGGGAATTGAAGAAGCTAGTGAAGAGGAAGTCCATTTACGAGTTAGCAGTAAGAGGGAAAAGATGAATTCAAGATATTGCTGCAGAACCGATATTCTGCTTTACCTGAGAAAGGCGGTCTTAATGTTCATATAATGAACGATAATGTAACAGCTATTATTACGGAGTGCACAGTAGAAGTAGGTGGTAGGATGGTTCGACAGGATACCGGCAAGCTATCTCTGGGGACGAAAGATCTAAGGAATTTCAAAGCACGAGGGCGTCTAACCCTGCAGACAGAATAGAACTAGCAGAGCTATTGAAGTTAATAAGTAAGCGCAAGGTAGCCTACATAAGGAAGTTTAATATGGAGAGAATCGAGGATGCCCTAAAGAACGGAGGTAGCCTAAAAGCGATGAAGAGGAAATAAGCATAGGTAGGGAAATGTCATTAGCAATATGGATAAGATAGTTAAAGTACCCTAACAGTTCTACCGAAATCTATACAGTAGCTAATATAATAAGAACGTTGATGATACAGACAGTAGCTCAAACAGCAATGCGTCATCCCGCGGAGAGGCCTTTGTGCTGCGGTGGGTCTATTCAGGCTGGTGATGATGATCATGATGATATGTTATGCACTAGCTTTTTAGTTTTTGTTTTAAGATAATGGGGAAGTGAAAGAAAATAGTGTATAAATCTGTGGTCCCTTATTTCTTCCAAAACATGAATGTATCAGAGCTCAGAATGTTTTGTTAGAATGAGGTATAGGTAATGTACACCGCTAATGGTTTCACGAAATATTTGGATGAACTGGTGATATCTAAGTAGATGAAGGATATTAGTTGTGCTTCTGACTACTGCTCTCGTAGTCAGCAGTAAACCTCATCCAATTAATAACACGAAAATTATATACACGTCTTAAAAATAGAAGGCAATTCGGATATTTAACAAGCATCTGCTCGTTAGCGTCGTTGAAGAGTTCAATAAAATCAGGATAGATATGTGGTGACCTCTAACGTGAGCCTATAATGCAAACAATTTGTACATGTTGAGCTGAAACTCCAACTAATTTCGAGTAATAGCCGAAATGAATAAGAGATGGGAGCGTAAATGGTGATTAGTGCTCCTGCTTCTGGCCGATAATCAGCTCTATCTTTTTCTAAATAAAAAGATCCACGGGGGAACCGCTTGCAACATCTTCGTTGAGGAAGTTTTCCGTTCCGAAGATAATTTCACTTGACCAGATTAGTGCGATAGCTTTAAAAACGCCTACTTGGTTATCAATGTAGACGTTATCAAAGGACACTACTTTGTCTTTGTTTCGATTCGCGTACGTTTTCGTAGATTGTCTTTTCTCTGTGGGCATATTCCTGAAGGAAGCTTGTTAATGCTTTGTGCTGCCTAACTATAGCGGCAAATGCCATTTTTTATGAGTTGCTTCTCAAACGTTCACGAATAGCGCTCATTTTCTTCAAGATTCAGTTCAGCGAAGTCGGCAGCTGAAGAACCCTCCTCAGCCTGAAGGACCCTCGACGACATGTCTTCGTCTATCCGATCTTTCGGTGACATGAGTTCTTTTAATTTATGTTCATTTTGAAATTCTTCGAATTTTGACGTTAAGTTAGGAAATGTAATTATCATCGGTCGAGCTTGATCAGACAAGGCTGGCAAAGGCGATGTACGTGTTCAGTGTTACCGCAGAGTAGAATATGTCAGCTAAAAATATCCCTAACATTCCAGTTTCTGCCTTGCCTTCGTGTTAGTCTTAAGCAACAACAATAATATTCAAGTTGTTCCTTCGCATGACAGCTCAGAACGTGACTTACCGTTTGACACATGATAGCGCCCCCCATAGACCAGATTTGAGCGCCAAGGGCACCTGTATATCTATTATCCGGCTTCGTACTTCACTAATTCACGGAAACAAGAGCCTATGAGTGGCTATGGTCTTTTCCTTTCGAGGTAGGCCTTTTTTCTGCTCAATTCGTTTGTAGAATATTCCTGTGTCCGCCGATCTCAACTCTTGTATTGCTGTAGGTGTGGATGTGTGCGTGTATCGGGCTCGTGTCGGCTTATTTTTTTCCTGTCACGTACATGTTTTTCAACATTACTATCGGTTTAGGCTAGAGGCGCGACTAGTCGTTGTACTTTGCCCGAAACCCACTTCATTCCTGCTTTCCACGTACCTAATACTGCATTTATATTGTGCGGGCAACCTGAAAGTAAAACACGTATCAAAGAAGCATGACGTACTCGCACTGTTAAAAGAATGCCATGCTGAACGCTCAGAATCCCTAAGCGAAATCTCTTGTCTTCATTCCTTAGTGCAGTTGGTAACCTTCCTAGATAATGAACCAACTAGCCCAAAAGAACGTCCCAGCCTCTGTGGCCCACTCCACCTCAGTTACCGGGATTGACCACATATTGCTAGAAGTCCTCCCACAAAAGCGGGGGAAACACAGCACCTTTATATTCAACCTATATAGCCCACCTCGTGCGCAATAAGAACAGTTTGGAAACATACTCCAGGAATGTGCTCGAATAGCAAGCAAAAACGAGCTTGTAGTATTAGGCGACCTGAACACACCCCATAAGGCCTGGGGGTATACAAAAGACACCAGAAAAGGCACCGCCCTGTTGGAAGCAGCAGACAGGGAAGGCCTCAGTCTAGCCACGGACTTTACGACACCTACCAGAATCGGCAACAGCGTAT
Source organism: Amblyomma americanum (assembly GCA_030143305.2). Taxonomy (NCBI): domain Eukaryota; kingdom Metazoa; phylum Arthropoda; class Arachnida; order Ixodida; family Ixodidae; genus Amblyomma; species Amblyomma americanum. Next base: position 197,817 of record JARKHS020035671.1, on the reverse strand, counting down.
GCAGAGACACCACTCCTGGTCTATCTTTTCCAAAGAACGCTGCTAACGTCACATGTACCAAGCTCGGTGAGACACTAAGGAGTGATCATTACATCCTGATTACAGCAATATCAACTCCCAAGCTCACACGTTTCATTGCGGATACGAAGATCACTAATTGGAAATCGCGCTAACAAAGAGAGAGGAGCAGCAGGTTGGACACCATCATATGGAGGGTATACAGGACGGCCCTTAACCTTCCTAAAATCCCCTCGACAGAGCATCTGACCGCAATAGGTGACTTCAACACCTTTGCGTAACTAACAGAAGCCATCCGTGCATCTCAAACACTAAGACTTCAGACAACCCAAGCTGAATGAGCTATCCTATGCCGAGTAGGCACCGTTGCGGACATCCCTGCATGCTCAAGCCTTTCTAGAAAAAAGAACACAGAAAATACATCAGCGTGGCCCCGATACCGAAACATGCTTAGAGTCGTTCACACTGGCAGACGACGAGCACGAGTAGCAAGGCGGAAATTTGGGCGAGTTGGTATTTACACGCTTTTCATTCTTCAATACAAAACCAGTTGATAGTCAGCGCCTGTTTGTGCTAGTCCTTCGTCTTGTGTACCGTTCGTGTTGCGCTGAGAGCGAAAATGAGCACGAGTATCCTACCTCCGCCGACACCTAGCAAATTCCCCGAACGTGGTTTATGTTGATGCCGCAGCATACCCGGATCATGACAAGTACGCAGTGGCGGCAGTGGACCACCGCTTCTCCACTCTATTCTCTACTTTTTAAGAGCCGAAACACCAGCGGCCGCGGAGACCACCGCCGTGGCCATTGCCATTAGGCATTACGAGTCCCTAGGCCAAAGCGCTCACGTGATCACAGACTCGCGACACGCGTGTCGAAACTTCCTGAGAGGCCGAGTTCCTAAGCACGTCAATCGCCTCATTGGTACTACACTCCTCACCAAGGACCACGAAATCACATGTACCCAGGCCATGACGGACAGGAGGGAAAAGAGAGGGCACATGCTCTAGCTCGAGGCATCATCAACCGAGCGGGGCCACAAACCGGGCCCGCTTTTACCCCTCTACATTCTAGGTATAATGAACGCCTAGAGTTTCAGCGTCTTCAAAGGAGACACTTCCCTTTATCTCATAGGAAACTAGACACCCCAGATGCGGTCTCTTGGCGGCAGATACAGACGAACACATTTCCATACCCCCATAGACTTCATCTCATACACCCAACATTATACTCCTAAACTTGTCCTTGGTGCCAGGCCCGCCCTACACTCTTCTTCATTTCGTGGGGATGTGGGGCCAAACCATACACTCTACAGATGGAAAACACGTCTTTTGAGCGGTGGGAGGCGCTGCTGACCAGCGATAACCTGAAGTACTAAAGGGCCCTCATACAAAAGGTCCGCAGGGCAGCTCAAGCAATTGGAGACCTGTAATGAGGGTCCCACCCATAAGCTAGCCCAACTCCCCATCATTTTAATAAAGTTTTTCCTCCTCCTCCTTTTTCTTTCCAGTAATTTGCAGAAATATTGCCGTGATTCTGCTCAAGCCCGCATAAACTCTACGTACTGGCTCACTCGTCTGGCTCTGAATCGCTTCCGGCACTCTTGGCCCCGTCGTGGCAGTGAAACAGTTCACGTCAGCGACCTGAAGCTTTACCATGACCCCGTGATACTTCACTCCCAGTGGCAATCGTAACGACAAACTTCCGTCGACATGATAGTCGCAATGCTATCACTGAGCGCGCTGCTGGTTGGCTCTGGAATGACCGCCAACGGGCAGACGAACGCTGTTCAATCCCCTGCGTTATAGTGCCAATAAAGCCATTAGATATTTAAGGTTTATTACACACCATATTTCTATCAGTTATCCTTACTTGGTATTGTTCGTTATTAAGAGTAACGGTCATGAATTCGAACCGAGTGAGTATAGATGTTTCTTCGCGTGTCGTTTAGTCGCCAGGCTTAAGGGATTAATCGCCGTGCATCAGACTTGTTTTTTGGCAACTTGGCTTAGAATTCAAAATATAAAACGCTGATGTCGAACATCGATAGCGTTTTTTTAGTTATAAATCTTTTCAACCTTAAAGAAAGGCTTGCAAAGTGATGCAGTTGTGCTATATGCGCCTCTGGTACCTTAAGAGACGCTAGGAACACCCCTTAAGACCAGCAATACGAAGATTCTGCTATTATGTCGGCATACTAGCGTCGTGTAGGCCTTCATCACGGGTGATCGTTGCCGGAATTGCGTAACTTCCACCGCAAAATATTTCAGTACAGTAGTGAGGACAAAAACATAACGGCAACAGTGGGGTTGAATGCGATAGTTTAGCAGTTGAGAGTTATTTGTTGCTATTTTAAATAAATTTGATGTCAGGCATCATAATAGCTCCCCACAAGTATACACGATCTATTTAAGCAAGATTTGTGCATGATGTATGTCAGAGCTATATATAAATAAGAAATATTGTTTTGCCTTCTGGCTTTGTTCAACACTAAGCAGTTGAGTTTCCAAATGGAGTCAAAGCGTTAAAGTTTAAAATAAATTAAGTTTTCGATTTTCACAGACATTTCCACCAAAATGTCTAATCAGCCGGCACATGCGTGTCAGGCTCCGTCGAAATCAAGGCACACGATACCTGACCAGAACGTGTCCCTGTAGTATATGCCAAGGCAACATTTGCCTGAGAATGGAGTCCAACTTATTCTAAGAGCAAATACTAATTTCACGTGCTCGATCTGACACAAGCAATATGAAATTACAAAGACGATGTTTCCGGCCAAAGGTCACAGAAAAAGTGCCTGAAACGGCGATGGTGGGCTAGTAAACCTTAACTACGTACTCCGATCTCTATGCAAAATGACACCGTAGAAAAAGACACTGGCTTCGTAGGCCTGCTGTCACGAAAGCTAAATGGTATTAGCATTGAATACGTACGGCATAGTGACCTTATGATATTTAGGACGGTACGGAAGAGTGCAAGGGGGCACTCTTCCGTACCGTCCGTATAGAAAGCACGTGATAACCACATCGACCGAAGGAAACAAAATGTTCATTCTGATTTAGGCAATGCTTAAGCGGCAGACGCTCCAAAAGGCCTTTGTGGTAAAAGCCTTTATGGGCAAAGGTTTTAGTGTAAAGGCCCTTATGTCAAATTTTGTTTCGCATTCAAAGCACCCATCGTAACTTTTTCTTCCATGTTCCACCACAGTTTACGCAGGGCTACCGCAGTGCGCTGCGTGTTGCCTAGGTACACAATATTTTAAATTTCTTGTCTTCATCGAAAATTTCTTCTACGTTAGTGCCACACTTGCTGCGTTGTGACATTCCTTCTTACACGAAAAGTGTTATTTTATTCTTGTCCAAAAGTTTTTTAGAAGCCTTGCAGACGCGTCGTTATATTTATTATATTTAAATTGCTATTTTATTCTTCTTCAAAATTTTTTTAGAAGCCTTGCAGACGCGTTATATATCTAACGGCGCAATTGCCACATTAAGTGATATCGAAGAAGTTTAGTTTTCGCAGCATTTTTGCTCTAAATTATGCCTATATAGACATCGTTGATTGTGCTCGTCCACTATTAAACGGTAACACGTTTATCATGTGATAAATATTTTCGTTCATTGCAGAACTCATGCCATTATTAATATATGCACAAAAGCAATTCTTTTCTGATGATCTAACATGAAGATATGACTGCAAACGCATCCTGTACATTATCACACAGTGGTGACGGTAGTCCGGTGAGCAGGAAGGCAGCAAAAATTCTTCCAAATGAAAGTCTAAATTACTCTTTATTGTGCTGAGTCGTGAACACAAAGAAATGAATCACTCGGCGGCGGCGTAGCGACCAGACTGCCGGTGATCGTCGAACAGAATGCCCGCCGCTCTCGGCCGTGCTCAATTTAAATCTGATACCGAAATTTCGAGATAACGCGCACACACTTAATACAACAGTCTGGAACAACGTAGAATCAGCTCCGCCTGGATGCAATCATTCGCGATAAATCTGGTATGGTCGTGCATTCAAAAAGAAGCGATAAAGGCGCGTGACGCCAGCTTTGAGGAATGAACAGCCATTTCAGTGTGTTGGTTCTACCGCTAGTCGATCATTTTGAATTGAAAATTGTTTTATCTGCCTTAACATTTTGACAATGAAAAAAACAATAGTGGTTTTCACACAGGCCACTAAGCTGGTTCTTTATACCGGATACTAAAATTTCCCACAGTGTGGCCTCATACCTTAATTTCTGCTTATTTGAGTGTTGCCGATAAAATGACGTGCTTTGAGTAATATGCTTGCATATTGGAGGGCGCTTTAAACCAATTCTTACATCTCAAAACGGTTCGCTTCACATAAAACGATCATTTCTTGAAGGAAATCAGTTGTTTATCAGCGTGAGCATGGTTAGAACTGTTGTCCCTTTATGTGCTTTTTTTTTAGTACTAAGTTGTGACTTTTGGGCGTTTCGTTCTCTAACCTACACTGATACAAAAATATCTCACATAAAAGTAGGCTCCTGCTCAAGCAGTCAGGAGTTCCTACCACATCATCGATCGGTTGTTATCGCCAGAAAGGACCTTTCTTAGGCGGTTTTGTGACTCTGGTCGCAAGGACAAAGGTTTGTGCCTCTTTACATCGGTTGTGCACCCCGCTATACACAGAGAAGAAAATATTTCGACATTGAAATAAAAAATTCGCGAAAAAGAACGACAGCATAAAATACTTTATAACATTTTCCGGAAAACTGTATTTTCTCTTTGGCGGTCGAGAATATATTAACGTCACTGCCGTGTTCAAAATACTTATTCATAGAGGTCATCGCTCTGAATATCTATGACCAGAATTTTTTCAACACAAGGATCATGTTGCTGCACTAAGAAATTCTGCCTTATATAAACCAATGGCCAACTCTCCACCACAAGCCAGTCCTTTCCATTGGAAGCGGAGCGCTGCTATCGGTAAGTTTCTTCGGATCTAAAATCTCTGGCTATATGATGGTCGGCTTTCAGAACAATGTGCCAATGCAAAGATTTTGAAGCTAGACTTCGCAGAAGATTCTGCGGTCTGTAAATATTTTTGTTGTTGTCCGTTTTTAGCAGATAACCACAAATTTTCAAAAAGAATAACTTTTCAGCCTTTGTCGTGTCCTTTCCGTGATTCTTTTAATGCCTTTTTACCACCCTCGATATTTTTGTGGAACGTTCTTGTGGATCCTTGGGGTTTTCCTGGTCGTTGACGCCTCATTGCTACAGCTTTGGCCACATGTGCTCTCAAAACCTGATCCTGTTATCTTGTTCAACCTGCTTACGTGGCATGTAGCTCATAGACAGCTTTCTGGTGTTACTCATACTGAATACCATGAAGCTATAGCCGGCCTGTATCCCAGATCGTTTTGGCAGAAGCCGCGCTGATCTAGGTAAGATAACGAGGCATGGACATTAGACGCTGAGGGAGTAGCTTTTATTTTATACATCCGCTTATGCCCCAATGTAGGAGCACGTACAGGCTACAGATGCAAAGCGAATTTTTCATAAATTAACGCACAACGCCCTCCGCCCACTCAATCCTGTTAACGGAGTTAGGAAATGCCCCACGTTTTACGCCATCCCCAAAAGCTCATATGCTCCTACTAAAGCCACTGTTAATAGAGATAGAACCGCACTCCTAAAGGAAAGAGTCATTCTCAGCCCATAGCGTGCTTTAGAAAAAATATACTCTGCAGTTTAGCTGGCGCAAAAAATGTCATTTCTTGGTGTATCCATTACGGCTCTTATCAAATATGTCTTCCAACGGAGCACTGCGTGGTAGGTCGATGTAAATCGAGAGGTGCAGTCATCATCATCAGCCTGACTACGCCCACTGCAGGCAACTGCCTCTCCCATGTCTCTCCGATTAATCCTCTCTTTTTTCAGCTGCGCCCACCCTATGCCTGCAAACTTCTTAATCTCATCCGCCCACCTAACCTTCTGCCGATCCCTGCTACGCTTGCCATCTATTCGAATCCACTCCGTTACCTTTAAAGACCAGCTGTTATCTCGCCTCGCATTACATGCCCTGTCCAAGCCCATTTCTTCCTCTTGATTCGACTAGGATGTCATTAACAAGCATTTATTTCCTTACCCACTCTGCCCGCTTCTAGTCTCTTATTGTTACAGCTATTATTTTTCTCTCCATGGCTCGCTGCGTTGGCCTTAAAAGGCCACAGAAAGGGGTGTTTGAGCTTGGATTTAAAATGCTTACACTATGTAGAGTACAGACCACCGAGCGTTCATGCCGCGTACGAGACCTCAAAAGCGAGCGGGAAATTTACAATAAATTTTTAAAAATTACTGATTTCGCACCTCGCGGCGACGCGCGGTGCCGGGCTTTTGCGCGAAAACCTCGCAGACGACGTCACGTCTTGCAAATGACGTCAGCAGTCAGGGGTAATCATTGGTTCACCGCGCCAAATTCTTGCAGATGTCACGCGGGCGGAGGTAGGGGAGGGGCCGAGTCAGTGGGGCCGGCGGAGGAGCGCCGCCGTTTTGCCGTGCGAGAGGAGAGGGGAAGGCGCGAAGACGCGGAAGTTCGAATGTTGTCTGCGTATAACTCAGCTTCCACAAAACGCATTAAAATAATTCTTGCTGGTGAATAATTATGAACCGTCGTATTTAACATCCTATACATATTTCACCTTTTTGAAACCCCCTTTTTGGGTCCCTTTAACCTAAGCTGAACCCTTTTCGTTAGCCTCCATGTTTCTGCCGTGTATGTGAGTACCGGTAAGATACAGCTGTTGTGCACTTTTCTCTTGAGGGAGAGGTGTAGTAGTAACGGAGGGAAAATGAGTGCACAACTCGAGCTGTCACTTAATCCCGAAGGTGAAGGTTAAGAGGCGTCCAGGATTGAGAGGCTAGTTTAGAGAGGTGCACAAGCAGAGAAGGCAAAGGCTCAGCGCTGATTTCCACTTACTGTGCATTTACAAATATTGTTTTAAAAGTTCCTGCCGCGAAAGATTTGCGAACCTGTCTTTTTCAGTGTCGAAGGCATACTGCTTACAGCGCAAAAGTTTTGGCATCAACTGGCGGTCTTGTGTACATTTTAACTTTCCGCGTGCTCCTTGCCACCAAGCATGCTTGCGGTTCCGAGTGAACGCTGAATAAAATACCGCTTACAAGGCGCACTTGTCTCAAAGACCACATACATTTTTCAAGAGGTACAAGGTCACACTGTCTATTTTATGGCGGGTGAACATGTTACACAAAGAAAGCCTAGAATGATGTCATGAGAATCAATTCGAGTCTCTTGGACCTCCCTTGGCAGAAGCGAGGACAAAAACCACAGCGCCTCTGTACTCCATAGATGCGCTCTATATCTAATTTCTTTTAGTACTGTAATCAATACATAACAGAGTCGCACTCACGTTTTTAACGCGACAGCGTTAAGGAGCTCGCTCGCAGAAAAGCCGGCGTCAGCGTCGGCGGCGTTAGCCGTCCACGAAAAATTCTCCTCCTTGCACTCTTCCGCCTGATCCTTTTCCTTCCTTTACGGCACGGTACGGGTGTCCAGCGAGAATTGTGAGACAGGCATCATTTCTTTTCCTTAAACCCAATTTTCATTTCATTTTCCTCCTCTTACGGCCCGGTTCGGGTGTCCGCCGAGATATGTGATACAGGCGTCCTTTCCATAAATGCTCCAACGGGCCACGCGTCACACCGAAGAGGCGATGGCGTTGCGTGCACTCCTCGGCAACGCTGCGACACGCTGTCGCGTCTCACTCCTAAAGACGTAGTTCAAGCGTGCTCCAAATTTTCTATGCTGTTTCATTGTACTCTTTCGACGTCTCTATCAGGGCCGACTTGAAGTAAACTGGTGACATTCCCGAGTTTTTTTTTCATTCATTAAAAGGAGTGCTTTTTTGCCGAACTCTGTAAAGACCGATTAGCGCATATAAAGCTTTGTGTCACTTCTCGCTATTGTTTGTATATTTTACATTTCCTACCATTCCAGGTAAGGCAATAAAGTCAACGTCCTACGCATCGATGATGAAGATTACCGTGTTGTTTCTCGCCGTGTTTCTGGTGGGGATATGGAGTGCCGAAGGAAGGAGAAGAGGTGAGTCATCAGTATGATTTCTAGACATCTACCTTATAATCGCCATACCCGCAGAGCTGCACGCATGAATTAGAAATCCATTTAACCTAGCCACAAAAGCGCCTTGTAAACTGCCCGACTGTTTTATCTACCTGCAATTTCTCCTCTTTAATGCGAAATGGAGGTCCCGAAAATTTTTATATAGGCTATAATTTTTCCAGTATTTCCAGTATAAGTCCAAACACGCGTATAATGCTGCCTAGAGCTAGGGCTATTTTTGGTCTCTTGGAGGATTTGTTGAGAAACAAAATACAACTATACAGAAATATTTAAGGAAGGGAGATACCAAGTGAACGCAGCTCCAATGTCGTGGTACACTGCGATGTGACCGCTGGAAATTTATGTATTTAAAAATTACTTTATTACTCTTTACGAGTAACTGATTCTGGAGACTCTTGGCAACTGCATTCAGTGCAGCCTCATCGCCGCCATCAATATCGACCGCCCGACCACGACAATTGCATTTAACCGGCCTCCCCCTTTCATCTCCATTTGCGCCATCTGCGGCTAGCTTATCATCCACACTTCCCAATCTCGTGCGGCTTCCTCCCTGTCGTATCGCTTATCTTGGAATCCGTCAAGGAAGGTGACGCCAGCCGCATCTCATGTCCATGCATGCAGAAAAAGTTCGCGAACAACTACATTTATCATTCCTTCCAGTCATAGAGCAAAAAAATATAAGCCACATTTGCGACACAGGAAATGACAAATTTTCCGTCTTGCGTCTCCTATATACCTGACAAATGTCGGCTCTTTTTAGGTTGTAATTAATTAACCACTAATGTCACCACACTAACAGCTACCTGACCCACTTGTGTGTCTCGCACGTATTGTGTCACTATTTGTCCTTGTCCCTTGGGCTTTCTTTTCCGAATCGTGCACAAACTTTCCCGACAGCTCGCTCTTTAAAATTCAAATAGCGCGCGCAAAATGACGTACTGATACAAACGGTGAACAACCTGGCTGACACGCACTGATCTTCATTAGCCGCTGGGGCTGCACGTATATGTGCGCATCATCGTCCCAGCGTACTGAAGATACAAAGCACATAATGGAACAGTGTGTGATATTTGGCCGTGTATCGATCAAATACTACGCACGTGAAAAGCCCTGTGACAATCATATTGATTCGATCTCCGTATTTGTTCGCTGCGTGTGCTCACCCACTGCTAAGTATAGTTAAAAGTACGCGCAGTGCGCACCAATAAATGTGTTGCAGTCAGCGTAATTTTTTCGCCTGGCGTTCCGTGCGTGTTGCGTCAGCTCTTTTCGGTGAGCCATGCAAAATCACCTAACCCAGAAATGAGTCGAAAATGAGTCAAGGTGCTTTTATTTATGAAATATTTCCAAGTAATTAAGGCGTGCTTTCAAGAGTTTTAAGCTGCAATGACTTATTGGCTTTCTGAATATTTTCCTCAACTCTTCCTGGAAAAGTGTACAGTAGTTCAGTAGTCCATCGGTTTTCCAACATGAACCGTTCTTCATAAAAGACTACAGGGTTAAAACATCAAGCAATGAGGAAGATAACATAGGAGCACAAAAGAGGCGAGGCTCACACAAGCGCTGCCCACACTGTAATTTTTTTTTGCTTCTAGTACTAAGTCTCTCACTCAGCCGAAAAGCGATGGTCTGTCAGTTTCTTGCGCTGTCCTTGGCCTTTTGGCAGGCTGCCCACCTGCCTAGAGAATTGTGGACACCCTGTCAGGAGTATACCACCGCCGCAGACAGAATTTAAATTAGTGATTATTCGCGAGTGGTTGCTCGGCAAGAGCTGCCTAGGCCTCACAAGCAGCTCACACGCAGGCTGCCATGACAGCCAGTTTCGCTTGATTTGCCTTCCGCTGAGTTGTTCCTTCATTCTTCGACTAACTGTGAACTGTGAATTTCAAAGAAAACTTTATATTTTAATTTAGCACCGGTACATAGCAAATGAAGTGTAGAGAAGTTTCTCACCACATAATTTTTAGCGTGAAATCTGTTTTCATATAAACCTGAAGTTATTTTTCGCAAATTCATATGCAAATAATCATCCTTAATGACGACGGTCTCACAAAAAGGTCATAAAGGATGCATTTTTTTTCTCCGCGCTTACTGGTATAGGCGACGATGCGTTTTCTTTATAGATGTTTGGACATTAGGTGAGAAGCGCTGAGGTTATCGAGCGTGCCTTATAAAGCACACAAAGTGCGCTTTTCTGTCGAAGTTTTTTACGAATCGCATGCTCATGTATGCATACAGTTCTCTTTCGTGCCACTTTAATCATTTTTCAATTTTCAGAGTGCCAATTTAAAGATGGGGCATGGCACCATCCAGGGACAGGAAAGAATCATGAACATCCTTGCTATAGAGAACAGTGTTTGTATGGGGGGTATAAAATCGAAATTACGTAAGTCCCACATCTATTTTAAGCTCTTTTTTCACGGCGGAACTAATCACAGAATGTTGAGCTGCACTTCCTAACCATGATAGAGAACCCAGCGAGTGCTTAATTTAGTTTGTGCCCAGGAAACGCTGCTAGTGACGCAGGTACATCGCTGAATGCACAGCCCATAAGCAACCAACAAAGAACGATTCGATAAGAGGACCGACCTTCTGAGAGCATTTTTTTCCAGAGAAACTGCTCTGTTCGCGCTAGAGCGTAATGTACTTTGGCTACCTAAAGAAGCATTTTGAGTGGACTTTTCATATATTTATTTATTTTATTCATTTAATTGCCCTCAAGGCCGGAAGCGCTATGAGGGGAGTGGTTACACGTTGAAACAAAGTGAATATAAATGCAGCCTACGTTCAAGCTTTTCTTAATCATTGAGAGTTAGCTAAAGGATGTCGATAAAGTGTGGTTATCATCGATTTGCGCTTCATTCGCGAGATATAAAAGGAGTAAATGATTGAATAAAGTGGTAGGGTTTTAACGTACTTAAAGTAAGCAGACGTGCGAAATCATATGTTTAGCCTGGTTGGCTCATGTTCTTGCTTTGCGGGGTCCTCGTCACGTCTGGCGACTATGTTAGAGTCAGGTTAAGCTCTGATCGAGGTTAAGCAGATCTGATCTTTTCGTGCCGCAGATGGAAGTTGATGAAGACGACAATGTGCAGTGCGCAGTACGAGTGAGTGCGTTGCAGTTTAACACGAGGCATGATCGCCTTCGACGATAGCATAGCGCTGCGGTGCAGTGGCCAGCGAAGCTGATCTGTTTCGGATGCCGTCGATTGGAAACTCTGTCACGGGATTGTTTATTTTATTTCTGCATGGACTGCAGTTGTATGCTAGGTTTGGCCAAGGTCACCCTCAAGGTCAGCCTCCCGTTTGCTGCGGCCGTCGCGACGCACCTCTGAACTTACCTTGTCTTCCTCCAATTGGCGGCAGGTTTCGGAACGTGCCTCTGAACCCAAGCTAACGTAGTCACTCCGATTATTCGGACTAGATTCTTGGTTGGAACCCTGTTAAGTGATATTATATAGGGGTGTCCGAATATTGAAATTTTTGAATACGAATCGAATATGAATATGAACCGAAAATTGGCTCGAATATCGAATCGAATATCGAATACCTGTTCAGTACAAAAAAAATCAGAAAATGATAAACAAGTGAATGTTGTTGCCCATATTTTTTCAAAATAGTGTATGATATTTGCAACTAAAATAAACAAACTACACTGCCTCATTACCGTATAAAAAACCATGGTGTGCACAAGAATGTATACTACTTGATTATGCAGCATAACAGTATGCAAACTGTAATGAGGTGATGCAAAACAAAATTTATAAAATAACAAGGCTGGCAACAAAAAATAACATGGCTAGTAAACCCTCAACTGTTCGGAGTTCAAGGAACCGGAATAAATGCCCAATTCATCCGAAGGCATCGGATTATAAAATTCGCCAGGCCGCCCTCCCCCCCCCCCCCCCCTTAAAAAATAAAAAACAACCTGTCGAAAATTCTAAGATGCAGTAAGACCTTATGAGGCGGCCCCATCACGCAAACACCTGTGAGTTACCCGTTTTTGAGTTCTGGAAGAACCACACAAATGCAAGCAAGGGACCGAGGAACACACACTGGCGTCGGAATGGCGAGACGGTTTATAAAAAAAATAAATCACCTGCGACGCGCCAATCGGCGTCCGCAAGCCGCGCGAAGCTGGGATTGGACTAACGGCGAATGCTCGGACCTACAGTTGCAGTTGCCACGGGGCAGCGGCAAAGCTTAGAAACCGAAACTACGTGGCAAGGCAATTTTTTCACCTAGCGACATGGGCCTTCCGATCGTTGTCACGCCTGCCGTTAGGCCAACTAAAGAGGTGCGCGGGTTAGAATGCACCATGCAATAGGGGCGGTTTTTACATGATCGCTTGCCCTATTGTGACAACTCGACGCGCACTTTCAGGAGGCTCCCGCGACATTCCGCAAGTAGGCTTTTCCGCATAGCGTAGTTTACAAAACGGGAGAGCGGAAGTCGTGCTCAGAGAGTTATGAAGGCGACAGGACGCCCTCTTCGGATGTGGGCATTAAATATTTAACGTATTACGGAGGATTTAAAAAAAACACGATTTCGGTTTGCCGTTGCTCGAAGGGAGCCGTCGGCCACCTTGTTGGCAGCACGTGTGGTATGTGAAAAAGCCCACTTGCGGAATTTTCCACGAGGTCAAGCCTAGCGGCGACGGAATGCGATCGGACCGCGTGATGAACGACAGAGAAGGAAGGAAATAGGACCTCTGTATTGTTTTTTCAGGAATTTTTAACTCGGTCATGGGCTAATATCCTCAGATAAATGGGTTTTGCCATGGTCGAATTTATGAAAGTCTACGCAGTATACGATCGAGGGCATGTATTTAGGAATTTTCGAACATTCTAAAATTCTCGAATATCAATTTCTCGAATACGAATATAAATGAAATATCAAACATATTCGATTCCTATTTGAAATTTCGAATATTCCCACACCCCTCGTAATATACTTTGGCACCAAAATGTTTTGTGTTACACTTATTGACACCTACTGGACAACGAGCAAATAGTGCTTACCAGCAAGAGAAAATCAGGACACACCTTGAGCACTTGGCTTCCCGCACTGTCGCCATGCCCACCGATGAGTCCGTAATGAAGCGTGAGTCTTATAGCTGCCGAGGTCGATGACATCACGGTTCCATCTTAGAAAGGCGAATCAGGAGTGGAGATGTTGGTACCAGAAGGAAAACACTGTTGTAGCCACGTCGCTGGCACAGCAGTCGGCACGTGAGAATGGTCTGTGAAGCAACGGTTAGCGGCAACATGGGTCTGCAATAGCAATGCAGGACACAGGCTGGGTGGTCAGCCTCCCGCATTGCATTTATGCCTACTCCTATAAACGCTGCCGCAAATGTGCACATGGCCGCTTTGACATTTATGGCAGATCTATTTATGATCTGCCACTTGATGTAACATTGCTAAAAGGTTGAAGTTTCTCAGCCCTCAGCTGATCCATTGCTGGCATACTGAAAACAGCTCCCAGACAAGCGCCGATATATGCGTTTTCTATAGTTCAAGCTAGCTTGAGTTATCGTGTGGTAAAACGTATAAACAGACATCCTTACACCTTGAAGCTTGCATGACGCGAAGTTATTTATAGTTTTGATAAATATTGTAAAAATTAATTTCGTCTTGTGCAAATTTCACTGAGTGGGAATGTCTATTTATACGTTTTACCTCATGCCAACTCAAGCTAGCTTGAAGTGGGCATGAGCTCCATTGAGGCTGAAAATTGCAAACACTTCAAAGGAGAAGCACGAGAAGCATTAAACTTCTTGAGGCATGGTGAGGGAACAATCTAACTGTTCCGCGACAGCCGAATAAACCTGCGTTTGACTCAGGCGTACGATATTTTGGCGTGTTTAGTACAGAGCCAATCGGCTTATTTCCGTCTGTGAAAGGTTGGCAACTTCGCTGAAAGTCACTATATGAAGATGTACTGCACACTGTTGGCGGCATGGGGGCGTCCATACACTCTCACGCCAACAGGTAGGGCGAACAAGAATGTTTTAAAGTAGGATTACATACGGCTGATTTATATAATTCAGTGGAATACTCGGGCTATACTATAGAATGAGAGTTTAAATTTGAATATGGGATGACACTTTAAATAAACTCAAGTCGTTTGAGTGCATAAGCGAAGTATTCTCCTAGAGGCAGCAGTTACAACACTCGGCACTCTAGCTGCGGATAAGTTTGTTAAATGCTATAAGCATAGCGAATAATCTCGACAAACTACCTCATGTTTGGAATAGATTCCATAAGTCCCGCTCCAACGGATCTACGTTTATGCCCGGAAATTTCTTTCCCCACCAGCTTCGCGATAGTTTTGTACTTTTTCCTTGAGTGTTGTTGCGAAGTTATTATAAGCTACCTAATTGTGCCCATGACCAAATACACTGCACACAATTGTTTAGGCTTGTCATATTTACATTTAGTGCTATTGATCTTTCTATGTTAAATTCATCAAGTATGAGTTATAGTTCCTTTCCTGCACTCTTAGCCAGGATAATGATACCCCTTCCTTTGCACTGTTTCAAATATTAACGCTAATCAACCAGCCCAATTGACAGCACTTTTACAAAAGGCAGACCACAGGTTACTAATGTGTGAAACGAGCTTCCAGCCCTTACAAAATTGGTCTGTAGACAGTATATAGATTTCTTATAGACTCTATTGCATTCTTATGCGTATTTGTTTTTGTCTACTTATAGTCAATACACTGTCTATAGAAAAAAGTGTTCTAAAATTGTATGGCCACAAATTTACAGACTGTCTATAGGATTTTTATTGCTTATAGAGTTTTCTCTATGATGTGTCTATAGAGTGTTTATATACTTCATAGACGAATCTGTGGACGGTCTATAAATTGTCTAATGAAATTTTTGTTAGGGAGGCTTCACACTTTCATGAAAAGCAGGTTTCAGCTGCGGGCCTCAATGGTACTGAAATAAAATTGCAATGACTATTTACTATTTCTATAAAAGAGCGTTTGCCTGGACTCTTTTTATGAAGTGGCTTGTAATGCTGAAGAATCCTTCCGGATCAATGGCTGATCGATCGACACGGAAAACTGTTGCTGCACGCTTGACATGCATGGTTAGTTTTCCTTGTAACACTGGCAACCAGAGCTCAGACGCGTGTGGTTCGCGTTAGCCTACATTAGTCACAAGGGAGGACACGGTCGAATGTGCACAGCACGTTTGACTTCTGCGTTATTATGCGCCTCCTTAGAAATTCTGAGTGTCTTAAACATAAATCTTTCTTCAGCCTGCGGTGTGGGGCCATGTCGAAGCAACGCACAGATGTAGGTGCAGCTTGTGAAGGCTTTACGCGCTAGTCTATATGATTTCCTGTGTTTTCGCCGGCTTCACCTCGAAAACTAAATAGACGCGGTGCTTTCTTCTTTTGTTTTTATTTCTTGACACGATGCAGCCTTTGCGAGATAGAAAACAGACAATTTTGGTGCCGCTAAGTGTAAAGTAATTTGTCATGTCCGCCAATAAATGCTTGCGTTTGATGCGTTTTAGTGATGCATAATTCCACTTGTAGACTTCCACTTTTGCTGCTCATCGCATTGTCCATCGGTCAGCCTGGGCTCAGTCCTAGCGCCCAGCTTATCGGAGCAATCCAGTTTATGGGAGATGAATTACAGATTATCTGGACGAACCTTTGGTTAAAGTCATTTATTCACGTCTGTATATGGTTTGAGGACGCCATGGCATGGGCCTGAAACGACGCAAATATGGTTGCTCGAATGCACATTATTTTTATCTAATATATGATGAAAATGAATACAAAAACTTTAAATATCACCACCTTCGCTAAAAAAGGGCAGAACGAAGACCTTCGATACACTTTTGTGGCAACGTTGTTGTATCCGTGCCCTAACTATTCGGAAAGTTGATACCAGTGGATTGCGAGATCTGCGTCAGTTCTATCGACCCCGTAATTAGAGTTTTGAATTTTTCAGCTGACAAAGAAACTGCGAATATTCATTTTACTTTTTTGGTCATATATGTAGGTGCGAAAGTGAAGGTCTGCCCAAATGTGTCAGGCGTGATCACGACGACAACACTTTCCCACATTGCTGCCCAGTGCATCAGATACCTGAGTGCACGGAAGCTGATCTTGCAAAAATGAAGGAGGAGGCAGCGAAGAAAGAGGACGCGCACAGAAGAGCCAACGGAACGACGACAACATCGACGCCGGGCTATACAGTTCTCTGAGGTTTTTCTCAACAAGAAGGTTCCGGCCGTCACTTCAGCCATTTCAATTTTCCTAATAAACTGACGTGGCTATAACAAAGCGTAATGTCTCATTTTGGCTAAACCTGCATCAACTGTTTCAAACTGTATTGCCATGCTCAGAACGAGCAAATAAACAGAACTATTTCTTTGACGCTTTATTTAGAAGAACAATTAAAGCAGTTATAATTTGGCACTGTAGATAATGAGGTTGAGGGAAGCGAAGCACTGGAAAAATAACTTCTGAAATAACTCTGTTTTTAGCCGCAATACATACAGCAAGCTGACATAGCCGTGGCGGAAAAGACTATAGAACTGTGCACGTACGTCGTAGCCATTATTTTTTATTGACAGATATAAAAACACGCTGCCAAATTAATTCCTCCTACCAGGCGTGAAGCGCCATTCACAAGAACAGTCCAGCTCAGCAGTGACACAATAAAACTTAAAGAAGTTTATTGGTTGGAAAAGCGAGAGAGAAAACATTTATACATTGCTCATAGCAACGTGATAGTCCTCCTGAGTGGACCCCTAGTCCAGGACTCTTGCGACGGCTGCGACAGCATGGGTCCGTTCGACCATGATCACCGTGTTACCAGCTGGAAAGCGCTACCTCCCACTTCTCCGGCATGGCATTGTGCAATGACAGAGACTGCAGGGATATGTCGGCATCCCCAAGTGGTGTGGTGCACATTCAGACAGCGCGTGGGCCAAAATTAGACTCCCTGCTAAAAGCCACATATCGCTCATGCTTGCAATAAATGCACATTAATCTGGCACCTTAGACATTTAATTAGGCAACTTTTGAAGGCCTATTTGCCACTATCATCGCCCCATGATCAAGCAACACTCAAGCCGCGACTTTTCCGCCAGCTCATCATAACTAATGAACCTTTCACAACGCTGCGCCGACTTTTGACAACGCCGTCTATTCAGCATCATTTAGACCCTCGTTCTTCAATCAGAAATTCACGCCAATGCCAGCGATGTTGGTCTCCCTGCACTCTCGCTGAGTGCAACCCTGGCTTTGATGAGTCCGTTGTCATTACCGCCACCCGTACCTTAACAAAGACTGACGACTAATCGGTCAACTAGAAGGGGTGTTTATCTATGTTTTGGGCAATCGAAAATGTTTTTTCTTATTTGTATGGGCGCCTTTTCGACGCTGTCACCGATCACCACGCACCCTCCTAACTGTCCTCTATACGAACATTCCCTTTAGTCGACTGGCGCCGTGGCACTGCGACGCTAAAAGTACTTGTTTAGCGTTGTTTATTTATCAGCCCTTGAACATGCAGCTGCTGATGTCCTCCCCCGTTCCGCTCTGCCGAATGATGCGGCTCCTTCTATATTCTCCCCGCATCCTTTCTCGTTCGCGGCCACTGAAATGGCTTCTGAGCAGAGAACTGACCAGGGGGGGGGGGGGGGGATAATTTAGATTCCTTTATTTACCCGTTCATCATGCCTGCTTCCCGAGCTCTACGCCACCAATCGCACCCTACTGCCATCCGAGACGACTTTTTTTACAGTTGAAAGTACGTCCCAGACGATCGCAAGTGGCTGCTCGTCATTCCGACACACTTCCGCTTCCCCTTTTGCTCCTACTTCCACGATGATCCCAGGCTGCGCACGCCGGCTTCTTCACGGCTTAACCCGCCTTAAACTTCACTACTTCTGGCGCGCAAGCGCATGTTATATCTGCTAGTAAGTCCAATCGTACCACGAATGTCACCCGGCCGCTTCTCGGCGGCTGTTGTCCTGTCCGGCACGGCAATTCGAGCAAGTTAAGACTGATGAGCATCGCCTTCTTCCAAGGCCATATACCGACTATCGGTGGATCATCGATAGATCTTACGCGCTCTGCCAAAACATCACACTAAGCAGCTGCTACATACCACGAGTTCACCTCATTCATCCTCCATCGTATCGTTCTTCGCCATGGTGCTCCGAAAGAGCTTCTGAGTGATAGAGGTCGCGTCTTTCTCTTTGACACACTGTTTGCAAACAAAGCGGGAGGTGCGCAGCAGGCGCATCCCACTAGGGGGGGGGTGGGGGGGGGAGGGGGGGGGGAGAGTACTACACTTAGTGCCGAAGAATATATGGAACAAAAAGATTTCAAAGGAGTTTTTTTTTTTTCACAGTGCACCGGCGATGTTGTACTTCGGGAAGAAGAACCAAATTCATCTTAGAAGAGGTTCTGAAACTATGAAGCGTCATTTCGATGACAATCTATTTTTAAAATACCGCGTTAAGTGCGTGTAGGGTTGATTCCAGGCTGTGGATACGGAATGGGAGCCCGGACAATTGGAGTACACCTTTCAGAAATTGTTTTTTTTTTCTTTTCTCATTTTCCTAAAGTACCCTTGGAGGTGACTGTTAGTCAACAGTTGGCAAGTGCTTTAAAGAATAGTGCGACAAAAAACGGTTAGCCATTTCGAAGCTATCTTTTTAAAAATCCGCGATAAATCCGTATTAAGAAGCCGGACGCATCCCCAAAAGGCATGGGTATTTCCCCGAATCGCGCATGCTTGTCCTGTAGTTTGCAACTCTGCCCCACAGGCGAAATTGCCTCGCATATACTGCCGTTCAAACAAAAACGAAGTTTACATTGAAGACAGTCCTCAAACACCATTAATAAACAAACCGAGCACTGCATCCAGTGATTCGCACACTGTATCAGGCTCGACACATAGTATATAGGTGGCACAGGCGGACGCCGGAAGTACCGTCCGCGGCGCCGTCTGCTACAAAGCGTGCTTCTCTTTCGTGCGCTTCCGAAGACGTTTAAGAAGTGCTTATTAAGGCAGTGCTTCCAAGGCTGTCTAGTTTGAGCTAATGTATTAGTGAGAAAAATGTAACGCACGCGGAATGATATCAGATGTAATGTCGGAATACACGAGAAGCATGCGCGATTCGGGAGAACACCCAGCAGATTGGGGGTATGTACGGCTTCAGAACACAAATTTGTCGAGGCGTTCTAAGAAGAAAGGTTCAAAATAACCGTACTTTCCAACATTCTTCTTCTTCAAAGCACCCGCCAACCGCTAACAAACAGCCGCTTTCATGGGTATTGTGAAAACTGAAAAATGTCTAAAAGATTTGTTTGCATGCATGTGTTTCAATGGCCCGCGCTCCCGTTCCGTACACCTAGCCTGGAATCCCACCAAGCGCATTTAATGCGGTGTTTTAAAAATGGGTCGCCTTCCACACGACGCTTCAAACTTTATAGAATCTCTTCTGGGATGATCTTGGTTGCATTTCACGAAATGATACCACGGGCGGACTGTGGAATACGAGAACTGCTTTGAAAATTTCTGCTATGTATTCCTAAGCGTGCTAAGCCTAATTTCTACCCACGTGTTTTACCCTAGTAATACCAGTCATCGACAGTAGCACCACCGCATTTTTCTTGTGTAACAGATCGGTGTTGATCTATAGAGACTGTTCTTCAGAAATCTAGCACTGTCCACAGTCCCAACTCCACGTACCATCCGGAGACAAATAGCAGAAGTCACATTTAACCGCACCTCCCGGTGGTATGATAACCCTATATGTCACTTCTAATCACTGCAGATGGGACCGGCCATTTGTCACGTAATCCTACAACTCTTCTCCACAAGCCACCACCGGATTCTCTCCATACTTTCTTCTGTACGGCCCGTGAGCCGTCTTGCACAATAGACACAAATCTGCAATAGCGACTTGATGCTTTAAGATTTAGGATTATTTCACAAGCCACAACTTAACCCGAAGAATGCCGCCAGCTTTCCCATTTCTTCACTTGTGCCGCCTAGTTGCAGCAGAAAAGCAGACACGACCAATCTGCACTTCTTCCTCCTTATCTTCCTAACTCCTTTGTCCGGCTACAGTTTATTCCCTCCAAACTTCCTAACAAGTACCAGGCCCGCTCCCACATTAGCAAGCAAACAACCCCGGAAATTACCTCATCGAATTTCTTTCGCCGTCGGCTGAACACCACCGCCGGGTCAGAGAAATTGACACTGCTGACTGCCTCAGATCCTAATGGGACCCTGCCATCATCACATCCTGATGCCCCACCAGGAGGGCGCGTTTTAACCCGGGGATAGCTGTAATACAGACCTTTAGGCCGGGAACCTCAGGCGGCTGGCGATCATGGAAGAGACGATGACACCGGCTAAAGGCTCCGAAGCTCGTGCGTGCTCCTGGAAACTCTGCTCCCTGGCAGGCCGTTCTGCCAAAAGGTCGTGATATAGCGCCCCTAATGTCCATCGTTTGGCGTATCGGAAATCGTAAATTCAGCAACCTAAGGGATCATCCGCGTTTCTAAAAAGATTTTTAAAAATTCATCACATTCCACTAGTTGGTGATGTGTAGAGTTTGACATCCCCAAGCGACACATGAGCCCGGATGTATTCTGTTGTAGTGCACCATATCGGATTTTCAGTGTGCCTTCACAACGGTTTAGTATACAGCTGTTTTGCATTTAACTAACCTCACCCGCACGTTTTCCTTTAGGTATAACCACACTAGCACTCTGGCTCAAGAGTTACGGTGCGCGGCGGCCGCAATTCTATGGAAGCGGGACGGAAGCTCGCCCGCTTGCTTTGCAATTGCAGGTCACGCAAAGATTTCCAGGTGATCAAATTTCCTCAGTAGGCCTCCAGTGTGGTGCCTTCTTGGTTTTGTTTCACCTCTTCCTTTCTATTTTCCGTAATGAGGTGGTTGAGGGCTGGATCGGTTCGGTTTGGTTCTGAAAATGTTTGTTGTCCTTTAATAAATGTCCTCGAGGACAGAGAGTTGGAAGCCTCCTGGTTGAGTTCGGCAGTAGCCTTAAGCAGTGGTCGGCTGCCCTCACCTAAGAGCTCCGTTCGCTCTTGCTGACGTTTTAGCTCACTGAAACAGACCTCTTTGGTCTCCGTAGGGGTCGCTCGACAGCAGCGCTTCCCTTTGCTCCTTACTTTCTATCAAAATTCTATCCCGGTTTTTATGACCCGGAATATACACTACGAGGCGAAATAGTCATTAATGATCACATACTGTTCAACTGCTTAGAACCTCCACCGTAACCTATAATGCAAGTTCCTACTAGCGAGCTATGGGAGGCTGTGTTGGTCAGCTCAGACCTGGGCGTATTAAACCCGGGCTCAGGTGCCTGTCAGCCGTGGACTGTTAATCACCTAGCACGGATCATCTGCATTTTGCCTTCTGATGAAATATATGTTGTTCAATCTTATTGCTCCGCATTTGGGTTTGCATATTGGGAACCGCGTCAATCGCCTGATTCTCCTATGTGAGTTGATAAAGAGGGTTTAGCTCCGCACCACCGTCACCTGTTGGTCTCATCCATGGGATGCATTCTAGTTAGCATGTGTAAGTTTGGATACGTGCCCGTCTGGAGTCACCTCCACGTGACCACCTCTTCTCTGTTTAGGTTCTTGTGCGGGGTCGGGTACACTCGCCTTCTTCCCCTGTAGAATTCTACATTGGCCGAGTATTCTCGGGGTACGGGTGTGAGTTACTCCAGGTCGGAATCTGTGGGAGCTCGGCTTGTTACCTTTCCTCGAGCTACCCTCTCCGCCTCTTGGTTCTTCGCCGCCCCCGCGTTTCACGGTACTGATACGATCTTGTGTTGGACCTTCGTTCATTTATCGTGCGTGCTTGTGTCTCTGTCTACTGCTTCTATGAGTACTCGGAACGCGGCCCGACTTATCCTGCTATTCGTGTGGTAGTGGCAGGCCGTTTGAGACTGAATAAGGATAGTTAGAGACCACTGGATAATGAAGGCCTCCGCCGCCGCTAGATTGCAGGCTGGCTCTTCGATGACCGTGCGCTTTCCGAACTACCGGCTCATGATTTCCCGCGGCCACTGTCCTTTCGCGGTCGCGGTCTTACGTGGCTGCACCCGCGTATACCGTCTATCTATTCCTGCTTGCGTATGTCCTCTGTATTGCTTCTGCTCTCGCCTCCCACCTGCTTGGATGAAGGTCGTCGTTCATGTTTGTGGGTGTCGGTGTTACCCGGAGTCGTTTGCGTTGGTCGTCGGATATAGTCGCTACCCGCTACGCTTCTCGAAGTTGTCCCGTGTAGCTGGGTCTTCTGAAGAGCAGTCTAATGAAAAGTTACAGTTACTGAGTCCTTGCCTTCCTCAAAACGAACGTTCTCTTAACTGCGAACTGCAATATTGAGGAATCTTACTGCCACCCTCTTTAATTGGGTCGGTGGCGAAAATATATTCAAACGACATTTTTTTATTGCATTTTTCTTCGTAATTCTGTTTGTGGTTCCTCGCATTCTAATCTACTTTCTTCATTATGAGCTACATAATTTTGTTTTCTGCGCTCGTTCGAGCAGTTTCTTATTCTTCTCTAGTCCACCGGTACATACCTTTATACTGCCCGCCTCTGATACTGATGATTTAGTTGTATCCCTAAAATCCCCAGACCGCAGTTTTTGAGGATTTCTTAATTCTGACGAGTTAGAAGCGGTGCATAACTCAAAATAAAAAGCAATTTTGAAAAACCATACAGAACTATTCTCTGCGTGACCAACGCATCTGTTTGAACTGCATAAATAGTATTTAGAAATTTGAAAACACTCAAAGTAGTACGGCCATTATTCATAGATAACGCAAGTTTGTTATTATATTGCTATTTTTGACGAAAGTATTGCGTAGGTGCAATCAATTATGCACTGGCTTGCCGGAGGAAATAGAACGCAGTACTCATTCACGAGCTGGAAGTAGAAGTAGAACCTCGGTCCCTTCCGTTCGGTGCTTCCAAAGCAGTGCTCTGTTTTATCTCTACAATTTTGCAAGAAAGAACTTAATACGCCAGTGCCACTCTCTCACACTGAGATCGGAAACCTGACTAAACCAGGCATTCCATGTTGCCCCGGCGTGTTGAACTATTTGGCAATCGTATCCAACTTATTCCTGGACTACGCCTTACGGCAGCATCTGTGGCACGGAACACGACTCGGCTCCTCATATGAAGCCAACATCTTCGCCACAAGCACGAGCTGCTCCTCGTGCCGACAAATGGAGGTCGAAATCACCAAAGAGAAAATCACACAAGTCGTCTCCCAGCCCCCCTTCCGTAACTTCCGGTTCTCCTGGCAAACAGGTGCCGGCCAAGAGCCAACAACGTCAGGCTCGACTTCCCGGACTTCGAAGAAGAAAAGCGGTGGTGTCCGGCCGCCACAAGGGGTAAGGTGATGAACCTGCGATGCCAGGGGCAGTCTCAGGCACCACACAACCGTACTTGAACGGCACTAGTGCGGCTGACCTAGGTGCTAAGACTCCGGGGACACCGTCGCACAGCTCGTCTTGAGCGTCGTCGCCGACTTTAAGTGGCCAGGACAGTCCCTCTTCGGCCACACTGAGCTACAACCGAAAAGGGGCCAAGACCACATCCGCCCCATCCGGTGAGGACAGCGACGCGACACTACCTAGAGGTGAGACCGAAATTTTGGTATCTTTCAATTCAGTCTCATGATTTAAACCATCCACAGCACATTTTTTTTTATTTCCTTAGGAATTGACTCATGGAGGCTGCAACACAGGAGCAAACCAGTTGTTATCTTTTGGTATCCAAGGTCCTTATCGACATTTTTCAGGAGCGATACACAGACATTGTGAACTTTTGTTACCGGCTAATAACCGTGCTGTGCATCTGTGGGTATATCTTGGTTTGTATTACGGCATTGAACAGCACAAAAGAAGCGAGCGAATGAATTTGGAGCAAAATATACTACTTCATCGAGTCAGTGATTTCTATAATCATTGGGCACGAAACATGTAATTTTACGTAGTTCTTAGTCATCAGGTGCCGAGAGCCGAAACCTTGTAATCAATAAATCAGTGCCCCGGGCACTTCGTGGGGGACGTCGCTGGGGGTCTCAGCAACGTACATCTAATAAGAAGCGCGCAAAGTGGTTTGTGGCTGTGCTTCTTTCTGCATCCAGTCTCGGAAGCTAAACATTCGCAAGAGAGAGTGCTGGATGAAGATAGCATAGAACAAGTAAAGGCTCCCTTGTGCGTTACCTGTTTCTCAGGTGTGGATATAAGAACTCGCACTTCAAGAAAAGTTATATTCGTCGGGCGAAATGTCCGGATAACAAAAGACCTCGACACGCTGACCGGGTCTGCGTTCTTCTTTACATCCGGCTACATCACGCATTCCTCCTTGTAACGTGCAAAAGCAAGCTGCAAAGCGCACAAGAATTGCAATGTTGTAGTGTAATTTCCCGTCCGAGAGTATTTTCTATACAGATTGTTGCTTCGAAAACAAAAAGCGTCAGAATGTTTTTTAACCTAGCTACGAACAATAAAAATTCTTTTCCGTGTTCGTTCGCCGACAGCAGTGTGTTCCTGCGCTGTTTGCGAATTATTAAAATGAATTTCCCCTCTGCTATTTCTTAAGATGTCTTATGGTCTTGTGTTCACCTTGGTTGCTATATTTCTTGGTCATGCTGATATCCTTGTTCACACTGACTATGCCAGTGACTTCAAGATGACATCATCATCATCATCCTGACTACGCTCACTGCAGGGCAAAGACCTCTCCCTTGTATCTCCTAATAACCTTGTCCTCTGCCAGCTGCGCCCACTGTACCACCGCAAACTTCTTAATCTCATCAGCCCACCTAACATTCGGCCGCCCCCTGCTACGTTTGCCTTCTCTTGGAATCCACTCCGTTATCCTTAAGGACCAGAAGTTATCTTGCCTTCTTCGCATTACATATTCCCTGCCCTAGCCCATTTATTCCTTTCGATTTCCACTAGGATGTCCTTAACCCGCGTTTGTTACCTCACTCACTGTGCCCGCTTCCGGTCTCGTACTTAACATTACACCTATCATTTTTCTTTTCATGGATCACTGCGTTGTCCTTAAATTAAGCTTAATTCTTTTGCGTTGGAATCTACGTTTCCACGCCATAAATGAGTACCGGTAATATGCAGTGGTTGCACACTTTTCTCTTGCGGGATATCGCAAAACTGCCATTCATGATCTATGAGACCCTGCTGTATGCGCCCCACCTCATTCTTCTTCTTGTAGTTATTTTCCTCACATGACCCGGATAAGCGGTCACTACATGCCTTAAGTAGATGCATACGGTCACCGCTTCCAGCACCTCGCTACCAATTGTGAACTGTTGTTCCCTTGCTAGGCTGTTGAACATTAATTTGGTTTTCTGCATGTTTATTTTTATACCCGCCGTTCTGCTCTGCGTATCAACTTATTGATCATGCTTTGGAGCTTATCTCCTGAGAGATTTAGCAAGGCAATATCAGCGAATCATAAATCAGTGAAGTATTCTCCATTAACTCTAATCCCCAACTGTTCCCAATCCAGGCTTCGGAACACCTTCTGTAAACCGACAGTGAATAGCATTGACGAGATCGTGTCTCTCTGCCTGACATCTTTTGTTGTTGGAAAGTCTTTCTCGACAGATATTTTCCAGTATTTTCATATAAGACTTCTGCACTCTGATTTCGCATTATCTGCATGATAAATGAGGTTTCCAATGAGTCAAATTCTTTCTCGTAATTAATGAACACTATATGTAGTGGTTGGTAATATTCTGTGCATTTCTCTATCACCTTACGGATATATGAATATGGTCTATTGTCGAGTATTATTTCCGAAAGCCTGCCTGATCATTTGATTGAGTGAAGTCTAAGGTTGTCTTGATTTTCTGATTGTAACCTTGGTAAATACATTGTAGACAACGGACAGCCAGTTGATGAGCCTGTAACTTTTTTTTAAGTTCTTGACGTCTCCTTTCTCATGAATTAAGATTTTTTTTTACCGTTCTTCCAAGCTTCTGGTACGCTCAAGGTCATAAGGCATTGCGTACACAGGGTAGCTAGGTTTTCTAGCACAACCTCACCTCCGTCCTTCAAGAGATCTGTTGTCACCAGATTTTCACCAGCTGTTTTCCCCTTTTCATCGCTCCTCAGGCTTTTTTTACTTCCGCTTTCGTTACTGGCGGGATGACACATTGCTTTGCGCTATTACCTCTCTCAAAAACGCTGCGATTACATCGGCTACTGTATAGATCTGTGCAGAACTATTCGGCTGCTTTAACTGTCTTATCCATATTGCTAATGACATTGCCCTCTTTGTCTCTTGGCGCATACATCTGGTTTTTACCTATGCCTGGTTTCCTCTTCAGTGCTTTTAAGCGACCTCTATTCTTTAGAGCATGCTCGATTCTCTCCATATTAAACTTCCTTATGTCGACTGCCTTTATTAACTTCGATAGCTCTGTCAGTTCTATTCTTTCTGTAGGCTTAGGCGCTTTGATGCTTTGGCGTTTCTTAATCAGCTCTTTGGTCTCCTGAGATAGCTTGCTGGTATCTTGTCGAACCATCGTAGCGGCTACTTCTACTGCACACTCTGTAATTGTAGCTGTGAGATTATCGTTCTCTGTTTGAGCATTCAGATCGTCCTCAGTTATAGCAATATATCTGTTCTGCAGCGAAATCCTGAATTCTACTGCTTTTCTTCTTATCGCTAACAAGTTAAAGGGCCTTCGTTTCGCTTTTATTTTCCGTTCCCACTTCAGATCTAAGCTATTTCGAGACTTTATCATCAGTAGTAGCTACAACGCGCCTTTCCGAGGATCTCTACATCCTGCACAATACCAGGGTGAGCGCATAATATGAAGCCCATTTCGTGTTTAGTCTCAGCGCTGGGCCTTTTTGCATGTCCACTTCCAAGTCTTTTGTTTCCGGAAATAGGTATTCATGATGCGTAAATTATTTCTCACTGCGACCTCCAGTCGTTATACTATGAATTTGTGGTGGCAGTTCAAGATAGTCGTAGCGAAAACAGCGTGTGTAAAACAGGACATTGACAGGAAGACAAAAAGACACAAGAAAAGACATTCGATATGTAAGAAACTAGTGACGAGTCAGAAGTGACAAAAGGGCGCTTCCTTGCCTTTCTTGTTGTGTTGTTTATTCTTCAAGTGTTTTTTGTGAGCGCTGCAATCAGCCTTCACACGTTAGTCAGCACGCGTGTCTATGTGTCCGGTCATCGCTGTTCCGCCTTTTGAGCAGTGTTTTCGCTGAAATCGTCCACCAACTCGCCCGGTTTCTTCCGTAAAGTTAAACGGGGTTGAAGTGAAATGCACAGCTTAGGAAATGCATTTGTTTCCGTGACATTTTTTTTTTATTTGTTTGTTACCTTGGCTAAGAGTGGAAGCTCTACGTCTAATACGTATTTTAGAAAAAAAAATCTTGGAGGGAAACGTAACGTTATTTTGTAGGAAAATACACAGCGCGAGCAAGGATACAGGACGGAGAAAGATACACAACAAAAGCGCTGTCTCGCGCGGCCTTCGCGTTGTTCCATCGTGTATCCTTGTTCGCGCTGCGTAGAAAGTGAACATCACCCAACGTGCCATGCGCGCCATCCCGCTGCAGCAAACGTTACGTACATGAAGATTGGAACACAATCTCATTACTGTGCCCTTAATTATTTTGTGTTTCTTTCGTTTTTACGGACTAATTTTTCTTGCTTCTGTTCATTCCCTTTCTTGTTCTGTGTACCTTCACGTTGTTCTTTGTTCTTTCTTTTGTGGACAGCTTGTGATGACGTCTTCCGATCACGTGACCTGTCGCTACTACCCAATATTTTAATCCCCACCAGCCGCGGTGAGTAGGTTGCTCAAAATTTGGTGAGGTGGTTGCCACCTGTCCCACCGGGCAGATTGCGGTGACGTCACAGTGTCATGGGACACCTCAATCCTGTGAACCGGTTGCCACCTGCCGCAGTTGGTAGGTTGTAATGGTGTCGCGATGTCACGTGACCTCCCTCGACCGGTGAGTGAATTCTGTAACAGAAGCAACCATTTTTGGAATGTGTATTCTAATGCTATCTCAATAAAAACGGCGCTCTTTACCGCGCCGTTATTCGCTGGAACGCAGCGCTACTCCCGTAGGCTGCAGTTCAGTGTGTTGTAGTTTCCAGGGACGCTTTGCCCTAGGAAACATTTTTTTCTAAACATAAACCATAACCTCAAGCCGCGCGCGTTGCAACGATCGTGCAGGCTACTGCAAGCAAGACGTGGCGCTAGTGGGAGCACACATTGCGTTCGTGTTCGAAAAACGCAGGAGATGCGGTTGGATGTGGCCGGAGTGGCAGGTTCTTAATGCCGGATGCCACTTCAAATTTCTGGGCGCAGGCCTTGCGGAGCCCGGTAAATTCATCCTGTGTTCTTGATGCTCTCCATTTTAAAAACTTACTTTTGAGATAGATATCAGTATCTGAATCAGAATATATTCAACGGAAATTCGTTGGAGTGACCAATATTTATTACAAGACAAAAATTTCGAAGCCCACTCGGTCCCATCTTCAGGGGAGACCGTGGTATGAGCGAGAAGCAATAGGAATTGTCCTTTTTGTATTTATCACAGCGGTGTAACTGGTGGGGAGCTGCTTCCCTTCTGCTGTAAAATTGACAGCTCTATTAAACCTATCTGTCCGCTTTGTCTACTTTATGACTGAAGAAAAAAGGCCATCGAACGGGCGTCCTTTTCATGTAAGTCGGTAGTAACGTCGGGTGAACTCCAGGAGTCTTCTCGCGTGGGAGCTGAATTAGATTTACCGTACATGCGCTGCAGGAAGGTCGTCGTCGTCGGAATTTTAGGAGGGTATGTTTTTGGTTTCGTACCCATCGCAATAGTGTATATATTCGATTTCATTGCAGGATTTCGCATTTTTGCCCATTATCGTGCGAGCTATCGATGAAGCGGCATTGTCGTGTCTGAACAAGCAAAAGGAGGTAAAATAAAATTTTGTAATCAGAGAGTAATAACTCATTTGCATCCACCTAAGCGCAGCCATACACCTACAAAGCAATATAGGAGTAATATTGGGAGTAATAAGCCGTATGAGAGTAATAAGGGAGTAATTACTCCCGTATTAAAAATCTGCTCCACCTTCGGAGATACCCCTATACATATTGCTAAAATGAATATTATTTGAATTTTTCAATTAACTGAACATCTAAAACAAGTAAAGTATATTCTTTATCTAAACTGTCGAGTATGACTATTTCGCGTCACCTTCGTCTAGACCTTACTGTGAAAGATATAAACCTAGCCACTACGAGAAGCGGCCCTCCACGGGAGGTTGTCTTCTTCGCGGGGCTGACAGAAATGAAGATCAGGGCAGCATCCTGGAAAATGGTCCCCGAGTCCAGACTGCTTGCATATAGGTACTTTATCGCCCTCACACCTGTAGAGAAAGACGCCAAGTGAAGATTATAGACGAGTAGCTTTAATGTTTCACACATGTTTGTAATTCATATTTTGTTCGGTTGCATTGGGCACACCACAGTGTTAGATAGGAAGAGAAACGAAATCTGTTGGGCAGATTCTACGCTACACCTGAAATTACTCTGCTCAATGAATTCGTCTGTCTAGTGAAATGCACTGATCCAATGCGAACAGTTATTATTAAACAGGCGTTTGCGCACCTGTTTTCCTACGCCACCCGTACGCACTCACGATGCTAGATTGGTGACTTATTTTAACGCGACACCCTTAAGGAGGTCGTGTCGCAGGAAATCCGGCGTCGCCGTCGTTGGCGTCGTCGGCGTCGTTGACCGTGAGAGAAAAATCCACGAAACATCCCCAGAGAAGCAAACTAGAAGGCAAGGGAACCACTTATGTCACGTGACTTTGCGGCGTCATCACAACCTTCCGTCCGTTTAGAGAGCAAACTGCGCACCGTGGCAGGTGGCAGTTAAATTAGATTGGCTGCTGGAAAAGAGCAACCTGGGTCGCACAAATCCCACCGCTGGGAGCACCTGCCATGCCGGGCCAGTGGCGCCTCACTTGAACGCTGCACCTCTGTGCCAGGAGCGATTTCAAACCTCCCAGGGATCTATGAATGTAATGTAGAGAATGGCAAATTCTGCCTGTATGAGAATTAATCCATTACACGATCGCGTCCTACTCTTAAGGCAGAGCTGATGTGTCCCCTCCGACTTTTTGTTAGTTATGCGCGAGTTATGTCTGCTTGGCGCCCTCCCTGTTTTCGGTGCATCCAACCAAAAATGTTTCCTTTTCACTTTCTTCTCCCCGGTGCCTTGGCGCTATACAGCTGAATGTGGTAAGGCGCTTAATGGAAAGAGGACGGCCGCGTTGGGATGAGAAAAGGTAATTAACGCGCGCGACGAGGCAGCCACACAAGAAATATCACGCGCACAGAGAACGGAGAAGTGAAGGAGTCCACAAATGCGTCTTCGAACGCCACAAAGGGAACGTGAGCTTTTCGTTGAGCTTTCCAAACGTATTTAGAAACCTATTGCATGTTCGGAACTATGAATTGTGAGGTTTAATATCATAAAGCTACACAGTGGTTATTAGGGATGCCGTAGTGGATTGCTCTGGAATATTTTAAACCACTTCTGATCTTCAACATGCGCTGTTATCGCTCAGCAAACAGGTGATTTTTTATTCCTCAGAAGTACTTGTATTTGGGCGTGTTGGTTCATATCTTTTCAGGAGGACACAGGGGCGCAACGTTCCACCTGCAAAGAAATATGACCGCCGCGGCCACCACAAAGAATGATGGCCTGTAACAATCTTTAGGTGACGGCTATGTAGATATGAGTGAAACTTTTGCACAGCAAAGATTTCGGTATATGTGCCTTCGGATTTCGTCAAACTGCGGCTTGCGTATGCGACCACGTGCTGGGCGCCATTGCGGAGTTTGAATAAGTGTGGACTTCAGTCGGCGCCGCCGGGTGGAAGTGGCGCCAAACAGGTGCAGAAGTGAGCAAGAACTTCAGCTGCCGAAAGGCAGGCTCACAAACAGACGACCATACAAACTGTGCGTCTTTATGAAGAAAGAAAGTCAGGGAATGAGAGAATTGGGCGAAGCATTGGATGAATCGGCGAGAATAAGAGCAGAGGCCCATAGAACTCCCAAGGTGTTTCAAACAGCGTGATTGCGGGAACTTCCGTACGGCAGCTATCTTCTGTGGGTCGCACCGGATACCGTCCTTGTCGACAAGAAACCCGGGGATAAGGATTTGCCGTTCACAAAAGTTTCATTTCTTGGAGTTCAAGACCAGTATACAGCTCGTGACACGCAGGCCAGCACCATATACAGTCTTTCGTTGTGCTCGTCAAAGGCCTTCCCGTAAATGATCACATCATCGAGGTGAAACATACGTACCTAAAACTTAAGCCCACGTAATATCGTGTCCATAAATCGCTCGAAGTTAGCGGGAAAATTGCATAACCCAAAGGGCATGACATTAAATTCATACAGTCCATCTGGCATAACAAACGCTGTTGTCTCCCGGTCCGATGGATAAGAAGTTGCGAGCACGGGAACGTGTTTACAAGCGGAGATCGGGGAGGTCACGGAACGGTCAGCGTCAGGCGGGCGCCACAGCGCTGTCTCGCACCCATTGAGCCCGCCATCTTCGTTCCACTGCACTGCAGTGCAGCAGCGCCGCAGCGCGGCGTACAATATTTTGTACGCGCGTAAGATTGGTTGTCTCAATAAATTAATCAAGCGTGCTTCTATCAAAATGAAGAACCCTGTGTTTTCATTAATATGCTAGCAGGTTAAGAAGTTATCCTTGTAAGAAGTTGTGCACTGGTGTACGTATCTAAGTTGTCCTTGCGCCTCACGAATTCCTAAGACTACTTACCAAGGTATCGACAGGGCTCGCAAGACTGCAAAGGCTACTGGGGTCCTGAACTGAGAGACCCACCTACGCCGCGAGAATCCTCCTTAACAATAAAGTTTTTCATCATTCATTCATTCATTCATTACCAAGGAATCACAAAGACTTAAAAACCACAGATTCCAGCTCATAAAATATTTGCAGCCAGGCAGTTTCCTTCAAAAAACGGTAAAAAAAAATCAGCATACGTGCCATAAGGATTTGCGAGTGTCTTATCAAGTATTGTGGACCTGACTTCCTTCAATAACTCGAGGCACGTTACTAGAACTGCCGTTTTCTTCTTGAAACCAAGGACTCTCTAGTTATCTCACGCAGCTGAAAACAGAAAACTCATGAGCAGAGAACACGATTTTAAAAAAATGCGGTAATTTTAGGAGAAATTTCTGCCCTCGTGAGAAGATTGACAGATTGGGTAATATCCTAAGGCTATCATCTTTAGAGGTTATTGTTCTATTATAAAAACTTACCTATATGTCTCCAATTCGGCGGTATGTGGATTACACCATTCTCCAGTGCACGACGATTGAATTGAATTCATGTGGTTTAGCGGGAGCCTTATGCCGCCTGTGCCAACACAGTCTGTCGAAAAATCAAGAAAATCAATCGCACAAACCTTTTACGCAAGAATTCAACAAACATGAAATATTTATGTGCTATATATTCATTTTAAGCTCAGATAATACTCATCTGTGGATACGAGCACGAGCAGGGAAACCGTTTTACTTAAGTTTCGCGGCTAACAAAATGCCTCGTCATTTTCAAGAGATTTCATTCAAAGTGCAAGAATGAAAAGGACATCATAAATGCCTAAATATCTGCACAGAGCTTTTTCAGCAATTTGACGCATAATGATTCCAACTGGAATCACCAAATTTATAGGTAACTAGAGGTAAACTGAGCACCATAGTTTTTGCAGGAGTTTTGACATATGCCAATTCATAAACATATCTTACCGGCCTTCCGCCTAACCGATATATAATGTTAGGAAAGGAATACAGAAACTGCGTGCGCTTTCCTGTCGCCATAAGATGGCGCCGCCCACTCCCTTGCACCAGTGTAGGAGAATGAAAGTCTTTTCTATTTTTCTCTAATCACATCTAAGGGTACAAGTCAGCCTCACAATACCCCTTCGAAATAAACCGTTTAAGTGAAACACATTTCCAAGATTCAGAATACTTATTTATTTATTTATTTATTTATTTATTTATTTATTTATTTATTTATTTAAGTACCCTAAGAGCCCGTCTGGGAATTACACAGGGGGGGGGGGGGACAGCAAATAACAAAAATAGTCAAGGGTTCACTTTATACATAATAGAGAAAAAAGAATGAAAGCACAAATGTTAATTATAAAATTGGGTCGTTCTTATACATCGTGGGCATGGTGCTGTTTGCAAGAAACAAAAATAATAAGTACACGTACAAGGCAAAACAAAGGTACAAGGCGGCAAGTTCAAACAGACGACAATGCTGCACATGATTCAAGAAATATTAGTAACGATGAACGGAAAAACGACGATTCGTTAATAGCCACAATGCTAGCAGGTAAAGCACTCCTCTCCCTTATAGCCAATACTAACGGGGAATTCTGATATTTCTTTGTGCGAGCGAAAATTGTTTGAGTTTTATGCTCATAGTCGGTATGAGATGATATGTGATGTGCTGCTGTGATGTGCCTGCGTGCGAAAGATGACTGGTTGTAGTAGAGGGAGTGGAACGATAGGATTTCAGAAATAACGTATCAGCAAGGGTCTTGTTCAGCCTCTCAGTCAGACCATTCGTTTGAGGATGGTAAGCAGTCGTTTTTCTATGACTGGTGCCACTGAGATGCAGGAGATCATGTGTAAGAGCCCCGGTAAACTTGGTTCCCCGGTCAGTTAATACAACCGCGGGGGCGCCGTGGCGAAGCACAATGTGGCGAACAAAGAACTGTGCAATTTCAGCCGCGGGGAAGAGCCTTGGTTTCACTGTAGCGGCTGAGGTAGTCTGTGGCAACAAGAATATACCGGATATCCATGGAGGACACTGGGAATGGGCCCAGTAAGTCCATGCCGACTTGTTGGAATGGGATTTGCGGTGGATCAATTGGCTTCAGAAGGCCGGCCAGTTTTGTCGGCGGTATCTTCCGTCGTTGACACTCACGACAGGCTCTAACGTAGCGTTGGACGACCGCAGCAAGCCTAGGCCAGTAGTACCTGTGGCGGAGGCGTCCCAATGTTCTGGAAAACCAAGGTGGCCATAAGAAAGGTCGTCGGGGCATGCAGCGAGAACTTCCTGACGAAGTGCGGTTGGGACAACGAGGAGATACGCAGTTTCGGTCGGGCCGTAGTTTTTCTTGTAGAGGACTCCATCTATTAAACAGCACGACGAAAGTCCGCGAGAGAAGAGTCTGCGCGGAGACGGTGCGGTTCCTTCTAGGTACTCAATTAGAGGAAGCAATTCGCTCTCGGCCCTCTGGTGGCGGGAAAGGCCGGATATGGTGACAGCGCCGTGGAAAGCAGAATCGTCGTCGGGCTCATCCGGTGGGCACGGAAGAGGAGCTCGGGAGAGACAGTCTGCATCGCTATGTTGCCGGCCCGACTTATACACGATGGTGACGTCGAACTCTTGCAACCGAAGGCTCCACCGTGCAAGGCGCCGTGCAAAGTAACAATCGAGAGAGATTACAATTCAACAGAATCTTTGCACCTAAAGTGCACTAACACAGAGAGAGACTAACAATGAAAACACAATTTGTTCACCGGGCACTGCGACAGTCCGACGACTTGAGGAGCACGACGGGGCCGATCCGCAGACTAGCGCACGTTGCCTCGCTGGTCCGTCTGTGGCTGGTCGAGTGGTGTTCTCCCGGGAGTCGAGCGGGCGCGCTTCTCGGAAGCTTGAACGGCGGCTCGGGCTAACCGACAACGGTTACAGCCCCTCATTTATAGGCGCAGACCGCGTTGTTTGTTCTTCGCGCCAAGGCAGGCGCGCACATACACTCAGCTTCAACTGCACAAACCCCTTCTCCTTCTCGCGCCGGGCGTGCGACCCGATTGGTCGAGCGCGGAAATGACCGTCCAGAAAAATTTAGGTCATTCTCGGCACACTGAGTCATCGGCGCAGGAGCGAAGGGCAGAGGGTATCGCTTTGGCGCGGACAAGGTTACCCCCTTTCCGTCGACAACGAGCAAAAACTTCTCCAACATTCGAGAAAAAACGACGCCGCGCGTGTCTATGTTTACTTTGTCGCCGCGCCGGCGAGCTGAGTGAAAAGCCCACGCAAGTTTTACGCGCTCTCCGGGGGTCCTTCCCCGCAGTTTTTTATTTTATTTTTACAGCGCCCGGGAGCGATTGCTTACGCGCAGTGCCGGGTTTTTTCGAAGATGCGCCGAACTTTGTGACACTACTCTACACCCTCATTTTGTAATACCTGCATGACGGCTGAGGTTTCAACTGTCAAATGCTGTGTGAAGGCTATATATAGGTGTCGGTAATGTTGTGCACATTTGTCCATCACCTGATTTATAGTGTGAAAATGGTCTACTGTCGAATAGCCTTGAAGAGGGCACGCCCTGTCATTAGGCTGATTGAAGTATAGGGTTATCTTGATTTTAGTAGCAATTACATAATTAAATACCTTCTGGGAAACGGACAGCAAGCTGATAGATCTGCAAGTTTCCAACTGTTTCAAAAGGTGCTTTTGCTTAGGGCAAGTAGTGAGCGGTGGTCCGGTCAACTGTCGTGGTCAGGATCAGCATGTCTTGGAGGAGCTGGCCAAATGTTAGTTTGTAAGCATCAAGAGCAGAAATTTCAGCAGCACTGTTCACATGTTCTCATCAGTCTACTACCGCAGCCTAATTTCCAGAAAACTTTTGAATAGTTCAAGAATTACATATGAAAAATGGTTAATATTCTACATTGTTTCTTTTTTTATTTGTAAATAACCTCATGTAATGAATTTTTCTTTTCAAGCTTTGGCCTGGCTTTTACCTGTATAGATTATTTTGGCAAATCATCTTTTCGCACTGGGAGCCGCTTAGTAGAGTACATAAAATATCTGGGTTATGTTTACAAAACTTATATAGCATTCTCAAGAACAAATTAGTGGAGCTCTAATTTAGAGATTGCGGCTTTTTTTGAAAGAAATATTTCGCTCGCTTGCATGATATCAATAAATTTAAATTTTCTCCGGGCTATTTTACTTTTCGATGTAATAACCAAGCCGCCATTGCTACGAACAATGGAATAAATTGATTTATTACTGTCATAACTATACTTTCTCTTTAGAATTTTTGTTGATTAAGAATTATGCGTGTCTTAGTGCAGTGTGGCGTACCTGGGATCTCGGGGAATTACTTTCTGGGCTTGTAGCACACTACTGGAATGAGTCAGCGCTATAAGTCTCATATGTGCAGGCACTTGGAATTTTAGAGAATGAGTGGCCTAATTACATCAGATAGGTGAGCCATTGCGAGAAAGCTTGTGAGAATGCACCATGAATCGCAACGGGGGTGCACCTATGGGCTGGTGGAGTTCTACCCCCAGAGGCCCGCAGGTTGTTCCCAGAAGCGCCAAACGTCCTAGAGAACGCATGCAGTGTTGGTTTGATAATAGTGGTATATATTTTACAATCCACAAAATTGCTCCGAACTGAACGGATTCTATTACAATTTTACTCCTGTGTAATTTCGTTGAACCTATTAAGGTGGAGACTGAATTAGGCTAGACAAGCCTGATAAACACTTTAGATAATCGTGCCATAACCAAATGCAGACTAACACGGAGCATGTCCTCCAAATGTGGCCTTGAACTGTGCACTACAAGGGTAGAAAATGAAGTGTTTTGCCGTGCAGGTTGCACGTGGTGTGCAACTAGCAGTGTCTAAAGCCGTTGTTTCGAACGCGCCGTACAGTAGGAAACGAAATATTGCAAGTTTGTTTGTGGCTTTTAAAGGCTTTACAGTCGTTTTTTTTCAAGGGCGCGGAGAAATACAGCAAAAATTCAAGCGGAAATGTTATAACCGTGGCTGTGCGAGCCGTATTTGTTAGGGGAAACAAACTAGACGATAGTTTAGCAGGAAAGCATCGTTTAACCTTTGAAGGAAAATTTCGGCCCTTCATTAAACATAATACCTTGGTTGTATTAATGCGTCCGCGGCTTGTTTTTTATATTCTGCTCATTTTCGCGTGTTTATTAGCCAGTTTTCTAGCAGTCCTACCAAAACAGCTAGGGGCTTCATTTGAAAAAACTGTCTCTTTTAGATAATTTACAGTTGCTCGAATATTCTAATTCGTGTTTCTCACGGCTAATTTTTTTGCCAGACTGCCTGTTATGACTTGATCTAATATTGAGCATCCGGAATTTACTTCGAAGGTGGTACCTCGACTGAAAATTTAAGAAAAAAAATATCGTTTGCCGAATAATTCAGCCCCCGGACCCGATGACATACTTCCAAAACTGCTTAAGTTAACGAAATCGGTGATTTCTCCGGTACTCACTCCAAATTTTCAGCAGTCCATAGATACAGGAATTGTGTCTGACGCTTGGAAACTCGCTCGCATTATACCTATATTTAAATCTGGAGATCCTACAGTCCTTTCAAATTACAGGCCCATCTCATTAACCAGTATACCTTGCAAAATTCTGGAACACATCTTATCATCAGCAATAAAGAAGTACCTCAACCAGCACAAGTTTTTCTTTGGAAACCAACACGGATTCTTGAGTGGCCGTTCCTGCGAATTACTGTTATTTGAACTCGTGGTCGACTTCACGACGCTATACACCATTATTCAACGACTTTGCAAAAGCGTTTGACAAAGTTGCTCACAATCATCTTATATTTAAAATTGGAAATCTTAACATAAACAGCAATGTCTTGAACTGGATTTTTAACGTTTTAACAGACAGCAGTTCGTGTCTGCCAATTAATTTCGCTCCGCACTAAACCGAGTGAAGTCTGCTGTGCTTCAAGTTTCAGTGCTCGGGCCGATCATCTTCCTTATTTACATTAATGACATAAGCAGCAACCTCACTTCTACAATTGGCTATTTGCGGACGACTGTGTTATTTACAGAAAGATTACTGACCCTCCTGACACTAATGATTTGCAATCGGATATTAACGAAATCGCTAAGTGGTGCGAACAATGGCATATGGAAATAAACGTTGAAGGTTATAACATTTACGACGGCTTGAGTCACTAAGCACATATTTTATTCTATCGGTAACGTGGCCATCGAAAACATCCCTGCAATCAAATACCTAGGTGTCTACATTACATCTGATTCGACATGCGCAAACACATTGATTATATAATCACTAAAGCATCCAAAACCCTCGGTTTCATTAGGCGTAACTTGTACTTTGCAAATCAGGTGACCAAGCTGTTAGAATACACAACTTTAGTCAGATCACAACTAGAATATGCCGGCTTCATTTGGAAACCGCATCAATCATATCATGCCGAGAAACGGGAATCATTTCAAAATAAGGCAGCTAGGCTTATCACAAGGAAATACTCTCGCTACTCCAGCATCACAGATATTAAATAATCTCTAAATTTAAGGTCACTTCAAAAGAGCGAAGACTTGTCACCCTGCTATATCACGTTCACAAAATTTCTCACAACCATTTGCCGTTCACAGAATCTCATATCAAACCAGCACATCGCATTTTCCCCCGATTATACCATTGCTTTAAAGGGCAGCCCAAGATCGCTCACACCAAACTTATGCGTCATTCGCCATTGCTCCTTGTCATTTATCATAGGAATAAACTACCTGCAGATATTGTTTCCGAAAATTATTACGCTGCAGTTGTTAACAAATTGAACTGCTTCCTCCATGCTGGTTCTTAATAGATTGTTATCGGAATTGTATTCTTTTATACATTGTCTTGAGCGTTGTGGTTCACGTGTGTGCGTGTTCTCAAACACTCCTTTTATCCAGTTATGTTTCCTTTTTATCGGAGCGCATGTTTTTTTATGCTTTTCTGATTTTATATTTCACTTTGTTACGTAATACGATCACTTTATTGGTTTTTTCTCAACCCCATCTGTAGTGCTCGTAAAGAGCCTTTAGTGTATGTGGATAAAAAAAGACATTTATGACGACCGCGATTGTTTGGTTTTATTGCCAAAGATCAGAATTCTATATACCAGGAGAGGCATAACACTAATTTATTGTTGTAAGTTGTGTGATAATAAATAGGTTTTCATCGAGAGAGCAATTTTTTCGCCTGATTCTTTTGGACTGGCTTTTCTGGGGTAACCTAAGCGGAAGAAGTGACCAGATTACATCTATTCCTAATGCATAGTTTTGCTAAAGTGAGAACCTCATTATCACACTTTCTTGTGAACAACGTTTTTCTCAACGAAGCGACTAAGTTGAAGCATCGGTTGTGTTTTCATAGCATCAGGAGAGAGCATGCCCGAAAATATTATGAACACCATCGCAGCGGCTCAAAAGTTGACCTTTCATTCCCACATACCCCGAATAAAAAATAATTTTTTTTCCGCTACACCTATCATCCAATCCAATCCAATCCAATCCAATTTATTCCAACATCAATATCAACAGACAATGATGTCGCGGACAATGGACAAAAAGCCTCAAAATAGGGCTTGACAGCGTCCACTGACCGTCTTCTTGGCAACGACACAGCATTGAAAAAATACATTAGATATGAACAAAATATGAATTCGAAGAACAAAAGATGTACAAAGAGTAGGTGAGGAACACTTTACATATAAGAAATAATAATTGAAAAGCAGCAATATAATTACACAAAAGGCAAATGTGAATAAACAGCCAATGAATATATGCAAAGAAGCACACTTACAGAGGCGAACGCTTTGTAACATGCAAGGGAAACAAATATATGTGCGTCATCAGTTATTAAGTAATTTCGGCAGTTGAAATCGCAGCATCTGATCCCCATATTTTGTGGCTCTAATTTCACATTTCTCTGGTCTGAATTCGTAGTTAAGGAATCAGCCTGGCAGTTGAATGTATTATCCCCTTAAACTACTGTACAGCAAACGAAGACATTTTTTTCTTACGAGTCTTAGGTGGTGGAGGACTCGGTGATGAAGCGTTTCCGATGGCGAATAGAAAAGCCACGTTGATTAATGTCATCATCATCATTCTTTTGCTCGTATTTATGCCCGCCATCTCTGAAAAGCAATTAAGACATTAATAAAAATTATTTTCAGATTTCCAGTTGCAATTTTCGTGAACCACCATTGTTTCTACGAGAAAAATGTTTTGGAAAAACCTTTCTAAAAGGAAAGGCAAACTGAAGGTTAAACCCCACATACATACATGCTTTGATGTTTCGGGCATTTGTTACCTGTAGGCTTACTGTCGATACTCTTTTGTTGAGTTGCCTGAATGGCTGTTTTTCTGAATAGACTGATGCTTATAGTCGCCCTCTTTCCTCCTCCTTTCTTTTTTCTTTAGTGAAGTGTGTCAGGGTGCAGGAATACTGGTTGGCACAATCATCTCACTTCAATTACAGCAATGAATTCTTTTGCTCAAATTCCGCTTTGTCGCTGAGGCAAAACACCAGCTGAGTTTTATCGAAAGCTGCCGCACGGCGTGATGACCGTGTCTTCTGTTGTTATAACCTTGGCATAATATGTAGCGACAAAGCTGATACAGTGCTGAAAAACCTTTCTTAGTTTTGTGGGCTTTGAGAAAAGTAACTAGGTTTTACAATGGGTCAAAAATATTTGGTCAGCGACAATATACATATCATGCCTTCTGTTTATCGCTCATGCATGTACTCATTTGGCTTACGATGTCTGCATGAACGCTTGTTGAGAAGCTATTGTATGTGCATACATACATGTGAGCTTTGAAGAATCGAACGATACGACCAGGTGGCATTAGTAAAATATTATGGAATTGAGGGTAAGTCAGTGATTTTTCTGGGATGTGTACCCCTGATCGGAGTCACGCAT
Organism: Amblyomma americanum; assembly: GCA_030143305.2. NCBI lineage: Eukaryota > Metazoa > Arthropoda > Arachnida > Ixodida > Ixodidae > Amblyomma > Amblyomma americanum. The sequence goes on along the minus strand of JARKHS020035671.1, from coordinate 156,770 downwards.
CGATTAAACCATGAATGCGCCGAAATCACGTTTGCTCTCGTCTTTGAAGTCACATGCGACTAACCGCCTGCGAATTGTCGCCAAGCCAATTTGATTCGTTTCACAAAGCAGTCAAGACATGGTACCATGACCAGTCAGTTTTGCATACCAGTGAAGTATGCGGATCGTCTTTTCTAGAACTCATTTGCCTCATAGCACCTAATGGCAACAAGCACTCGAAATTCCGAAGTGCAGCTTTTTTGGATATCACGTTTAATTGTGAGGCAACTGTTAAAACCTGTAGGATGCTGGTATGACAGGCCAACCTAGAAATGCGTAGCAAACCGTCGCTAATAAAATTGTTTATAATTTTGAGGCAGCTTCTGAACATTGTAACAGACTGTTCTCATTGTATTAATGTGAGTGCTATAACCTTCCTACACGCAGTAAACTCTTGCTTTTAAATCAGGTCCTGCGCATGCGCATAGCAGTTAGGACTGCCATAGAAAATCAGTCCAGTACGTATTTGACAATGAATGGTAGGCAAGTGTAATCGTCCCGAGGAGCGATCTGAGGATTTAATAAATATGGTGCGATCTTACGTTAGGCGAAAAAACTACGAAAAAATTGCCCGTTACGAAAATGCGCTATTCAGGAATTTCTGTCCATAATGATGACGCGGCAATATCGACATAAAGATGGCTAGTGTATCCATATAATTGAGGGCTCACCTTAGAATCGTAAGACTTATCGATGTTTCTGTAATTGAAGGCTCTGCGCTTGTAGCGTTCGTAACTAAAGCAGTTCTATCCTTCAAATGTTTCGTTTTGTGAGTGGAAACAAGATCTTGTGCACTTACAAATTAGCTCTAGACCTGGAGAATTCCTAATCTTTGTGGAATGTGCTGAGGGCGTTGCATACGACAATGCTTTGTTTCTTAGCGTCGATAGGTCGTCTGGAATGGCATGTTCGTAAATATAATTTTCAATACGCAGTTGTACGTGCCACTCATCAATAATAATAATAATAATTGGTTTTGGGGGGAAAGGAAATGGCGCAGTATCTGTCTCATATATCTTTGGACACCTGAACCGCGCCGCAAGGGAAGGGATAAAGGGAGGAGTGAAAGAAGAAAGGAAGAAAGGGGCGCCGTAGTGGAGGGCTCCGGAATAATTTCGACCACCTGGGGATCTTTAACGTGCACTGACATCGCACAGCACACGGGCGCCTTACCGTTTTTGCTCCATAAAAACGCAGCCGCCGCGGTCGGGTTCGAACCCGGGAACTCCGGATCAGTAGTCGAACAAATAAAAACGAGTTAGGTATGCCGCTACAGTAGCAATCAGATCTGAGGACTGCGAGTAGAAATGTAGCTACACCCTCGCCCCACTGTGGCCGCATTCCAAAATCGCTCAGCACACTCATTATTCCTTTACTAACGCATTTTTATGTGCCTATCAGTCGGTGCAGGCGCGCAGTGTCATCGTTACAGGGCGTCCTCAGGGTGGCTGCAGCAAGAATCTATGAATTTATTCTTGTAATAATCGAGGCTAATACCGAATACGACGTTCCAGTAGCTTTTACAGGACCAGACCGCCAGGCTACTGTCCTCTATCGTCTAGTTACAGGCCGGAACGCACAAGTAATGCCACCCATTGTTTGTGTCAAGCGGACAATCAGAGACGAAGAATCTTGGAAGGCATGGCAGCAGAGCTTGTATGTCGAGCAGCAAGCCAGCTGACTAGGTGAAATGCGCAGCTCAAAAGGGATAGCGAAGTTGCTGCTTGCCATCTCCGCTTCAGACAAGTGCTATGTAGCTGTCTTCATACAGCAGGCCCCCCTCAACTATGACGCCGTGGCCATGTGGTTGGCTCGCACTGAGCAGAACGCTACCTACCTACAGTCGGGGTGAACAGTCTGTGAACCATGTGGTCCTCAAACGAAGCCGATAGCTCTCCTATTAGCCGCGGCAGCTAGAGACAACTCTTCATCTCCACAGGTGTGGTCTCCAGCCGCCGGCTGGAGACCACACCTGTGTAGCTCCCGTTCTTTCTGACATTTTTCTTTCCTGCATTGACAAAAGCTTGCATAGCTTACTTCCTAACCTACGCATTTTTAGATATGTTGACGATTATTTGGTGATAATGGACAAGCCGCATGTTTTGTCTATTGACGAAGCTGTTGCTGATGTTCTCGCATCGTTCAAAACGGTTGCAAATGGCTTAAATTTTACCTTTGAACTCCCTAGTGGAAACTGTATACAGTTCCTTGACCTGAGAATTCATTTCTTGGAAGGGCATATATGCTGGATGTACAATCCTAGGTCACAAAAGGCACTCCTCTCTTACAGTAGTGCTCATTCAAAAATAATCAAAAGAGCAATAGCCATGAATTGCCTCAATTCTTCTTTGGAAAAGTCATGTCATCATCATATGTTTGAAAGTGTCCAAATGCAAACTGAGCGATTGCGCATGTCAGGCTTTCCTCCACATTTATTGTCAGCTGTTGCAGAGACGCTGCTACAAAAGAAAAAGTGCATCAAAAAGACGGATAAGCAAGAGCAGAAGCTGCCAACTCAAGTAATTCCATATCTTCACAGAGTTTCTCATAATCTTAAGAAAGTTGGAAACAGATACGGTGTTAACGTGCTCTTCTCCGCCCCAAGCAAGTTATCAAAAGTTTGCCCAATGATGAGTAGTAAGAAAAGGCCGATTTGCACTATAAACCACCAACTTGTTTTCACCCGTTGCACTACCAAGGTAGTGTACAGCATTCCGCTCACTTGCAATAGAGTGTATATTGGTCAAACGGGACGCTGTTTTAATGAGAGAGCTAGGGAGCATTATAATCTGGTGAAGGAAGGGAAAAGTGGCCATCTTGCTATCCACTGCCGGGATTGTAAGTGTAAACCCATATTTCGGAAAGCTAAAATTCTTGGGCGTGGAAGAGACCGGATGGAAAGAGAGATTATTGAAGCATATAACATCAGAAAAGCAGGTGGTCAGTGTGTCAGCACCGCTTCCTTGTCTCTTCTTGATAATGAAATGGCGTTTTTGAATCATTGCGGTTGATTGCCACGAGGCGATAGTAGTGCTGTACTTAAGCTTGGTATTCTCAATAAAAATCAGTTGGAAGTGCAGCATTCGTCCTGTCGTATGTGTGTCTTTTTCGTCCCCGTTTTTTCGTGCTGCTTCGTTTTCTCAAGATGGTTCAAATGCACCCATAAATATAGGGCGTACCCAACTCTTTAAGGTACTTTGTACACATGTGTGAACACTACAATGTCAAAGGTTTTTGTAAGAATGTGAAACTTCTTACACTGATAGTTTTGTTCCATGCGATACCAGAAACATTCATGTTGTAACTGCAATGTACTTCATGGTCTGTAACCAGCAGCTCAGTATTATTTTGTTCACCAAATTCTAACAATCAAATGGAGGTTGAATTTACCATTTTCTTATAGGTTTATGGCGTCAAGTGAGTTGGTAGCAACTTACATGTGTTGCGTATTGAACAAAAGGCAGTGAATAGTAGTGATCGGCAGCTTTTCAGCACGCCAATTTGCGGATGTTCTCAAATGTGCACCCGGCCCCTTACTGAAACTACAATGGATGCTTTCCGGCACAGGAGATCAAACCGCGCTCAATTCTTCAATCAATCACATGGATTGATCCCCAAGTCTCTGCGGCTACCGATCCTCGTGCGTACGCCAACTGGAAGACAAACCATTGCTCAAGCTGAAAAGCGACTACTGCAGGCAAGGATCCTCGAGACAAAATGCACAATCAAACGCCTGGAGAATGACATTTATTGCGCCCAACAGTTCCTGGAAAAGCTCATTCCCGCGGACTTCTTTGATGTTCTTCTGCATGCCAACAGCGAGGGCGCCAAGAATCAAGAATTGAAACATATGGCACAAAATGCCAAGTTGAAGCAGCTGTTGGCCAGTCCGCCTGAGGCCGGGGTGACAGCGAGTATATGCAACCTGTCTTCGCACACGCTTGATCCGCATGAACGCAGCCTACTTCTCCGAGGCCTCAACTTCAATACTGGCGCTCCTCCAAATGCTGTTAACATGACCTGCGCTGTTGAAGAGGCTATACGCAAGGTCGCCCCCAGCTTACAAAGCGAAGCACGCTCAAGGGCCATTGGAGCTCTTTCTAAGCTTGCTAAAAGCAAGACTCGCACTATCACACCCGCAGAGCAAACAGCATTGACCAGGCTGCAGAAGAACAAAGACATCTTCATCTTGCCTGCTGACAAGGGTAACGCCACTGTCGTTTTAGACCGCACCGACTATGTGCGAAAAATGTACGCCCTTCTGGAGGACGCAACGACGTACACCAAGCTGGCGCGAGACCCTACAAAGAAAATCAAGTCCGAGCTGCAAAAACTTCTTACTGATGTTTTCAAGTTCGTCCCCCCCGACAAAGGCTATCTTTACAATCGCCTACTTTGTCACAACGGCTCGGCGCCAGCTATATACGGGGTGCCCAAGATACACAAGAAGGAGGTACCACTTCGCCCGATTGTTGACTTCACACGGTCACCACTGAACAAGTTGTCGGGATACCTCCACCGGGTACTGGCGCCTTTGGCAGGAAACACGCCTACGCACGTCAAAGACTCGGCACATTTCATTGACAAACTGAAGACTGCGACCTTTGGCGATGGTCACATTATGGTGTCGTTCGACGTGAGGTCCATGTTTACTTGCGTGCCGGTGGACTTCGCAGTCGAGTGTTGCAGGAATGCCCTGAAGAACAACTTGTCTCTGCCAGAACGTACGCCCGTAGAGACAGACGACTTGTGCCGGCTCCTAAAATTCTGCTTGTCAAACACATACTTTGTGTTCAACAAGACGATGTACAAGCAGATCTTCGGCACAGCAATTAAAGCCTCCATTTCCGTAGTCTGCTCCAACCTGGCCCTAGAAACGATAGAGAGTCGTGCGCTTGCGTCGTTCGACCCGCCACCTAGGTTTTTCCTGCGGTACGTCGACGACTGTTCCTGAATCATCCGACGACAGGATGCGGAAAAATTTCTACGGCACCTGAACTCATTTCAAGAGAGCGTTCAGTTCACGATGGAAGAAGAGAGCAATGGGCGCCTCCCTTTCCTCAACGTCCTCATCGAACGAACAGCAAACGGCATCACGACGAGCGTGTACAGGAAGCCTACCCACACAGGGAAGTACATGAATTTTCATTCTGCGCACCCAATAGGGCTTAAACGCTCCGTTGCCGCGGCGCTTTACAATCGTGCCTTCAAGCTTTGTTCAAGCCCATGCAAAATAACTCGTGAAGTCCGCCGCATAAGAAAGGAGCTTTCAAAGAACGGATACCCGCGTCAAGTGCTACAATCACAAGAACGACACGCTGCGGCCCCTCAAGCCGAAGCAAAATCAGCCAATAAGAAAAAACGTGCAGCCATCCCATATGCTCCTGGTGTCAGCGAGACGTTATGCCGGATACTGGCTGACTACGACATCCAAGTTGCCCATGTCCCATCCAGCAAGCTCAGATACCATTTGGTACGAGCAAAGGACCCGCTTGAAAAGACCAGCTACCCTGGGGTAGTTTACAAAATTCCTTGCAAAGAATGCGGTGCAGCCTATATAGGCGAAACAGGGGACTTCAGGACACGATTCAAAGAACACCAGCGTGACGTCAAAAACAAAAAAGTGACTTCTAACGCTCTCGCCGAACACCAGCAAAACACGGGCCACTTGATTGACTGGGATTCCACGCGCATACTTGAGAAAGAAAAATCATTATCTACTCGTCTGCTCAAGGAATCCCTTCACATACAAATGACAAGCCAAGCGATTAACAGGACGCAGGGCAATCTACCCGAGATATACATCCGCACGATACGCAACGTTTTCCCTACATAAGCAGCAGCCCGTCTCGTTTTTCATCCTCTTGCGAACAAGGCACCCGTAGTGGTGCCGAAACGTCAATTCTCTTACGGTTATTTTTTTCCTTTATGACTTTGGCGAGTGTTCGTTTAAAAGGATATGTCAAATTGCTATAGTACGATCTGCCTTCAATATAGCATCTTAATATGAAGGCGCAAGATTTTGAAAATGTAATGTTCTTCTTCGTGCATACCATTTCATTTTTCGCACCATCCAATGCACAAAAGTCATCAGTTAAGTGCGCTAGCAGATATTTCAACCTCTAACATATTTAACAATAGGTCTGCTGTGCTTCGAAATATCAGCGTCCGCAAGCAGTACGAAGAGCTTGACAGCCGACGCGTCTTCTTGAGCGTTCCTTGTTGCAACCTTGATAAAAAAATGGCAGTGGTTTAACTTGGCTAACCTTGGAATTCAGCGGAAAGCAATCAAACTTGTTAAGTGTCTGTGTCTCGTCGATGGCAGCTTCACTACATGCTCGTGACCGGCGTTCCATATATACCCACACGACCACGTGGCTATGACGTGGTATCACGTGGTCTTACGACACCCCCATCGGATGATATCACGTGGCTTCACATCACCCCATCGGACGTTCTTGAGGTCAAAGGTCAACCTAAAGAATAACTAAATATTATTATTATGGTCAAGGTCAGGAGTCAGGGGTTCGACACCATAACTGTACCAAATATGGTCATACACGGTTGGGCTGAAGGTAGTTCAAGGTCATTCTCCGACCTACGCGACGACTGCTTTACCTATCGTGGTGAAGCCTCTCGCTTCAAAAAGACGCCGAGAGATTCAGTTGCTGATACGCAAGCCATGCCGTCGCAGTGTGGCGGTGTTTACATTGTTAGCGCTCTGAAAAAGAAGACTCTAGGTGGTAGTCTACCTTCCTCTGATACCTTGTCTCTGCAGGGTAAACTGTTGTTGATGTAGATACCGCGAACAATTTCCTCAGTAGATTGGAGCGTAAGAACCGAGAAGAGTTAAATCACAAAGAGTTGCACACGCGGTTGCAGCCAACGCCTGCTTGCCGGCTATTACAGGCGTTGGAAGGGCGGGATTTACGGCCTGAGAAGGCTTACTGTGACCATTGTTTGCTAGCTTGTCTACATTTTCACTGGCGTCGTTAAGTTTTTTTTTTGTATTGCAGGGCTGAAAGCCGTCATTTAAAAGACGAATGGTACCTCGATTATTAAAGGGGATTTAACGCCAAGTACTTGCTATGATGGCCTTAAATAGTAAAGGTGAGAAGAATCTGCAAATCCTTCCTTCGAATGCCCCTGGCGGTAACTCCCTGCCGCTTGGACACATTTTTACTAAAAGAAGGAGTGCGGTCAGCGACTTTGGCACATGCTTTAGGCAGTAGGAAGACCATCGAAGCGCTTCCTTCACTGATGTCAGAACCTGACTGGTTTCTTCGAGTTGGTTCTGTGTTTCTTAGGACTAAAATACAACGAGTCCACGACGCATCGTAGAGTTTCTACTCTGTTTTAAAACTAAAGCGCAGCGGCTGTTCCTTGCACATAAAGTGGGCGCCAGGGTGAAGTGAAGCCTTGTGCACTTGGCCTAGACAATGAATAGATTAAGGCACAAAACTAGGGGCGTGATAGTGATGACCGATGACTATAAAAGGCTGGCGGCACACGTGTGTGCGATAACATCACTGGACAGCTCAAGGCAGCGCAGATGGTGAGGCAACGGTGATGAGAGAAAGCCGCAGCGAATGTCAGCTGTTGATTCTTGTGGAAGGGGCGGCTAACTGGACGTCTTACAGCTGCTCACAGTCTAACGACCTTGCATGCTACAAGAAGTGTGTGTCTTCGTACCTGAGAACTGAGCACGGGCGCACGTTGGTTGTCCGTGCTTAAGCCGTTCCCGCGTTTTTGCTCCCGCTATCCGGGCTGAGCCTCAGGCGTCAAACGAGGAAAGGTGTCCTATGCAATCGAGAACCCAGAGGTGGTTTGGCGGGCATGCCACGCGAGCAACAAAATGACAGCGGCAAGCATTTCATTTTGTCGACCACCGCAAACCATGCTGAGGCAAGCCCTGGGGAGCAAGCCAATAAGAGGTGAATTGACTACCTCGCCTCGGAACCGTAAAACAGCGCAAAAAATACAGAATGATCGCAAACAATTTCAAGCATTTCTATGCGGCAACATTGCAAAAAAAGTGCCATTAGCGAGCGCATCAGTTGGAAAACTTTTTATTTGAAACCTATCACTCATAATCAACACTGCTTACGCACGTTGCTCGCGTCTGATTCTCTCATCACCCGTCCAATTTTTCTCTTTTCTGATGATGATGATGTCCTCAGGCTTAATGGTCCATACCCGCCGCGGAGGATTGGCCAGGGTGCGTTGCTGGTACAAACGCACTCATGGGCAAGGAGTAAAGTAATAGGACAATTTTGTGACCTATACTTGAATTTGGATTAAGAATGAAGATAAAAATGGAAATTAAAAAGCAGTGAATTGTCATTCTAGCAGGGGAATCCACCTGGTGCGATTACATATTCGTGAATAAAATCGCGCACTGGTTTCAAGGCACATCTCTTGTCGCTTGCCCCGAAGGAGAGGAGAACCGGAATAGATAAAGGAAGCCCCAGTCGAGCGACGGAGATCTTCAAGGAAGTTCTACGCACAGAAGCGAACCACTGGCAAAAGAGGAAAAAAGTCATCTATGAACTCAATTTCGCCGCAAGACTCACAGAGGTTGGTCAGAGATAACCCTGATTGACATAAATAGAGATTTAGTCACGGCATTCTGCAGCGCACGAGGGTCATGGACACCTCACATTGCCTTGAACTGCACATTAACACATTCCAAGGATATGCTAGGTGTTAAAAATCCGTTCCAGCAATGAGAGGCTCATGGCTCAAGTAGTGGAGACGCTGGAATTGTTGGAAGCGTGCTGCAGTCAAGTAGCCAGTATTAGGGATGAACGAGACAATAAGCCCGCAAACGGCGGACTTTGCCGAAAATCAGCGCTCTCATTAGAAGCAATGCCACAGTCCCCACGGCGGACTTTGCTGAAAAATTAGCGCTCTCATAAGAAGCAATGCCACAGTGCCCAGGGACCCAGTCACAGGGTACTTGTGTAATATGTGGCCGAATAAAAGATCGAAGGGAACGGCTCATAGGGGTATCCCTCAATTTTTCGAGCGCTGTCAAGAAGGAAAGGTTGTCTGAAAGTGTAATAACCTGAGAGATACTGCAGGAAATCATTATTAAGGCCGACACAATGGCCAAACACTCGGCGACAAATATAGGGGTATAGTCAGGGGCCCGAAATGAATAACTCCAATCAAGAGCCCTTGAGTAAATGCCAATTGCTGCCTTTTCAGTTTGCTGGGAACCGTCTGTAAAAACGGCAATATGGCTTGTAAAATTATCCAAATGCTCCTCAATAAGCCCATTTAATACACTGGTTGGCAGGCAGATTCTTAGCATTCCCTAGGTGGGTGTCGTCAAAGGAGACTACAGTATCAGCCCGGCGGTGGTTAACTGGTACTGCAAAATTTATTCGTGTAGAAATTTTTGGCGGCAGGGAATTAGTGAGCACAACCTGAGGAAGCTTATACCTAGACCAAAAAGTAGCAAAGAATAGAGATGGGTTCGTTGTAAATATGGGATTAGCTATTCAATAAACACGTTCTAAAGACTTAAAGATTTCCGCACAGTAAGAAGCTGAAACCGCAAACTTAGGTCAGGTATCCGCGCCTCCAAGTACGCCTCAGCATTAGCCATTGATTTAGGCATACCTAAGCAAAGCCGAAGAGCGCGTCGCTCCATCACAAATGTGAGGTCAAGCTTGTACCTTAGGTATCCAGGAAAGAGAACAGAGCCTAACTTGAGCCGCCAGTCTAACTGCGGTTCCAATATTATACCCAAATATTTAAAAGATTCGACTTGCGGGATTAGGATAGTGTGATACTACAAGGAAATGTAAAGACGGGATGACTGTGGGAGAACAAGGACGGCATACTTGTTAACATTTAAGGTTAACATCAGGCTGTCCAGTCAAGCTTCCAGAACATTTTAATACCCTTGCAACAATTGATACAAGGTATGAATATTTTTGGTAGAAGCGAAAAAAGCAATATCATCCTCATACAAATACAATCTTTATATAATATTTTCTGTTTCGCTGTCGCCTTCCTTCTCCTCCACGGGCAGGGTACTAAAATTGGCTTTTTGCGTGTTGAACCTCTCTGTCATTTCCCTCCTCGGACTCTCTATGTCCCTGTGGTTTGAAAGGCCTTGTTCACTTCATAGGCATTTTAATTGTTACAAAGCAACTTTCAACTCTGATATTTGAAGAATAGAGATGGCCACAACAAGCCTCAGCACTGGGGGTAAGTGCGTTGGTGCGCATTGGCGAAGAAGACGAAAGCTGCCGGCGTGCAGCTAATGTATTATGCACAAACAGAACTCCAAAAGTTACGGCACTCACAGATTTTGTTGTTTGATAACGTACATAATTCATAAATATGACTGTCTTCATAAAATATATTCGTGGTCTTGCAATGATTGTGGGTTAAAACACATATAATTGATAAAGAACGTTCTCTGAGGCTGAAATCCCGGAATATTGTAATGGCACAGAACATCGCTTAATTTTTGTGAATTTTTTACAAATATTTGCAAAACAACCTGATAAAAGAGGAATAAACATTGACAGCTACAATTAGGAGAACAGGTATTTAGCCGCGTAAAGGTAGACTCCTTCATCTAGTTACTCACCAGTAGAAATACAGGCATGAAACATTGCCTAAGAATTCTTCTGTACAAGTATGGATAGTTTGGAGAATGTTTCTATGGTGAATTTATCGGAAGGAGAACCAGATTCGGGGCAGAATGCCACTTTATGCTTTAAGGGAAGGACTTATTTCAAGAAAGGGGTCATGCCACCATATTAGTTTAGCAGTTACTATCTGGTGCTTGCGACCCAGTAGGACTTCGTGGGAGTAGCGGTCAGGTGCTGCACTTGAAAAAAATTGTCTTATATCAAGGCTCAAGTCGACAGTATTCGCTTTTATCCTTTGCAACATCAGTAGCCTGTGGAATTTCCGGAATGGAATGTTCTACAGCTACTTTAGGAATAAAGTGGTGCCTGCGAGAAACATCTATTATTATTTACCTCGCCAATGCCGAACACCATTCTAATGTCCTCGACAGTAAACGACGGCGAAAGAATTTTTTTGGTGCCCTACTTACCGAGAATTCTGCGCAGTTGTCGCAGCTCCTTCCTGTCGCCGTTGAATGCCAGCGCTATGCTTTGGAAGCAGTAAAGATTAGCTCGAGCAACGCTCCTTTTATACTTGACATGAGGATATTTTTGTGTGTGTAGACGGCATACAGAAACGGCCACGTCACGCAGCTGTCTTAATGGAAATTTATTTTCATAGAGCGAGAAAAACATCGATCCCAGCTTCTCGAATGATTGCAAAACCAAGAAATCTGTTCGCTCGAATCTTTACAGCGCTAGACGGGCTGCTGATGACACATGACGGTTCTATCTCTTTGAACTAGGGCGCCCGAACCGAAGCTCTGGTTAAAAAATGCAGTACCTCTATTTATCATGTCGTGCATACATTTTGTTGCCCCCGCTCTCACGGCAAAGCGTGGGTAATTTCAAATTTCGAGTGGAGCTAGATAGAATCGTAAATCATCGAAAATCGTTCAAAAAATGTTTATGACATTACGGGGCGCAATTGCCCCCATGCCATGCCGACTTATGTGTTCTTCCTACAAAGATGATTAGAATGCCTTGTGCCCTTTAAAACTCGATTTCATATCGCATGAAACAACATCAGATTATATTTTAAAACAGAACAGCGCGCACTTTGACAGGAACTACAAGAAAGACACGACACAGACGAGCGCTGTGTCGTGTCGTGTCGTAGCGACAGTCTTATTTATTGCACGTGGTGGTTTGATCGGAATCTAACGGCTTCGGTACTCCGCTCTCTCTCTTTCTCTGATGATTGATTTTATGGCAGAATAAACACTAACCGCATGCCAGAGGGGGGCTGCGAAACCATGACCCCTGAATTTTGCACACGGTGCTCAACCAATTGAGCTACATTTTGATTTAATCTACCTCACAAGCAAATAACTTTAAGCAATAAAGTAGTTACACCATAATTTCTCATCGACCAACGCCGCGAAGTTTCACAAAAAGAACATTCTGTCATGGTGGTGGTGGTGGTTGTTGCTATGAAAGGGGGGAGGGGGATACTGGTCCCGATGTATGTTGGCCCTTAAGGCATCACTCTTGGGGACCAGGGGGGGGGGGGGATGTAGAGGGAGAGGGGAGGGTCGCCGCAGTTTCCGTGGTCGTCCCAAAGCCGTTCTGGAGTCGCACCGCCGCAGCAACGTCAGCGTCCAAGAGGGAGGGGAGCCACGGTGCACTGGGAGTGTGTGCAAGCACTGGGCAGGGAGAATGAGCATCGGTCCACTCAGATCCATCGCCTCGTGCTAGACGGGGCGAAGGTCTAGAGGAGGATGATCAGGCCAGTCTCCTCGAGGAAGGAGAGGAGGACCCGATGCGCCAGGAGCTGGCTGCGAGCCGGGAAGAGGAGGTCGTGCTCCGTGGTAGACGGGAGACCGAGTGTCCGGTATCCCGACTCGAGTCGTCGCCTGGGGGAATCTTGGGTCGGGCACGCCAGCACGTGGTGGCCGAGCGTCCCCGTGTCCCCGCAGGAGGGGCAGGCAGGAGAGTGGGCCCTGCCACACACGTACAACCTGGAGGGCGACCACGTGCAACCGATGCGGAGGCGCAGGAGGAGGGCTCGGTCCGGCCTGGGCAGTTGGTCTGAGAGCCGGCGGAAGAGCTTGATAGGCCGCAATCCTCCGGTCGGGGTGAAGTGCCCGTACCAACTGCATGATGAGGGGGAGGGCAAAGTCATGTTGAGTCGCTGCAAAGGATACCGGGAACCCATCGGTGTGGGCACACTTGGCCAGAGCGTCGGCCAGGTCGTTGCCTTCAACTGTCATGCTTCCCGTAGTTTGAGCCGTTTCCTTAACAGCCACCTTTTTTCGAGGACTAGCCTCGAAAAGGCTGGTCCGTCTGTCCGTCTGCCGAAACGTCGTGACTTAAATCCTGTTATGTTTTCCGTTGTCTGGTGACTTTATATATATATATATATATATATATATATATATATATATATATATATATATATATATATATATATATATATATATATATATATATATATATATATATATGTATATATATATATATATATATATATATATATATATATATATATATATAGAGAGAGAGAGAGAGAGAGAGCAGATTGGACAGCCGTCGCCGTAGCTCAGTTGGTAGAGCACCGGACGCGATATTGAAAGGTCATGGGTTCGGATCCCATCGGCGGCATGGTTGTTTTTTCTGCTGCTTTATAAGTAATTTTCTTTTAAAAAAACTAATTGATTGGCACTAGATATTAAAAAAAATCATTCCCTTATGCACCATGATTTCGGTGACTGTTGGCTTCCTTAATATGTTTGTCAAACGAGCCCCTCACTTCATTTGCCTTGTCTGCTAAGATATATATATATATATATATATATATATATATATATATATATATATATATATATATATAATATATATACATGTGTGTGTGTGTGTGTGTAGTGATGAAGAGGATGGCAATGAGGCAGATTGTAAAAGAACAAATATATATATATATATATATATATATATATATATATATATATATATATATATATACATGTGTGTGTGTGTGTGTGTGTGTAGTGATGAAGAGGATGGCAATGAGGCAGATTGTAAAAGAACAAATAACATTGAAACACGCTTAAAACCATGTTTGCTGACGCTGACCTTCCTTGTAGAACAGGATGGCGCGCTTTATTTTCTTGTCATGGCTTTTGGACTGCATATGATATTGAGGAGCATGATTGCGATGCGTTATGCATACCAATGGCCAATTACAGAGTATCTTAAAACAGAAATGGCCTAATAGGTGTGACACAAAAGCTGACCAAGCTGAAGAGGGACGCGCCGCCGTGAACAGATGAGCATTGGAACAAAATAAAAACGAGTTGATGACGCACGCAAAGCAAGCAAACTACAAAGCTGTGTTGCCGCTGTATATGCGCGCTGCAAAACTGTGGCATGGTACATCCAGTCATTTATTCTACCACGATGAATGAGGCAGATGTAGCTGCTAGACGCGCTATACACACAGCGGGAAAGCGTCCCCTTATATTGCACTCCCTCAGAGGGAAAATCCTGGTAAATCTTAAAAACTCACAATCGCCACATTTACATCGTTACTTATCCGGAGTTCCCGGTTTCGAACCCGACCGCGGCGGCTGCGTTTTTATGGAGGAAAAACGCTAAGGCGCCCGTGTGCTGTGCGATGTCAGTGCACGTTAAAGATCCCCAGGTGGTCGAAATTATTCCGGAGCCCTCCACTACGGCACCTCCTTCTTCCTTCTTCTTTCACTCCTTTCCTTATCCCTTCCCTTACGGCGCGGTTCAGGTGTCCGCCGATATATGAGACAGATACTGCGCCATTTCCTTTCCCCAAAAACCAATTATTATTATTATTATTATTATTATTATATTATTATTATTATTATTATTATTATTATTATTATTATTATTATTATTATTTACATCGTCCTCGTTCCGTGCACTACCTCCTCATTCGTCCTTGCTCCTCTGGTTAATGATCCTGTTAAAGGCCTGGCAATGAACACCTCGTGGCCCTCATAAAGGCCAGTCCTCTTTCCCGCTCCTTTTTCATATCTGTTTTATTTTATACTGTATTTGTCTGTAAGTCATTGGACACCTCATTGCATACTGCTAAGTGAGTGATGAGCGACGGACGACATAAATTGGACCATTGCCACAGCTGCTTACGCGACGTGGTTGTACTAGCAGGCTCCCTCACTTTGTAGTCAATAGACTTCTTCAGTGTTCATCCGCTGGCTCTGCGCTACAAACATTTTCCGACTCGGGTATATTCAGCGCGAGTGCAGTTAAGAGGGAAAGCTTCAGAAGACGCTCAGGAGCATTCCCAGTGCTAAAAATGGAAGCTGATATTATCTACGAGTGGAACCTTCTCAAACCCCAAAAGTAGTCACGAATATCCAGAGCACAGCCGTTTTTACAGTTAGTCTGTACGTCGATATCGGTAAGCCAATGTTGTGCAGTTGAGTATAGGCAGCGAACATTGGTCGCTGATTGGTTCAAATATCGGTGGCTTTTCGAACTTGAAAACTACAATATCGCGGTCGTACTTAAACTGAACGAAGATAGACGGTTAATTTGTGGGCATTTCTTCAATATTTTTCGGCTGTAAGCGCTGCTATGCGGAGAATGATCTTATTCTCTACAGCAGTTTAGAGACGGCAAGAGCAGTTGTATTATCGAATACACTTGTTTCCATACGACTGCATTTACACGTGTTCGCTGTTGTTCGTAGCAGGCTAATGTATCCACACGTCGTTCTCTCTTTCGACAGCTTCTCATTCCTCGCGAGCAGCCGCCGCGGTGGCTGTGTGGTTATGGCGCTCGGCTGCCGGCCCGAAAGACGCGGGTTCGATCCCGGCCGCGGCGATCGAATTTCGATGGAGGCGAAATTCTAGAGGCCCGTACGGGTACTGTGCGATGTCAGTGCACGTTAAAGATCCCCAGGTGGTCGAAATTTCCGGAGCCCTTCACTACGGCGTCTCTCATAGCCTGAGTCGCTTTGGGACGTTAAACCCCCATAAACTAAACTCATTCCTCGTGAGCTGTAAGCAAGACTGTCGCTACGCATGCAGACTTGTGAGTCGCGGCGCTCATAATTTTTCAATAGGGTTCGCATCCAATAAAATAGTCTCAAAAATATCCTATTGTGAATTGGGGATGGTCAGGAGCAATGTTTTAGAACAGTTATTTCTGCACCAAAAAAAAAATGTTTAGCGCCCATGTAATGATTCCACGTTTCAAGTAATCGATGCTCGCTCTTCTGCTTTTGTAAAATCAGTTTAATCACTTCGGACAATTAGGTTCTAAGTCAAGCTAGTTTAGCAGGCAATACTGTTCACGGGAGGTGTACAGACTGGGCACTGGATGCTTATCACACGGTCTCGCGTTTTGGTGGCGTTTAGAATTGTGAAAGATTGGCCACCCTCTGTACACAATTCCTCACATCCTCCACTGTACCGGAATCTTGAAAAAAACACTGAATTTATGTTAACAGGGGAGAAAGAGGATGCTGAGTATTTAAAAATTGATTGTCCTGTCAGCTAACAGTTCATTTTCTGCAAGGCAATTCCTAAGGCAATGGCTAAGTGAATCAAAAGAGCCCCAGAAGTCAATAAACCAAAGGCTAAAGATAATAGACCATATTCAAACTATATCCAAACCCTGTATACATGCAGTCCTCATAGATTACGCGAAAGTAATCCACTCAGTCGAAACTTGAGCCGTCAATACGTATTCCGGAATCATTCGTCAAAGTGCCGTGTGTAAAAATTCTTTGAGATATCTACAGAGGCTGCACGCCCACCATAGTCGTTCATAAAGAAATAAAATCTCATTATGGAAGGTGTCAGACAGGCAGACCCGGCCTTTGTAGTGCTAACCACCACGCTTTTACAGACGATACTCAGAGAGCTAGATTAGAAACAGAGTGGGTAAAATTCATTTATAATACCTTAGTAGTCAGGAATTTACTGAAGACTTTACCTTGCAAAGTAAGTCAGGGGACGACTAGAAAGCAATGATCAATGACTCAGAGTGGCAAAAAGAATGATACGTCTAAAAAGTAATGTACAAGAAACTAACTAATGTTCAACACTCTGAAAGGAAAAAGCAGTTTACAATATGTAGCCAAACGCACGTGCGCGGTAAAGGAATTCGCCTAATAATGAGCGACAATATTGACCAGGTGAGTGGAATTAATATAAGAAAAAATTGCTGGTGGTTTAGTTCTGGTTAACCCTGTTCGAAAGCGAAAAGCTTCATCTCTCTGGCTACGCTTGTGGTCGAGATACTGGCGGTTTCTATAGACATCCATACTGATACACACACACAGTAATAGGCTTTTTTTTTATTTGTTAAACATCTTGCTTTCTTCGAAACAACATTAGAGGCGCTCACATAAGACAGCATATATTTAATATTGCTTCGGAAATATTTCCAACTGTATATTGCCCATTGTATGAGCAGATATGGAGAGAGAGAGAGAGAAGTTGTTGCCAGGAAGAAAGAAAAGGAAAGTGCACAGGCCTGCCCACTGGCTCAAGCCGAGCCACAATCGCTACCACGTGCAGATAGTAGGAGAGATGAAAGATGGGATAGAAAGACAGGATAGTAAAGACGCGCTGAAGACAAGGCCGATCGCGGAGGCAGTGCAATACCGGGCCAACCGGTGGCGGGAGTGAAGCATCCTTCAAACTCTCCGCCACATTTCCAAAAATAAGTCCAATTGGACCCGAAACAGATACTCTGCGGTGTCCGGACAATCAGCAGATATGGAACCAAATCCAGTTCCCAACGACGCGCAAGCCCTGCAGAAAATCTGAGAAAGCGAAATTGAAAAAAAATGCTTCTTTTGGGAAAGGAAATGGCGCAATGTGAGACAGGCGTCCTTTTCTCTTCTTAAAACCAACTTTCATTTTCCTTCGCTTAAGGCGCGGTTCGGGCGTCCACCGAGGAATGTGAGACAGGCGTCATTTCCTTTCCTTAAAGCACACTTTATTTCACTTTCATTTCCTTACGGCGCCATTCGGGTGCCCACCGAGGTCTATGAGACAGGCGCCATTTCTTTGTTTGACTTCTAGCTACATTCAAGGTCAAACTTGCTGCCCCGCTGGCGGCTCGAAAAGCTGGCGTAGTGAAGCTTTTTGCTTCAATAAGAATGAGGTGGAGCGCATTTGGCAAATGCTCTCAGATAAGGAACAACATTTCTCAGTATCGCTATATAAAATGACCTCGGCAGTACTATCATACTGGCACTCACAACTTGCAGTCGGCTCGTTCTTTAAATTTTTCTGCTCTGCATTTTTTTTGCTTTTTTATAGTTGATACAGCGTTGCTTATCTGCGAATTTCTCATGTCCTTCGCTGATAAAGAGCCTACAAAAGCTGCCTTGAATGAGGGATTCAAAAAGAACGTCCAGAAAACAGCGTTTGCTTGCAGATGCTGCCAATATTTTGCTCCCGCAAAAAACGTGCATGTGACCTTTGAAAGGCACGTGCTCCTAACGTAATAGATGGTGCGATTGTTTAAGAGCCGTCTAGAAAGCACAGCTGTTCTCTTCTCGCCCGGACTGAGACAACGCAGTGCCACAGGACGATGTTATGGTTTCCGTTGGTGTAGTCGGCATTAATTTCACATATATTCCTCAACGTGTGCACAGCTTTGGATTCTAAAGGTCAATAAATCCGCTAATAATAATTGGTTTTTTGGGGAAAGGAAATGGCGCAGTATCTGTCTCATATATCTTTGGACACCTGAACCGCGCCGTAAGGGAAGGGATAAAGGAGGGAGTGAAAGAAGGAAGAATAGGTGCCCTAGTGGAGGGCTCCGGAATAATTTCGACCGCCTGGGGGTCTTTAGCGTGCACTGACATCGCACAGCACACGGGCGCCTTAGCGTTTTTCCTCCATAAAAACGCAATATATAAATCCGCTAAGAAAAAAAAAGAACTGCCTGTAAGTTGAACCATATTTGGATGGCAAAAGAAAAAGAAATTGGAAGAGCACACATGTAAATACGTATTCATTTGTTAGCACCAACACTGGCACTAATTTCGTATTTAGGCATAATACGATGTCAGTGCACGTTAAAGATCCCCAGATGGTCGAAATTATTCCGGAGCCCTCCACTACGGCCCCTCTTTCTTCCTTTGTTCTTTCACTCCCTCCTTTATTCCTTCCCTTACGGCGTGGTTCAGGTGTCCAACGATATATGAGACAGATACTGCGCCATTTCCATTCCCCAAAAACCAATTATTAATATTATTATTATAATACAGTACTGCGGTACTTCCTTATGCTGCCGTCACCTTTTTTGTGGCCTAATATTGGAGTCGTCTAAGGTGGAAGCAAAACCGAAGAAAGCGACCACTGAGTACAGAACTTTACGAAACTAGACACTGCCTCACGTACCGCGCAAAACATCGTCATGGTTATCGTGCCTTCTAAGAGGCACAGTGGGCATCATGTGACCTCTTAAAGCGTTGTGGCTCGCAGTATGTCGTTTGTGTTGTTAATGTCTTGATGAAAGTCAAGCGATTTTCTCTGTGCGAATCTTCTCGTTATCTACAGTTTTATGCTACTAACTGTTTGCTCTTTGATGATCATTTTATAGAACACTTCATTGTACTGCATAGGTCTAAGTTGGCATCATCAAGCCACTGTTGTAATTTCCATGCAAATTTCCCGATGGGGGTAAGCGGGCTGAGCAAGGGGTACAAACTATTGCCTTCGTAAAGAGATAAAGTCTACCTAGGGCGTAGCAAGCCCATGCGTGTGTTTCCTTTCATCTCTTTCAAGTGTGATTTGTCCGGAATGAGCGTGTAGAATTTACGATGATACAAAAAGGTTGCCTCGGTTAGTAGCTTTGTGGCTGGGGTGCTAAGTAAAATGTTAACCAATAATGGAGCTCCTGAGAATCGAGGAATAAATTCCCATTAGTAGTAGTGGTTTATAAGTGCAAAACTTACATCAAGGAAGAAAAGACGTTGCCAACCGAGGCAATTGCTATTTATTATCTTAAGCGCCTTAGCCGGGGCAGCCGAAAATAAAGGGACCGGGCGAGGGTAGCAAGGAGTTGTACAGAGGGAAGCGATAGCAGGAAACAGAAGGGGCTGGAGATAGGGTTCCACACACTGTCACGTTTTCTGGACGTCGCATTCCATGCCTGTTTATTTCATTCAGAAATTTTTCTCCGTCTACGTTTGTTTTAACGGAGTTTTGCGCTACCACTCTAGTTAAATACGTCCATGCTTTCCGCATTCCTTTAGGGTTCAAAAGGGCCGTATCACATAGCATTTCTGATGATAAAACTGAGTGGCGAATGAGAAGGACATTCCTTCCCATCCATCCTGGGGTTTAAAAACACGGAAGCTTTTGGCTACTTGTTTAGGTGACAGCAGTAAATGGTTGCTGTGCAGATTTGAAATTAATTTAAGTAGCAACAAGAATGCCTTCATTTGCCCATAATTTAATGTGCCTTCTGGTGGCCCTCATGGAAATGCATATTTTCTAACACATTGCGATGTCACCAACAAATTGCTCTATGGTCCTGATGGCTGAAGGCGAACCTGTTACACTCAAATCCTGCGATGAAAGTGACGGTGGGAAGATCTCGCGGCGTAGACTTTAATTTTCCGTCTCTGTATTACCACAGCTCGTCTTGGCACCACTTATCGTGAAATGAACTAAACTAGTAGTTTTAGTTAATTTACACGGCTATTAGCCCAGAGATTCATGAACGAACGTTGTACATGGTTGTTTTACGGGAAGATCATAGCTCACAGCTGTTATATTTTTGGCCCGTAGTAAGCCTTCAGCCTTCGCAAGTTTTTGCACAACTTCTGCTCAGCGTAAAGTTTGTTGTTTTGTAAAGATTCATCGCTCGTGGAACTGAAATCTCTGCAGTTTTTTTTTTCGTTTCACTGACATTGTTCACGCTGAGCTTTTTTTGCCTGAGTGTGAATTTGACCTTTAAGTTGTGACTTCTTACAGACATTGACGCAGAGAACAGTTTAAAGTGCGGCGAGGTTCGAAGACATTGTATGTTTGACAGGGTACCCGCTGTGAGCGCGAGCAGAGCTAGAAGCAGCGAGTTTTGTTATATTTTTGAGTCGAGATCGCTTTCAGCTATGGTACTTCGACCGTTTATTTTCGATGTTACGAGTTTCTTCAAAGCAAGTTGCCGTGTTCGATGATAGAAATATCTGAAAACAACTATAATCTCAAAGGGGTTCCTCTCACATCTTTACGGACGTCAGCAATAGAACTGCGTCGATGTTTACAATTTCAAAACAGTTTGTCAGTAAAATGCCATACAGACTATCCTGAACACCTGCGTACGAACCAATGCGACAGAGCCGATTGCCTTGCACAAGACAGAGAGAAATGCACGCGAAGTAGTTGACGTCAGTACCCTAACGTCTGAGATTTGAAAGCACTGCTGCTGCGTCTGCGCTTTGGATTACCATCGGATTTATAGCGGCCTTACTGAAAAGTGACAGCTGTTTTTAGCAGTGACGTCACTAGCAGATTCTTTTGTCATGATGCTGCCGAAGCTCCGAAGGTTCCTTGCCTGTTGACAGCTGAGTCTCAAAAAAGTTGTGAAGAAAGCTTTCCATGGCAAATTCCGCCCCTCCCAGCCCCCTTTGCTTCTTCTAAGACGCATCATGGTATATTCGGCTAAAGTGTGCCGTGGTATCGTACGGCATGATATGCGGAATTTTTCTCCAAAATTTTCCAATGGGCTATAAAGGATGCTATAGTGAACGGTTTGAGAATAATTTCGTCCACCTAATGTTCTATAATGTGCTCCAATATCGCACAGCACACGGATGTTTTCGCATTTCGCCGCCACCGTTATTCACTCACTGTGGCCGAAATTCAATCATGTTGCTTTGAGATCACGAACCGTGCCCATAGCTACAGAGCCACAAAGCCCTACTTTCAATGAAACAAACGAAAAAGTTCACAGTACACATGCTTCTATGACTAACCAAATTCTGTAGCCGATTTGTGTTATAGCATGAAAGAAAAAGAAAAATGAAACATTTTCGCAATAGCTCCCTCCAAGTTTTTTTTCGTTCTAAATCCTAATATGATCAGTATTGGCACATTATTCATTTCCTCGCCGCAGGAATGAGCCGTTATTGTTCACACTGGCATCGTGACTGTTGAGGCAAGCCTTGAAAATACGCTAGCGTTTCCGCATTATCGCTATCAGCTTACCTTTTAAAACGTTGCTTTATAATTTTCTATTCAGCACTGAAAAAGTTTTAAAATTGGAAATGAAATATCTATTGAAATAATTGATGTCAATGCTGTTTCCGCCTCCATTGCATCAATCTCTCTTGAGTGGAGTAGTTGTATGCTACAGGCAGAATTAGCCTTGCTTATTCTGCCGGCAATTCTTCCACCGTAGCGTCACTTATATATTAATAATCACCTAACACCATTCGGATCTGCCCCGCTATGCGCACAGTCACTTATAATAGCACATGTCCATTCCCGCAGTCACCATATATGCACACATTCCCTCACAGCAGAACATAGTCCACTCCAGAAGTCACCATCTATACACATATTCAGCAACATTAGAACACAGTCCATTGCAGTGCCACCATCTATGCACACATTCACTCACAGTATAACATAGTCCACATCAGAAGGCGCCATCTACGCACACATTCACAGTAGACCATAGTTCGTTCATGCTGTCACCATTTAGAGACAAATCAGTGTCCTGCTGAAATGTTAAAAGAAAGTATGCAGCCTCCCTTCTGCATGTCTGGTTTCCGCTCGAGTAGACAATGTCCTGAACTGTACTGTGTCGGGTTCCTGTCTTCTTGAAGGAAGCGAACATCACATACCTTTCGGCGTTGTACTCTGGGCAGTACATAATCTAATGTACTATATCCCCGCACACACAACATAAAGAACATAGCGGAGACGACGCTATGCCCGTCTTATGCATCCAGACAGAAGTGTGAGCAGAGCCCGTGCGAATTCAATGTAATAGAGTGGCCTGGGATCTTCTCAGTCCCTTGGTCACACATGGTTTGCGGGGTGCATTCCACCGGGTACTAAAATTATCGAGCACCGTTTCTCTGAAGAGTGTTTTCTCATCTCGAGGTACGTTTTTGATGAATTTCTTAACAGATCTTTATGGGCAACGCTGTCTGCCACCTCACTGCCTCTGACTCCTATGTCAGAGGGCACCCATTAGAAATATATAGTTTTTCAGTGCGATTGCATTTAAGTCCGGACTCAGCGATTTTGCCTATCCTTGTCTCAAACGTGCTGGAGGTTGAAGCAACGTAGATGGCTGCCATGAGTGTAAGTTGGCCACCTGAGTCACGTCACCTTCAGACGTCACAGCCCGCCTGCCGTTTCTGACAACTCTTCAAATGCAGTGTGCTGTCTAAAGTCAATAGTTATTAATTTAGATAATTAAACATAATTAAACTGTTAAATTACCAAACAAAAACTTGCAGGTGGTGTACAAGATGGCTGTCAGTAATATGCAACTAGTTTCAGTCGCCTTTCACTAAAAATTTATTTTTTAACCGTTGGCTCAAGTTATCTGGGACACCCGGTATATTGACTGAGTGACGTTGTCTATCGGTGCGTCATTGGAAGATTGCCTCTGTGCAGAAAGACGCTATTTTATAGTTTTATTATTAATTTAAATAATTCGTTTACAACAGAGTCCTGGTTTTATTGCAAAGCCTTCATCAGGAGCGGGGTTAAGATGAGAATATTTTTCAAAGCACACACAAAATCAGTGCAATAGACACTACCTAGTACAGAGAAAAAGAAAAAAAATTCAGAAAATACTTTATGCATGTAAGATAACACCTCGCGTGCGAATTGCCTGAGATGACCACTGCAAAATAATGTTCAGATAGCATATAATTATTAATAGCTTTAAAGCCAAGCCGCTAACAATGCCACCCTTGAGGCGACAATTATCCTTATGAGCATTCTGTTCCCGTGCGGGAAGCGATAAACAAAGTATATTTACACGTTTCAGAGCCATATTAGAACTGCTTCACTTTTAAGGAGTGGTGAGACAGTAGTGAGGGACCACCGTCAAGCCAGGTATGATCCCTGCTATCAACGCCTACCCTATTATGAACAATCAAATACATACGCTTTATTTAGTCTTTCGTGGTTGTTTCTTAGCTGCAAAGACTCGAAACTCGTTTTATCAGGCTACGTGGTAAGGTACGTCTGCCAACCTCATTACTAAAAAATAAATTGTCCTTAATTTATTTGGGGATCTTTTTATTACTTTCGTGTTGTCTCGGTTACGGGTGACGTACACCGGATTTGTATTCTTAGGGAGCAGAACAAAAATACTGTAGATCTAATAGCTCAATTTCCTGCGTAGATTAGCGTAGAGGTCTTCTTAAATAATCGAATTATTTTATATCTGCGGCAGAGAGAGGGTAGGCAGATGGTTTCTTGACACTCACCAAGTGACCAATGAAGGGGAAAGGCACAGGGTGTTTACCAACGTTACAACAAAAGGACTTGTCTGCACACTCAAAACAGGTCTCCTTCTTGAAACGTTCGCAAGCACCCTGAGGCTTTCCACTCCCTTGATCACTTTGCACGCTATTTCATGGTTTTTTTATGCCATAAAAATGGTCGCTCCATTGTAGACCAGAGCTTATCATTATTCGTCTTTACCATGGAGAGAGGTTGACCTTCAATCGAATAAAAAAAATGGCTCCGGTTTCAGCACAGTTAGCATTGAATCAGTTCTTTGTGCATTGTTGCTCATTTGTCATACAAGCTTTCCGCCTTCGCTTGTTTGTACGAGTACTGCTGCTTATCGGGAATGTTTTTCTTGCCACAGTCGTCGCACTAGCGCTTTGCCATTTGCTTTTTATTTGCTTTTTTATTTTTATGTTTGGAGCTCTTTTGACTGAACTTGTATATTGCCTTTAAATGCTGATTTGCAACGGGAAGTGAGGCAGAGAACAATTTGAAAGTGTGGGTGTAGTGAGGCTCGACGATGTCTTATTCTTGACAGAGTATTCGTTGCGAGCGCATGTGGCAACTCAAGCAACCATGTTTTTTGAATATTTCGCGCAGATGGCTTCTAGAGATGACATTTCATTATCTTCAGCTTCTGCGAAGCTTATTACAGGAAGAGCTCTGGCGAAGTCGCTGAACTATCTGCGATTAGAGTAATGCCCCAAAGCATTCTCCTCTAACGTATTTTTCAGCTTGTTTTATTAGACGCGCAGGTGCGTTTTATTTCGCACCCTTCTAATGGTAGAAAAGCAGGAAGGACAGGATTGAAGCTGTACGTGCCGGGAGTGCGATAATATTGGCAACTCTGCGAGAGAATACATATCAAACAGACCAGGAAGTATATGACGCAACTGTCATAACACATAAGGCTTACTGTGGGAACATATGTGATTAGAAGGAAGTGCAGATTCATCTACATGTTGGATGAACATCGCACATATGCGGCCTCAGTGAAAAGTGAGAAGTATCCTAGCAATGACGTCAGTATCACATTTTCTCTTATGATGAAGGAACACTCAATGGCTATTGCCTATTCTTCGCTGAGTTCGAAAAATCCTCAAAGAAGCTTCGTCATTAGTGCCGCCGCTCAGAATGAGTAGGCGACAAACTTTACTTGGAAAATAAATTGTCGTTGCCTCAAGATGGGCGTGGCTGTCAGTCCAGGACCCCAACCACTCCAGCCTGTCGATGAGCTGGAGCTGGTCTTCAAGGCTCGTGCTTGTCAGCGCGGCCTCCCACACCTCAAGAGTATGGTTGTGGTTAATCGAGGAAGCCCTCGTTTTAGGGCATGCCCATGCGGTGTGATATAGCGACGGGTAGCCCCCGCATAGTGGCCATTCATTACTGATTGCAGTTGAATTTATTTTGTTTACGAGACTGAGGCGTGGATAGGTATTGGTCTGCGACTCTCGACGTGCTACTGGTTGTTACTTGGTAAGTTTGTCGTGCTGTTGTTTGTTGGTTCATCTAGCCTCTCTAGTTCTCAAAGATTGCTTCACGCTGTTTGGGAACCATCTGCATCCTTCCTTCCCGGGCTCGATCTGTAGAGTTGACATATAATCGAGCATTCTCATTTGCCTTCAGGTTTCCCTGAACCGAGCCTCCTTTCCGCGTTTAGACATCCATTATTCTTTACAGGTTGCGAATTCTGGCGCTCAAAAAAAGCTCCAAAGCAGAGATTCTCAGAATTTTCAAAAACTGGCAAACTCCGAGACAAAAAGGCAGGCATGGTCGTCTTGAAAGTTAGCGCAACTCACGAGGTTATGACGAAGGAAGAAAACTCGACGCGCGTTGACTATCTAAAAATTGTGTTTATAACCAACGCTCGTCCTGTTATCTAGTTTCGTCTGCGTCTAAAGTGTCGCGCACGTCTATAGTGTGCCTAGAAAAGGCACACCTAGTAATCTCAGCTCCCCAAATCGCTGACGCGGAACACAGTGAGTTGAAAGCGTTGACTTGTTAGAGAACATCATGCAGCGCCAGTTCGCTGCAGCCCATGATGCACTGTCATGTGCAAGCACAAGCCTTGCTTTTTTAATGCTTCGGGGACCGCTCGCTTCTGCGACAGGACAAAAGCTTCCCAGAACATCCCCGTATTCACGATGTCTCATGATTGACGTGCTAACACAATGCAAAAGTTCCATTTATCTCACTATCCCTAATGTTTGGCGCGCCTGCACCAGCGGCAACAATAAGTAGGTCTTGATCCTTGCCAATAACCTACTGCCTGTGCCCACGAGGCATGTTTAGATGCCGTTCCATACCGCAGAATGCCCGCTAAATTCTCGCAATTGGAGACGCTTGACGGCCTGTCTTGGCGTGGTGCTTCACACCGTGACGGTAAAGAGAAACGATTCGCGCTCTCTTTTCGGGCCATACGCTGACACGTGAATGTTCGATTTCGGTGTATTTGAGCTTTTCTGCTGGCGATAAAACTGGCAGAAACAAGCGATTCAGGAACTGTGACGTTGGAAACCGACAGCGACCCGTTCCTTTTTTTTTACTATTCCCATCGCAACCAGGCGCTGATAACATGATGCTGATGGAAGCAAAATCAAAGTGCTGCAGGCCAGGGAGCTACGAACGCTCGCTTCACACATGCGGGCCACAGCAAATGCCACCTACGAAGCCTCAGTGCGCAAGCTGATATCGGTGGAAAGAGTGAATGTGGCGCTCCAGGGGCAAAGCGAGAAAATGAAGGACTAAGGAAACACAAGGGCAAAGCTATCGCAAACCGCATTAGCGTGGATGGGCTCTGGTGGCGAAAGGCATACGGCGTAAAATGGACATTTCGCTAGGCGCTCCGCTGTTTGCATTTCATTTTACGACGGCAGTACGCCTGGCTGCTAAATATTTTCTCAAGAAAGCTTCCAGAGTTGAAGGCGCACACATTGGTTGCAAGGAAAATTCGACATTCAAATTCAGCTGTCAGAGAGCAGATGCAGAGAGATCGAACTTCATGATGTCATTGCAAAACCAAGGAGGTCGTCCGTTTGAACATGTTGGCTTCTGTATAGAGGTTGCGGATGAAAGAAAACGTTTTATATGTTTTTACTTCACTCTTGAAATTTTGTGCTTTGCGAAGCAGGATCATCATTTGTCATTGGTTTTCGTAAACTTCTCAATTTTTCTTTCAGGAAAGAAATAAGAAAATTTCAAATTTTGCAAACTACACAGCGACGTTTGTTGTTGAGAAATCGTGGCGGAAATGTTTGTAAGGTCATGCTATGAAAATTTTTGTATGCAGCGTTTAAGATATGGTGATGTGTGCAGCTGATCAGTAATGCTGGCACTAGTTCTTGAATATCTAATTTCCTCTTCCACTCCATGATAAACAATTTTAACGACAAAAGGTTCGTCTTGTTATAATGACTGGAATATAAGATGTCTCTTGTTTTCTTTTTACACTCATGCACATGCACCTACGCACGCACATATATCGCTCTAAATACAAAAGCAGCAGAAAAGGGCAGACAACGGAGGGTCCTGTCATGACGCACATGTGAAGAAAGCAAATGGGTGCGGAATCCTTCAAAATATAGGAGAACGTGTTTTTCATTCAATGGCAATGATCAATTTGTAAAATTAGTGCAACTAGCATTTAGAAGAAAGACGAGCAACAGAAGAGCAACTGGAAGAAGAAACCAGGAGAAATACGAGCAACGTGACGCCGGTGGCATCTGAACCCGGTGCCTTCAATTATCGTATGCGGTCCTCTAACTAAGCCACGGCAGCGGCTGTCCATGCTTTTACGTTCAGTAGAATTTTACGTAGCCTAACTATGAGAGTACGCACCGGCACCACTTTCAACAAGAGAGGCTTACGTAGGAACATCTTGCTACATCGCAAATGCCACAGAGACCAAACCCCTTTAGAGGCTCCAATTCCGTGGTCAGTTATCTTACAGATAAAAATGATGACATGGGCAATTACCCATCGATAAACAATACAAATGAAAAAAAATTGTATGCTTTCCTAGATTTAAAGAACTGTTCCTTTTTCTTTGTGCGGTGGGTGCAGTTGGCAAAGGGCCGGGTCAATTGGCGAGACATGGAAGAAACCGTTGTCTGGAAGTGGGTGTAGTCAGGCCGCTGGTATTGATGATTATGAAAAAAATTATGGTAAAGATGAATGTCTTGCCGCTTCCGACAACACGGTTAAGACAGATCATTCGAGGGAGCCCGCCACAATGGCTCAGTGATTATGGCGCTCGGCTGCTGACCCGAAATACGCGGGTTCGATCCCGGCCGCGGCAGTCACAATTCGCTGCAGACGAAATTCCAGAGGCCCGTGTACTGTGCGACGTTAGTGCACGTTAAAGAACTCCAGGTGGTCGAAATTTCCGGAGCCCTCCTCTATGCCGTCCCTTATATCCTAAGTTGCTTTTGGACTCTAATCCTCATAAAACCAGACCAAAACCAGATCATGACAGGTATTCCCTGTGAGTTCGGCTTTAACAAAGAAGCTATTTTCAATGTCGGAGTGTTAATGAAGGTTAGAACAGGTGTGTAGTGGTGCGAAACATGAATACCGGACGAAAAGAAGGTGCGTCAGATTGTTGCTTTAAGCAAGCACACTGATAATTTTGACGGGTGTATGCATTATGGCGATGACCGTGATTCAACTAAAGCGGCTGACCTCGCATTGGATCTCATGTTCGCGCTCGACTTATCCTTGTGGCTTCAGCCCGTTGCGAGTTTTCTCCAAAACATGCAGCACCTTGGAAGGCGTTAGCAAAGCCCCATTGTGGGGGCCACTCTGCTATTTAGGAAGCACAACGCTTTTGTTGCTTTAATAAGGGATGGAGCCAGCATGAAAAATCGCACGCCCCGCCCGCCCGAAAACACAAAGCAGATAATTGTGTCTACCTTTCCAGCATCTGTACAGTCTTTGTGATGTCCCGCACAATATAAAGCGCACCAAGAACTACCTGCTTCGTCATAAGTTTGCAATGGCGAAAGAAAGATATGTTGTAACTAGAATTATTGTAGCTTTTGGGGGAAATATTTTGCGCAATCTCTCTTCTAATTGTTCTGTGTTTATTTTTACATTTCTTTTCTTTTTGCCCAGAAATACTCAGGCTGTAAATAGCGGTTTTTAAATCATCAGAAAGAAAAGAACATTTAGGACAGGCTTCTACCTTCTGAGGCTTGGTGTCAAGCATGGGGGTGCTGTGTCAATGAACGCGGTAATTGATCAAGCGAATTCCTGCGTTGAAACGCGAGTGTTTTACGTCTTCTGACAAAAACAAAAGAAGGCAAGCGTGACGTCATTATTGCCGGATATTGGGGTTTAGAGGCAAGCTCCGCGTACGGAGAAGAATCGACCAACCTGAAGACGAAGACGGCCATGTATGCGCCGCAAACGGTTCCTATGTAAAAAGCTGGGTGACGCAGTGCAGAGTGCCCACAGAGATTGCGGCCAAGAAATTTTTTTTTCAATGCTTTTCTCAAGATTGAGAACCAAGATATTACCTTGGAGCAACACTGTAGTGTGAACGAATATTATGTTGAATATTCTCCGGGAGTACAAATCTGTGAATGTTTCTTCGTGTTTGCGATTAAATTTTTTTCTTTCCAGCAATTCCTCAGTAATTCCTCAGTTTAAGGGCCTGCTGCTTCATTATTTCTGCTGAAACACCTCAGTACTTGCACGGGCGACATATAAGACTGGAATACGAACCGCCGAATGAAGGATTTTACTACTTCTGGGTTCTGATTGTCGCTTTGCCATCTCCCAAAGGCGGTGCGAGCACTTAGCAGCTTTATTTTTATCTCGATTGTACACACGGAGCGTATAGTTATCTGCAAGCAAAAGGGGGGAATATTATCCTGTAGTTCACATGGTTCCCGCAATACGTTTCTCTCATATTTTATCGCTTCACGCTGGTACGAAAGCTCGAACATAAATCTGCACGCGTGTCTTCTCAACCGCGGCGACGGCCACACGGATACACACTACGATGCTTTCGCTAGTAGCGAGGCACATTCAGCCGGCGCTCTGTAGCGCCTATGAGGGGTACACTCAGAAAGAAAAAAAATGATGTTACCAAAAGCATGAAAAAACAAACATTTACATCGCTTTTAGACACGCTTGTAAACTGTTCATTCCCTTTCCCAAAAGTGCGCACCCCGCGCTTAATTAAAGCATTCTTTGTTTCTTGTTTCAACGACCGGGAAAGGAGGCTGCTTTTGACCTTTGTATAGAACAAAAGTTCTGCACTGCACAGAAATCGCACAGCTGTGAAGTGCTTTTTGCTTTATTGTGACGTAGCATGCTAATGTAAAAACTTAATATTTAATATCGAGATTTTGGGAAGAATAAACGGGTTAATGACATCCTAAGCGAACTAAAGAGTAAGAAATGAACTTGCACTGTGCATACAATGCGCAGGAAATATAATAGATGGCCCGTAAGGGTAACGGACTGAATTTCAAAAGAAGGCAAGCGTAGCAGGGGGCGGCAGAAAGTTAAGCGGGCGGTGAGATAAAGAGGTTTGCGGGGATAGCGCGGCCGCAGCTCGCAAGGGAGGCGGGGTTAATTTGAGAGGCGTGGGAGAGACATTTGCCCGGCGTTTGGCCAAGTCAGGTTTCTGCTGGTGACGACGAAGCGCATCATAACTTGTGCGCGTGCGCTCATGTTTCGAAAGGCGGAGTCGCGCCCCTTTTTGTTTCTTGTGAGGAGAATACAAGAAGAAAAATTCCCAGCATTTTCTCCGCAGGAAATTCCTAACATTAAATTCAAAGTTCATTGTTCCTAGTGCACAATACATGAATTTAGAGAAGGGTAGTGGCCTTCTGTGACATTAAGTTTTCAAGTTAAGCAAAGGCTAAAGTCCTGTATGACAGGCCCGCGTCTCTGTAACACGCTCCACTTGACATACTGTTAGACTACACCGCCTTGCTGTAAGAGATCATGCCGCCGTTTCGTTTTTGGAGACGCACATGACTACGATTTATTTAAGAAATGAGCACTTTCACCTCACAAAACCTCTTCTATTGGAGAATTGCGGAACCAGCGTATTAAAGAACTGCGCAAGGTTCCGGTTATCAAATATTTCTTGGGATGAGAGTAGCACGAATATCCGGAAAATAAGGATCATTATTCTGCCGTAATAACATTTTCCTTTTTACAAAACTAACACTACGTTCACCCAACCTAATCATCATTTTGGAGAGTGGAATGCGTCTGTGGCGTAATGGTATCATAAACCTTACCAATAGATGCAGTCTTAAGATTCCTTTTCGTAAAAAAAATTCTCGCAGTAAGAAAGTGCAGTATATATACATAGCAAGTGTAAAATAATTAGGGGGTGGGGGGTGGGGGAAAGGCCAATGCACACATGATCTACTCTTTTCAAAAGTGGGCGACGTAAGGAGGGCATTGCCGGCAAGCATTTTGGAACAGGGGCCCTACCGCAAAAGGGCACAAAAGAAAAGTTTTTGAATGTGCATGTACTTTGCTCTGAAAGACGATTACGGGCATGGTAATAATGAAAATGAGCTTAAAGTGCTCAGCGTCGGAAACTAACTACAATTGAGTCGATATCGGCAGTTTTTGGTCGCGGTCGGCGTAAGATCTGAAGTCTACCCTTTCGTCACAATAGACTGGCTAACTTGAACTACCAGAATGCTGCTGGCAACCGAGACGCCGGTAAACACTGGCTGCTGCTTGGAACAACCACTCGCATTGGTGACATCGTAACAATTGAGGCATATAAACCATGATATCACTCAGTGACGGTAGAAATCCCATTGAATTCTTCACTTTCCGGGTGTATTCATGTGGCTCACCAGAATATTTACTGTCAAACGTTTAGTGGAGTCCCCCAAGGTGGAATAGATTTGTAACAAGGGCAGTGGCAACAGTTTTGGTAAAAGCCCCATTTGACCAACACTCTTCCCACTTCGAGTTATTGATCAATTCACTCTCGCCCTACCATAAGCTTGCCCTCCCGGTTAGCTCAGTTGGTGGATCGACCGCTCCGGTGAAGCGGTGGTCCCGGGTTCGAACCCCGGACCAGGACGAGTTTTTCCTTCACTGCGAAGTTTCAGAGATAACTGCTCTTCTTTGCAGCCGTATGGCTGCGCTTAGGTGGATGCCAATGAGTAATTGCTCCCTTGTTGCCAGAATATTTCTGTGGTGCGTCACCAGTTGTCGCTGTACTTTTACAGAGATCCCATTCAAAAGAAACATATTTTGAAGGAACCTTAATGAAGACCACACTGATGCAGCTAGGAGACAACTATATGAACATTAATCCGCTGTTTTCTTGGTTAACCTCCCAACTGTGAAATGTGGTAAGAACGCCATCATGTTTTGCAAGGACCTAATGTCCCAAGTCTTTCACAGAGCTCATTCAGTAGACGTAGAATGTTTGCGGCAGCCATATAAAGACCAGGTATCGCTTGCCACAGTTATAATTATAGCAGTGTCAAAAAACATGTTTGTGTACCGTGCAATCTAATGATACTCGACAGTCGAAACAAGAAGCGTGCCGGAGATTTTGAGGCTGCTGCGACGCATACTATGAGCCAGCGGCGTTCGCTCAGCTCGGAAGGCAGCAAACCGGGCGCAAAATTCGTAAGTAGTGGGTTTGAGTCCCACCAGCGGAACGTATTTTTGCTTTTGCTATCTAATGAGTTATCTTTCAATGATAATAAAATTATAATATTAATTTACCGCTGCTCAAAATCACTGTTAAGAAAATAAACATTATCTTGTAGTGCTTGCATGGTCACTGACCATTGCCTTTCTTCCCGTGCACAACATAACGAGCCCCTCATTCCCGTCCCTGTCTCGTGTATCCAGAGTTTCTGTTTCTTTCATTTGCTTTACTTAAAGCATGGTCGTATCGTGACATTCTTTTGAACTAACAATTTCAAGAAATGCTATCACAGCTTACCTTTAAGTAAAAAAAAAACGCCCTAACAACAGGGATAAGCGCGATGTGCTTTGCCTAGTAACACCTTTTAGCCTTTTTATTCGCTATTGTTCTTCTACCCTTTAACGCAGATTGTTCAGCTTCAAACGCGCACGGAAATTCAACCTTTTAGCGAGGGTGAAGGCAGAAGCGAGCGGTAAATACTCCAGTAACAGCAAAGGTTACCAGAAACAGTTTCAAGTTTATTTGTATGTAGTGAAATGCTTACAGACCCGTTTGGATAAAAAAATATTACTAAGCTATAAGAAAGTGTTGCTAGCCTGTTTGTGTCCTGTTTGTATAAATGATTACTTCAACGTTACTATGGCGGCGTTCCAACGCTAAAGTTGCAAAGAAACAGCTGCGCCGACAGCGGACCTAAAAGAAATTGAAAGAACGCGACACGATCGAATTGGTTTAAAACCTTTCAGATACAGTCAGCTATGCCAAATACATCGAAAGTTCAAGAAATCACGAACAAGTTTCTTAACTTGGCAAATCATATTTGCAGATTTAGCAATACTGACGATTTCAGTGGTTTATCGAGATATCCACAATACAGAATCGAGTATCTGTGTCGGATATAACTTTTGGTTAGGTATCTTGAATCGGTGTAGGAAATACAACTTTTGAGGATATCGGGCACCGGTATCGTATATACTTTTTTCAAGTACCGTGCCCAGCTCTGACAAAGACCACATATACAAGCGATCTTGAAGTATTAGACGACACTTACATTCCTGTCCGGATGACTTCCTCAATTGTTTTAAGAACAATATCATAATTTAGAAACTCTTCATGCTCCCTGTTTTTCTTAAAGTCTATTTAAAAAATGTAGCAAATTTCCAGTAACCGTAAGAAGAAAAAAAATAAACGCCATTTGCAGAGAAGACAAGGCATATACTGCTGCTAGTTTTATAGTCCACCAAACGCGCATTATTTGCTTTGAGAACACTATCGATAATATATAGCACGGTCCTTGCATACAGCAGATGAAGTTGCGTTTCCTTCAGCACAGGCGAAATTCAGGTGCCAAATATTTTGTCCGGCGTTCTAGTCCATTCAGTAAGCAGTAAATATTCGTCTACCATACAGGAGATGACTTTGATTATGTGTAAACTTACTCTTCACCGCATTAGGCAAATTGTCTTATTGAAGTATGAGGACCTTATCATCATTCGTATTTCAGTAAATTGTCTTTTTTGTTTATAATATAGGCATGATGTGTCCTGTATATGGAACCTAAATTTATTGTAGCGAGAGCTACATTACTGTAGGCGCGTCGCCTCTTCAGCATGGTCGCACCTCGGCCGTGGTCGCACCGCTCCGCGCGCCATCTGGCATGACGTCACTCCGCCGTTGCGCTCGTCGTGGAGCAGACGCCGCTCGCCTCGCCAGTTGTGCGCATGCGTAGTAGAGGAAAAGGGGCTGTCGCAGTGTGTATATACATACGGTTCGGCATAGAGAGAGGCGAGAAGCAGCGTTTGTTCGGCGTCTCGTCAGCGTCTCGTCTACCGGCGTCGTCGCTCGGAGCCCGCAGGAGAGGGCGGCCAAACACATGAGGGCATACGAACTGGCGTCTACAGACGAGGGTGGGGAGACATCGCGGGTAAATCCCCTCAATTATCCCGTGTCCGTAGCTAATCGTCCCATTCAGCGGCGACGGGAACCTTATGCGGGGTCAAGGGGGACAGTAGCAAAGGTACAAAATGGGCGCAGCTGCCTTAGCAGAAACGGGCCGCGGCTTTTGGACCACCCAATCCCCACCTACGAGGTATTTGCGGCGCCGACGCTGAGATCCGGCCTCACGAGATATCTGCGTCTCCGTTCGTCGCGTCGCTCCAAGCGCCGAATTTTCGTCTCCGGCGACGCCCGTGGCCCACACGCTGACGCGGCGCCGAAGAAACGCTGCCTTGTGCTTCGGCCGTTATGGAGAACGATGACTCGACTAGGCTGAAAGAAGCCAGACTTCGGCGTCGGAACGAAACAAGGAGGAGTCAGCGTGCCGAACAGACCGAAGAAGAGCGCGTCAAACGTCTCGATAAGCGTCGTGATGACGACGCGGCTCGACTAGTTCGCTTAGCCTCC
This sequence comes from Amblyomma americanum, assembly GCA_030143305.2. Lineage (NCBI taxonomy): Eukaryota > Metazoa > Arthropoda > Arachnida > Ixodida > Ixodidae > Amblyomma > Amblyomma americanum. The sequence continues at coordinate 121,578 of JARKHS020035671.1, read as the reverse complement.
GACAGTGAATCCGCGACGGTAGAAGACCACAGCGAAGCCTAAAAGTAGCCTTGGCCTGCAGGTCTCGCCACCTACCAGGCTTAATCAGAGCTAAACCACAGCCAATTTTTTCCCCGTCATTTCCTATGTGGGGCTTCTAGCACGCTGAAATTTCCGGTATGGCAAGGCTACCCTGAACACACCTTTTTTATTATGCAGTGCAGTTGGCTAAGATTTGATAAGTCTAATGTTTCAAATAAAAGGCTGCAGGAAGACAACTGTGATTTTTTTCTACTGTCATAAGAGTATGTTTATTCCAGCGCAATCGTGAACATTAGGACGTTCATACTGCCTTTTTTTTTTGCCTTCGTGGAAGACTGCTGGTATGCGATGATACCCCTTTTGTTACGAAACATAATATGAAGAAATTTCAGTGCGTAAAGTGATTCCCGGGAAAGCTTTTTTGTGCTCTTATGATTTCCATGCAATTCCGTTGTTCAGTGGCGTTCGCAAGCATCCCTTGTGTAGAAAGCATGCATGAGAGGGTCCTGCAGAAAGTTGTAATACTGAAGTATAGGTTAAAGGTTAGTTTATAGAAGAGATCATTGACGTTAGCAACACATTCTTCGCTGTTCTGCAAGAAACCGCGGATGCGAGAAGCTTTGCTTTTAAAATATTATACACGAAGAAGCCAACATTTATGGCGTCATAGTTAAGACATGTAAGCTTGAAGACAGACGGCTGTTATTGCAATACGCTAAATACAATGGGATTGATTTTGGTTTTGAGAAAGTGGTTGGCTTTGTCTGGTTGTGGTTTTGAGGAACCGTCGCGGTGGCTCAGTGGTTAACGCGCTCGTCTACTGAGCCGGAGTTCCCGGGTTCGAACCCGACCGCGGTGGCCGCGTTTCGATGGAGGTGAAACGCTAAGGCGCCCGTGTGCTGTGCGATGTCAGAGCAAGTTAAAGATCCTTTGGTAGTCGAAATCATTCCGGAGCCCTCATAGTTAATTTCCCGCTCAAAATATACATACACAGTTTTTCACGTTAATATTTATCGATTGCGTAATAAAACAACGCGAAATGAAGGTCAAAAAAATTTCCGCTGTAATAGAGTCGTCCCCAGTTCTAAAGGCTTTGTAAAAAGCAGTCGTCCAACAAAAAGTGCATTCTTCATAAACTACGGTATTGCGGGAGCAAACCTAGACCTAAAACAGACATTTCTCCTTATGGGCTACCCCCTTCTGTTCAAAGTAAGAAAGATGGGGAAACTTGGGGTGGCTGCCCATAATTCGGAATGCCCGATATTGGCAGCCAGTAGTAGCACGCACACGGTTGGGACCATCGCTTTAAGAGGAGCGTTATTGTGTCCGAAAATAATGACAGATGATAGATGTATTTAGAAGCAGACCACAAAATGTAGTGTCCTCCTCTGTCGTGTAGTTACGATTAGAGTGCGCAAATATATACACATGGCGTTTGCTTTGTATATACCATTTTTATTAATCTGCAAAACAGAACAAAGTTCTGATACAGTAGGATGGTACAGCAATACGGACAATACGTGTATTGTTGCAGATATTTAAAACTCGGCTTGCTTTATCTCTGTAATGTAAATTCTCATTTCGAGGTAACAAAAAACAAAAATTATGAGATCACTGCGGCACCCGAATTAGAGGAATGCGTAAACATTGACGAATCCTAGCAAATTTTTGCCCCTCTTTGCAACAATTAATCAAGTTCCATCGTCGTCGATTTTGATTTTTCAAACTTGGCGCCATGCTTCATTTGCAAATTTAGCTTTACGCTTCGCTCCGTCCACACTGCCGTTTTTCCAAGTTTGACGCCACGCTTTAGCTCCGCCAACTTCAGGTGTTTTCAAATTTTGCGCCACTGTTGCTACAGTCCCGCCTACTTCTTGGACATCTCTGAATCTATATAACTACCTTATTATTCCTCTTTAACTATTTTGTCACTTGCACATTCTGTTTCGATACTCTATCCGTAGATACCATTCTTTTTTGATATACCAATCTGTGGATACGTTATAGCACTGAGATTATTTAATCCACATCAAAACCGCCCACATAGCCATTCAATGCTTACGCATTAATAATTTTTTTCAATAGCAGCGTTTCAACCTGGAAGGTTGGACCCAGGTTTTGTAATTTACGAATCGATCTTACCATTTAAATTATTAGAACATGAATCATGCGCCAAAAATGAGCCGGTACGCAAACACAAGCACCGCCATCAGCACGCTTAACAAGAACGCACGGCAGTGTGACTTGGACCTGCGCCAGAGCCACGTTGGACGCTGTAGCCGGCGGCTGACTATAGGTGGGGCGCAGTTAGATTTTACTTGTATCTCACCTGTGTCCGACCAACGGCGAAGGTACCAGCTCTTGGAGAGTTCTTGAATTGTCTCATTTCTTGGTGGGCACTTTCGTCGCCCCAGAGGGAACACAAATTAGCAATGTAAGGAAGGATCTCACTGTACGAGCGCAAACGCGCGCATGACACAAAACGAATTCGACGCAAAATAAACGCTGCAGTGTTTTGGCAGTAAATTATGAAACTGATGAAGTAGTAACGTTGGCTCAAGAGCGCAGAAAAATTCATCGGTGGTCGACACCGATGAACTATGCGAACCGGCAAGCAAGACTAGCCGCCCTGACTTTGTTATCACAAGGAAGACAGGAAAAGCCGCACGTAACTTCCGTCTGCATGGTTACGGGGGGTCAAACTTCCACGCTGGGCGCTGCTAACAATAAACACTAATAGAAAATCGTGCGATTATCGTAATTTCGAGGGAGGGCATATTTTCCTCAGAACCAAAATGTCATATTCTCCGAAAAATGTGTGTCTAGCAGCGCAAAGAGAAAGGCCACATGCATTCGGGCTGTCCCGAAACCCAGGAAATGGTGCTCATTTTTTGACCTGAATATATTTGTAGCGCAACCAAGAGATGGAAGAATAAGACACAGACACACAATGAAAGCGCTAACTTTCAACAATGATATATCGCCCAAAAGAAAGGTTGTTCTCAGGGGAAAGATTCGCCGTCTGACCATCTGCACAGAACAAGACCATCTAATAATAGATATCAACGACTTACGCAAGCTCCTATGATAAAAGGGCCACGTAAGGGTTGCTTAAACATTCTTCTCCCAAAATTGTGATCCATGTGGCCCAAAATTTTCACGTGTGAATTGTTGTTTTGCATGTTTAAAACGGCCCCTTCTTTTAGCTGCGACACAGTTATCAAAAGAACTTGCATCTCTGGGTTTTGTTCTGCGCTGATCCTCGGACGGTGATTCATTGGTATGAATACTACCTTTCCTTTACGCCATAAATCATTTTGTTGCAAGTTAGCGCTCTGTACGCGTGTCCTATCTGTCTGCGTCTTGGGCGCACCTCCACAGGAGGTGCGAGTGGTTAGGGAAGCTAAGCTACTAGGCGGAGTCCTTGACCGCGGCCGCCGCTTTTCGATGGCGGCAAAAGGAAAAAGGTGCCTTCGTACAGTGCGATCTCAGTGAATGTTAAATATCCCCAAGTGAAAGAAATTACTCTAAAGACTTCCACTACGCCGTCCCTCATAGCCTGAGTCGCTTTCAGGTTAAACCCCATAAAACCATAAACTTAACCTGTAACAGTCGGGTATCAAATTTAAACGACTGCATCTGAGATAAATTGATCGCGATAGACAAAGGACCACGAACAGCGGTTTTTGCTGTGTACTGATTTTATTTGCCCGTCCTCTCGAGTGTTCGTGCTCAAGATGAAATTGGGCTTACTAAGTAATTGCAGGCAGCTATACTCAGAAGAAAAATGTATATGCGCCGAAATATGCGTTATGACGTTAGAAGAAAAAGTGTTACAAAGAACATAAATCTGAATTACCAATGAAGGCAATGTTCCAACACGGACACTAGTGTCGATAAGCGAGCGATTGCAAGGGCCCTGCATTTGGAGGCAAGCAAGAAAATAACCACATTATAATATAATATATTGTAATATCTTAAACAAAGAGCTATTTCAAAATATTCTTTTTCATGTGTTCAAGTCATAGGAACAATAAATATTGAGTGCTAAACGTCGCTTCATGCGTCACTGCTCGCTGCAAACAAAAGGTCTTTGACTCATAAAACAGGCGACAAGTTTCGAGTTTGATGTCAAAAAGGAATGCGGTTTCCGCCATAAAGATCATATCTGAAGCCATGATGTTTCTTTGTAGAAAGCTACGCCCAATATAATCTGAGTTTCATTTCCCGCGGATTGTGAGTACATAACTGCCGCGGTGGCTCAGTGGTTATGGCGCTCGGCTGCTGACCCGAAAGACGCGGGTCCGATCCCGGCCACAGCGTCACGTTTCGGTGGAGTCGCAATGATTGAGACCCGTGAGCTGTGCGGTGTCAGTACCCGTTAAGGAACCCCAGGTGGTCGAAATTATCCGGTGCCCTCTACTAGGGCATCCGTCATAGCCTGAGTGGCTCTGAGACATTATACGACATGAGCCCGAACCAGTGTTTTGAGTAAACTGCATGGGTTCAGAATGTTATACAAGTGGCTTAGACTCATTCTCTTTGCCCTGTGTTCTGTATAGGATGCAAAACTAGTTGTGCAATAAGACTTGCGTTGCGTTGTGGTAAAATTACTTCTTTTTTAAAAGATCTAGAGAAGTGGGGCATGGAGTATATTTTTTTTCTCATTTCGGTTTATAAAAAGTCTGTAGCCGCACTCCACTATCGAAGCATGTTTTGCTGATTAGGGGATTAATATTAGGTTGAACACGCTTGTCTGACATCTGGTTATCATATATACCGGACTTTTATTGGAGGGAATAATCTCCGAAGTGCGCCCATCTGGAAATGTGAACATTGATTGAAAGATATATTGAAGGAATTTCGGAACGGCATATTTAGTCAACGGGATTAAATAAGAATTTTTAGAGGGAGTTGGTTGTAAAGTTTTTAGAAGAATTTTCTTCATGAAGTTCTAAAACCAGACGAAGTATAGTTGAGAAGTAAAACTAACTTCTTTCACCTGTTTTATAATCGCTTTCATTTCATGGATAGCTTTAGATAGGATACGTTTTATTTCACAGCCAATTTAAATTTAATGAATTTTTAGTCGTTTTACTTCGCATTTCTTATGGTGGGCATAACGTGTTATCGAAGAATTATGTGCATCTTTGGGTGTCCTTTGTTTTGGTATCTAGTTATAACACAGATCTTTTTTTCTTTCCTTTTCAGCGCTGGCTCTAGTCCATGAGTGTGTGGTTTAATAAGTTAATTTCGCCCTTTTTAAACGGGACAGATCAGCTGGCTGCATTACTTTTTCTACTGCATAAATATCTGTTTGCCCAAGGTACGCGGCCTCTTAAAGATTTCAGTGTGCTAAATACTTTGTAAAATCAATTTGTAGGTGCTTTTGCCTCCTCGGTGGTGGTGTGCGCGCTAAGGCCTTCTCCTGCTCAGGACGAGATAGCGGTATCGAACTGAGGTCGTGGAAGGTTGTTTCATTAGGATTTAAACAGAAAATTTCGCTGTTGTGCTTAACAGTCGGGCGTGAAAGATCATACATAGTTGAAAATATAGAGAGTACTTTTCAATGCCGTATCTGAAACCCCAGAGGAACATCCTGAATTTTGCTGCTCGCAATGAAATTTGCTTTATTTAAATCACTCCCTTAGGAATTTTGTTGATGTTTCCTCGATTTGGAAACACCTCAAAATTTTAGAGAGCTTTAAAAAATTCACAAGCACAGTTTTTGTGACAATTGAAGATTTACAGGCTTAGAACGTTTGTACACATCAAAAGTCAAGGTTATCGCTGCAGGTAAAAAGATAAGTTAGAGGTAATAATTTTCTGCAGGGCAAGGCATGCGTAAACTGCATACATTTTGCAAACGTGAATGGTTTTGTCGTGCTGAGCAAATTTCCTATCCTGAAATATGAGACGACATATTCCAGTCATCAATTTAACTGAGTAAAGTACTTAAAAGTTTCGAGTGTTAATCCCCTGATCAGCAAAACATGCTTCGATCGTGGAGTGCGGCTACAGACGTTTTATAAACCGAAATGAGAAAAAAAAATATACTCAGTGCCCCACTTCTCTGGATCTTTTAAAAAAGAAGTAATTTTACCACAACGCGACGAAAGTCTTAGTGCACAACTAGTTTTACATTCCATACAGTGCAAAGGGCAAAGAGAATGAGTCTAAGACACTTGTATAACATTCTGAACCCAGTTTACTCAAAACACTGGTTCGGGCTCATGTCGTATAATGTCTCAGAGCGACTCAGGCTATGACGGATGCCCTAGTGGAGGGCACCGGATAATTTCGACCACGTGGGGTTCTTTAACGCGCACTGACACCGCACAGCTCACGGGCCTCAATCATTGCGACTCCTCCGAAACGTGACGCTGTGGCCGGGATCGGACCGGCGTCTTTCGGGTCAGCAGCCGAGCGCCATAACCACTGTGCGACAGCGGCAGTTATGTACTCAAAATCCGCGGGAAATGAAACTCAGATTATATTGGGCATAGCTTTCTACAAAGAAACATCGTGGCTTCAGATATGATCCTTTTGGCGGAAACCGCATTCCTTTTTGACATCAAACTCGAAAGTTGTCGCATTTTTTATGAGTCAAAGACCTTTTGTTTGCAGTGAGCACTGACGCATGAAGCGACGTTCAGCACTCAATCTTGATTTTGCCTATGATTTGAACACATGAAAAAGAATATATTGAAATAGCTATTTGTTTAAGATATTACAATATATTATATTATAATGCGGTTATTTTCTTGCTTGCCTCCAAATGCAGGGCCCTTGCAATCGCTCGCTTATCGACTCTAGTGTCCGTGTTTAAACATTGCCTACATTAATGATGCACATTTATGTTCTTTTTAACACTTTTTCTTCTAACGTCATAAGGCATGTTTCGGCGCATATTCATTTTTCTTCCAGGAGTATAGCTGCCTGCAATTATTTAGCAGGCCCATTTTCATATTGAGCAAGAACACTCGAAAGGACGGGCAAATAAAATCAGTACACAGCAAAAACCGCTGTTCGTGGTCCTTTGTCTATCACGATAAATTTGCCTCAGATGCAGTCGTTTCAATTTGATGCCCGACTGTTACAGGTTAAGTTTATGGTTTTATGGCGTTTAACGTGAAAGCGACTCAGGCTATGAGGGACGGCGCAGTGGAAGTCTTTAGAGTAATTTCTTTCACTTGGGGATATTTATCGTGCACTGAGATCGCACTGTACGAATGCACTTTTTTCCTGTTGCCGCCATCGAAAAGCGGTCGCCACGGTCAAGAACTCCGCCTAGTAGCTTAGCTTCCATAACCACTCGCACCTCCTGTGGATGTGCGCCCAAGACGCAGACAGATAGGACACGCCTACAGAGCGCTAACTTGGAACAAAATTATTTATGGCGTAAAGAAAAGGTAGTATTCATACCAATGAATCACCGTCCGAGGATCAGCGCAGAACAAAACCCAGTGATGCAAGTTCCTTTGATAACCGTGTCGCAGCTAAAAGGAAGGGTCGTTTTAAGCATGCATAACAACAATTCACACGTGGAAATTTTTGGCCACATGGATCACATTTTTGGCAGAAAAATGTGTAAGCAGCCCTTACCTGGCCCTGTTTTCACAGGAGCTTGCGTAAGTCGGGGATATCTTTTATTAGATGGTCTTGTTTTGTGCAGATGGTGAGACGGCGAATGTTTCCCCTGAAAACAACCTTTCTTTCGGGCAATAAGTCATTGTTGAAAGATAGCGCGGTCTGTGTGTGTCTGTGTCTTATTCTTCCATCTCTTGGTCGCGCTGCAAATATATTCAGGTCAAAAAAACGAGCAGCGTTTCCTAGGTTTCGGGACAGCCCGACTGCAGGTGGCCTTCCTCTTTGCGCTGCTAGACACACATCTTTCGGAGACAATGACATTTTGCTTCTGAGGAAAATATGCCCTCCCTCTAAGTTATGATAATCGCACGATTTACTATTAGTGTTTATTGTTAGCAGCGCCCAGCGTGGAAGTTTGACCCCCCGTAGCCATGCAGACGGAAGTTACGTGTGGGTTCCGCTGTCTTCCTGGTGATAACAAAGTCAGGACTGCGAGTCTCGCTTGCCGGTTCACATAGTGGGCTGAGCCGATGAATTATTCTGCGGTCTTCAGCAATCGTTACTCCTGCGTCACTTTCATAATTTACTGCCAAAACACTGCAGCGTTTATTTTGCGTCGAATTCGTTTTGTGTCATACGCGCTTTCGCGCTCGTACAGTCGCATCCTTCCTTACGTTGCTAATTTGTGTTCCCTCGCGGCGCGACGAATGTGCCCACCAAGAAATGAGACAATTCAAGAACCCTCCACGAGCTGGCACCTTCGCCGTTGGTCGGACACAGGTGAGATACAAGTAAAATCTGACTGCGCCCACCTATAGTCAGCCGCCGGCTACAGCGTCTAACGTGGCTCTGGCGCAAGTCCAAGTCACACTGCCGTGCGTTCTTGCTTAGCCCACTGACAGCGGTGCTTACCTTTGTGTTGTTGTTGTTGCCTTGGTCGCATGGCACATACCCACGATGGGGGATTGGCCAGGGTTCGGAGGTGATACCCCATAAATAGGAAAAGCTGGCGTCAAGCTATTTATTGAACCTTGAGTGAAAATTCAGATTAGTTTAAAAGAAAAAGAAGGAACAAAATAATCGGGAGAGAATACTGGAGAATTTATGTTTGTGTACCTGCTCATTTTTGGAGCATGTTTCCTGTTTCAATATCTTGAAGCGGAAGTTCGATTTTAAAATTATAAAATTTTGGTTCACCTAAGAAATTGTAGCACTGCAATTCAAAAATTTATTAATGCGTTAGCAGTGTAAGGATTTGTAGGCGGTTTCAGTGTGGACTAGATAATCTCAGTCCTATAATGGAGGTGCTTGCAGGTATATCGGAAAAAGAATAGTATCGTCGATTAGAGCATCGAAACAGAATGTGCAATTGACAAAATGCGCAAGCTGGGTTAATTATTCAATTAATTATTTCTAAAATATCCAAAAAGTGGCCGGGGCCGGAGCAACTGTGGCGCCAAATTTGAAAACACCTGAAGTTGGCGGAGCTAAAGCGTGCTGCCGTCCGAAAAAGATGAAGCGTGTACGGAGCGAAGCGTGGCGCCAAATTTGAAAACGAAGCATGGCGCCAAGTTTGAAAAGTCAAAATCGTCATCGATAGAACTTGATTTATTGTTGCAAAGAGGGGCAAAGAGTTGCAAGGAGGCGTCAATGCTTACGCATTCCTCCAAGGCGGGTGCCGCAGTGATCTCATATTTTTTTTCTGTTTGTTTCCTCAAAATGAAAATTTACATTACAGAGATAAACCAAGCCGCGTTTTAAATATCTGCAACAATACACGTATTGTCCGCTTTGCTGTACCATCCTCCTGTATCAATACTTTTTTAGCATTTTGCACGATAATAAAAATGGTACGTGCAAAGCAAACACCATTTGTATATATTTGCGCACTCTAATCGTGACTACACGACAGAGGAGGACACTACATTTTGTAGTCTGCTTCTAAATACACCTGCTAGCATCTGCCATCATTCTCTGACACACGACAGAGGAAAACACTACATTTTGTACTCTGCTTGTAAATACACCTGCCACCATCTGTCATCATTTTCTGACACTGGACAGAGCAGGACACTGCATTTTGTAGTCTGCTTCTAAATACACCTGCTAGCATCTGCCATCATTTTCTGACACACAACAGAGCAAAACACTGCATTTTGTAGTCTGCTTCTAAATACACCTGCCACCATCTGTCATCATTTTCTGACACTGGACAGAGGAGGACACTGCATTTTGTAGTCTGCTTCTAAATACACCTGCTAGCACCTGCCATCATTTTCTGGCACACGACAGAGGAAAACACTAGATTTTGTAGTCTGCTTGTAAATACACCTGCCACCATCTGTCATCATTTTCTGACACTGGACAGAGAAGGACACTGCATTTTGTAGTCTGCTTCTAAATACACCTGCTAGCATCTGCCATCATTTTCTGACACACGACAGAGGAGAACGCTGTATTTTGTAGTCTGCTTCTAAATACACTTGCCACCATCTGTCATCATTTTCTTGCACTGGACAGAGGAGGACACTGCATTTTGTAGTCTGCTTCTAAATACACCTGCTAGCATCTGCCATCATTTTCTTACACACGACAGTGGAAAACACTACATTTTGTAGTCAGCTTCTAAATACACCTGCCACCATCTGTCATCATTTTCTGACACTGGACAGAGGAGGACGCTGCATTTTGTAGTCTGCTTCTAAATACACCTGCTAGCATCTGTCATCATTTTCTGACACACTACAGAGGAAAACACTACATTTTGTAGTCTGCTTCTAAATACATCTGCTACCAGCTGTCGTCCTTTTCTTACACAATAACGCTCCTCTTAAAGCGATGGTTCCCACCTCGGCGTACTATTTGTGGCTGCCAATATCGGGTATTGCGCAATGTGAATTTCTGGTCGGGCGCTTTGTCGCTGGGATGCTATCATTCCATCAAGAATGAATTTGTAGTGTTCACGTACTCGACGAATGTTCTTGGACGGGCAGAAACAGCGGCGCAAGAGGCTTCAATGCAATCCACGGCGCCGAATGGGCGTTCACACCCACACACGGTCACAGGGCTTGTTTGTTTCTTTTAGAACAAAGCTGCTGCGCTCGGCTTTATCGTCTTGTTGCTCATGCAAGATGCAATAATATTTATCGCAAATGATGGCAGCCACGGGAATTTTCCTCTAAGTTGTTCCTTTTCGTGCTTTATTCCAAAGGCACTTGGTCAAATTCGAACTGAGCGCGGCCGAGTGCAGAGGCGATTCTGTCCTTCGAAGACCACCGAACACGCTCGCTGCTATCACCGCCGCCGATCTTTTCAGTTTGTGGGCGTAAGTGAGCCCCAGTAAGAGTTAAACTAGTATCCACTTCGTGCGCTCATAAATCGCGCAAATCCTTGTCACCACCAGTTCACACCTGGAGGAGTTCCTGGGTGGCGGATGTCCTCTCCACCCTCACCCCTTGAAGCCGCCTAAGCAGCTGAAGCCGTCGCCAAGAAGCGAACTCTGGGAAAATCGCCGTAGCCGTACCGACAGACGATTACGGAAGCTCCAACTCCAACAAACACTTTTTCCGGATCTTACTCGAACCTGTAAGAAACGTTTGACATCGAGGAAGGTCAGGCGAACAGCGTCAACCCCCATAAAAATGGTCTATAGACAGTCTATAGACTTCCTATAGACTCTATTGCCTTCCTATAGATATTTCTTTTTGTCTATTCATAGTGTATAGACTGTCTATAGACAAAAGTCTACTAAACGTGTATGGCCATAAATCTATAGATTGTCTATAGACTGTCTATAGGATTTGCATTGCCTATAGACTGTTCTCTAGGGTTTGTCTACAGAGACCCTATAAACTTTATAAACAGCAGTCTATAAACAATCTATAGACTGTCTAAAGAAATTTGTGTAAGGGTTAACTCAGGTTGTCATCCAGCAACCACGAATGACACCCATTTTGTAAAGCACCCCAGGCGAAGAAGCACATGACTGGATCGAACAGTACGGACGACTAGCAGCCCTCAACACCAGGAACGATGTTACAATTCTTCAGAACATTTTCTTCGGACTTGATGGGACTGCTTGTGCACCCTACCAATTTTTTAACATGAACGCGTGGGCGTCATCTGCCTGATGCAGCAGTTCCGATGCGAAGAAGAGCGGAAATAGGGGGAGGGAACCACCATGCGCGCCGATGATGATATTACCATTCCATCGACAGGGAGAGAACCACTTACCTCCTCTCCACTTAACCCGGACGTCGACAAAGATATCACCCTTGGTGAGGTCCCACGATCAGTGATTACTGTACAGCGCTTTACAGCACCGGGACAAATAACATCACATACAAAGTCCTTCGCAACCTTGACGACACCTCACTTCAAAAACTGACGGACATATTTAATTAACACTGAGGCTACAGCATGGTGCCCCCTATATATATATACATATTACTTTTATTCCCATACCCAGCACGGTACTCTACCTCAAAACCTTCGCCCTATCTTCCTCACCAGTTGCGTGGGAAAGCTACTCGAGTATGTCCTGAACAGACTACAACCCTTTCTAGAGGCCTCGGAATTCCTATCCAACAACCAATTTGGTTTTCGTCCCACTCTGTCTCCACAAGACCTACTCCTATCCCTGAAGAAAACCTTATCCTACACCAAGAAGCACACGGTAAGCTCACGCGCAATTCTCGTCCTGGGCATTCAAAAAGCCTTCGACAATATTAGCGACGACGATATCCTTCTCACCATAGTCACCACGGGCTGCGGGTTACGTATATGGCGCTGCATCCAAGCCGTCTTAACACAGCGAGTGGCCCAGGTTCAACTCGGCATTATGTCATCACCTCCATTCTCCATTCTCCATCCATAACCCAGTTACTCCACGATAGGCCGTTCTCCACACCCTCATGTTTGATGTAGCCCTAGCCCACTGGCCAAAAACCTCACCAGGATAACCTCCACATTGCAATTTAATACGATGACATTAACTAACGGACGCCTGAAGGCTCCATAGAGAAAGCGCCAAATCTTTCGCAATCAGCACTTCAATCATCACATCAAATCTGACCAATATGGGCTTTAAATGCTGCCCGCTAAAATCAGAACTGCTTATGATCAGACCACATATCCGGGATCCACGCATACCCCTTCAAATGCACCACGGCCATATACCAATGGCGAATCGACTCAATTTGTTTAGACTCTATATACAATACACTTTGGATACAGCCTTCACTCTGGAACTCCTAGACAAGCACACAAAGTAAATCTCGGGCCTTATCCGCACAGTGGCCACACGCAACCACGACCTGTCGCAGAGGGAAATCCTTGATATGACAGGTGCCCTCCTCACAAGAAACTTCACTAATCACCTTGCTTATCACTGGCTCACCAAAACGTGACGAAACAAAGCTGATGTGCTTATTAGAAAGGCGACCACCTTGGCTCTGCGCCTACCGAAATTCGTTAGCACAAATCGCTTACTCGCAACGGGCACTTACAATAGAATTTCGGGATTACTCGAAGCCCAACACAGCAACCGTATACTTCGACTAAACCGCACAAAAATTGGCTAACACCTCCTACGTCATCTACACCTGGCCCCTACCACATGCTTACCTGTACCCAAATATCAAAACATCCCACCTGACATCCGGGACCAAGTGCGCATCAAGCCTCTACCGAGAAATATGAAACTTGAGCCACACATCGGCAGACGCAAGGCCCGAGCTGTATAGTGTACCAAATACTACACTGGCAGCTCCGACATCCTATACGTGGGTGCGGCTGAAGGCACCCTACCAGGCTATTATACCGCTGTCGCCGCCTGCGAGGATGGCACCATTGGGGCCGCAGCCACCCACACACGCTTAATAAAAAGACAACCCTCACACCGGTTCCTTGGCATGAATAGATCCTCGGTATTAGGCTACCTAGACAGAGCGAGCGCACGGCGCCGGCGTAGCTGCGCTTGAATGACGCTATGGTTGTGACGTGATTAGGCGGCGGCGGCGGCGGCTGAGAGACGTCATAGATGTCACGTGGTTTCTCCTCGGTTCAAGGTCTAACACACGCATATGGCGCACACGGCGAAGCAGCTACGGAGGGGAGTAGTAAAAGCTTTCTCTTTTAAAGGACGCCGAGCGAACTGGTCGCCGGTGCGCAAGATATGCCGTCACAATTTCGCAGTGTCTAATTGTAAGCTTTCTGAAACAGGAAACTGTACGTGGTAGTTTATATTTTTCTGATTCCCTGTCTCTGCGGGTGAAGCATTGCTAACGTATGTACCGCGCACAATCTGCTCAGTAGTTTGGAGCGTGAGAACCAAGAAAAGTTAAATGTACGCTATCCCTATCCTAACTCCTTGGAATTTTGCACAAAAAAGTCTAACACTGGTGCAGCCAATGCAGACCCCGTCTGTTTGGCGTGTATTACAGGTAGTGAATATGCTGAACCTACGGCCTCACAAGGCTCAATATCACGCCTGTCAGCTGTCTACATTTTCATTGGCACGGTTTAGTTTTATCTGCAGGGATGAACGCCATCGTAGACAAGATGCATGAAACCTTGATTATTACCGGAGACTTCACGCCCAGCAAGCACCATGAGAACCTTGCATGGTAAAGGCGAGAAGAAAGAATCTGCAAATCCTTCAGTCGAGTACACCTGGCGGGGACTACCAGCTCTTGGACTCATTTGGCCTAAAAGAATGCCTGCGGTCGGCGACCTTGGCATAAGCTTCAGTCAGCAGGAAGACCATTGAGGTTCTTTGTTCACTGGATTGAGAACCTGACTGTCGTCTTCGAGTTCGTTCTGTGTTTCTTAGGACTAAACGAAATCGAGCTCACGACCCAGCCTAGTGTCTCTACTCGGTTTCAGAACTAAAGCGCTGCTACTCACTTTGCACCGTAAGCGGACGTCAGTATGAAGTGAAGCCTTGTGCAAAATTTCCTATGCATTGAAGAGATTAAGGCACAAAGCCAGGTGCGAGATCAATAGCAAGGGTTGGCAAGAGTCGGGACCAAGGACTATAAAAGTTAGCACCACTCGTGTGAGCTATTCAGTGGACATCACTGGACAGCCAGAAGCGCCGTAGATAGTGAGAGGCGGCGGTGATCAGAGAGAAAACCGCAGCAGTCGTCAGCAGTTCGTCTTGCGGGAGGCGTGGCCAAGTGGAGGCACTACTGCCGCTCACAGTCTAACCGCCTTGCTCTCTACAGGAAGCGTCTCTCTTCGTATCCGAGTACTGCACATAGTCGCAGTTTTCCTGTCCATGCTTAGCCAGCTCCGGCGTTTTTGCTCCCTCTCTCCAGGCTGAACCTCAGGGTTCAAAGGAGGAAGGATGCCCTATGTCAGCGAGAACCCACAGGCGGTTAGAAGGGCTCGCCACGCGAGCAACAAAATGCCTGCGGCAAGCAATATAATTAGTCGAAAATCGCAAACAATATTGCACCAAGTCTTGGGGAGCCAAAAAATAAAGGGTGAATACATAACTTTGGTAAGGGAGCGTAAATCCGCAAAGGGAAATGCATAATTATCGGATACAATTCCAGGCATTTCTATGGGGAAAAATTGCGGAAGTGCCATTCACAAGCGCATCATATGGAAAAGCTTTCAGTCGGACCACTGCTTACGCACGCTGCTCGCATCAGAACGTCTAACAACTGTCAGCCGCCGCGGTGGCTCAGTGGGAATGGCAATCGCCTGCTGACCCGAAAGGCGCGGGTTCGATCCCGGCCGCGGCGGTTGAATTTCGATGGAGGCGTAATTGTAGAGGCTCGTGTACTGTGCAATGTGAGTGCATGTTAAAGAACTCCAGGTGGTCGACATTTCCGGAGGCCTTCACTACGGCGTCCCTCATAGCCTGAGTCGCTTTGGTACGTTGAACCCCCATGAACCATAAACGATCATCCGTCACGTTTTTATACCTTTTCCGTTTCGTTGTCGTCTTCCCTCTAACCCACATGCAGGGTACTAAATTGGCTTTGCTTGTTTAATCGCTCCACCATTTCTTTCCTCCGACTCTCTATGTCCCTCTGGGTTCAGAGGCTTTGTTTTTCGTAGGCATTTTACTTGTTACAAAGCTCCTTCGAACTTCGATATTTGAAGAATGCAGATGGCCGTAACGGGCGTCATCGCAAGAGGGTAAGTACGCTGGACCGCAAGGCCGAAGTGGAGGAAGCCTGCCTCCGTGCAGTTCCTGCATTATAAACAAAAGGAGCTCCAAAAGTTTCGGCACTGGCAGATTTCGTTGCTTGATAGCGTACATAATGCATAAATATATCTGTATGGATAAAAATAATTCTGTTCTTGAAATGACTGTAAGCCAAAACACATATACCTGAAAAAACATCGCTCTTTGAGGACGAAATCCCGGCGTATTGTAAAGGCACATAACATAGATTATTTTTTATGCTTTCTCTACAAATACCTGGGAATAAAACCTCACAAAAGATGCATAAACTGTGACTGCTACAGTTATGAGTTATCCCCCCATAAACCGTTCAAAGCAGTTAGCCGCCCAAAGGTAGACACCTTTATCCACAGCTACTGTCCAGTAGGAATACACGCGCAAAAAATTGCCCAAAAAATTTTCTGTACAAGTGTGGATAGCTTGAGGAATTTTTGAGCGAAGGACTTATCGGAATGAGAGCCCGGAGCGAGCCATAGTGCCTCTTTATACACTGAAGAAAAGTCTTATTTCAAGAGAGGGGCCACGCCAACATCTTAGTGTAAGCAACTACCACCTGGCACTTACGGCCCCGTAGGTCATCGAGAGAGCGGCGGTCAGGTATTGCACTCCAAAAAAATTTTATACCAAGGTTCAAGTTGCCAGTATTCTCTTTTATCCTTTGTAACATCAGTAGCCTGTGGAATTTCAGGAATAGAATGTTCTACCGCTACTTGAGAAATAAAGCGGTGCCTGCGAGAAATATATATTATTATTTGCCTTGCCCAGGCCGAACACCATTCTAGATTCCTCGACAGTAAACATTGTCGAAAGAATTTTTTTTTGGTGCCCTACTTACACAGTTGCGTTTCGAGTGGTCGCAGCTGCTTGCTGTCGCCGTTGAATGCCAACACTCTTGTTTGGACACAGGAAAGATTAGCTCCAGCAACGCTCCTTTTAAACTTGACATGAGGATATTTTTTGTGTGTAGACGGCATAGAGTATGGACACGTCACGCAGCTGTCGTACTGGCAATTCATTTTCATAGAGCGAGAAAAACATCGATCGCAATTCCTCGAATGCTTGCGAAACCAAGAAATCTGTGCGCTCGAATTTTTAGAGCGCTAGAAGGACTGCTGATGGCAGGTTGCGATTTTATCTCTTTTATCTCTTTGAACAGGAGCGGCGGAACATCTGTCTCAAAAATGCCGTAGCTCTATTTAAGATGTCGTGAAAACGTTTTGTTGCTCCCGCGCTCACGGCAAAGCGTGGGTAGTTTCAGATTTCGAGTGGAGCTAGAGAGCATCGTAAAATCGTCAAAAGTCATGCCAAAAATATATGACATCATCAAGGAACGACGTTTTCGGTTGGATGACCAGCCTTGAAAATCAAGTCCGCCACCTTTACATTGTCTGCACTCTGCACTCTGAAGAGGAAAACATCTCACTGGGAGTAATGAGATAATAAGCTGTCCTCAGGCGCACGCTCTTTTATAAAAGGGAGTGTGCGCTAGAGAACCGCTACTCCCGTTTCACTCATTTCAGTTTTGAGAGTGTGCACTACCCCCTTTTTTGTTCTTGCTCCTCGGAGTAATGGTCCGGTTTAAGGCCTCCCAACGAACACCTCACTGCCCTCATAAAGGCCAGTCCTCTTTCTCGCTTCTTCTTCCAATGTGTTTTATTGTATACTGCATCGACCCTGAAGTCTTTGGGACACCTAACTGCGTAGTGCTAAGCGAGTGATGAGCAGCATCAGCGAGACGTGCACGGGGCCTCCAACAAAACGTTGGCTCGAGGTCTAGGGCTCTCCTTCCGACCACTAGTCGTGAATTCTGGCACTCTGCTCCTGAAAATTTGGCGAAGGCCGAACGACATGGAACTTGAACCATTGCCACAGCTTGTCACGTTGCGTGCTTGTACTAGCAGGCTCCCTCGCTTCGTGGCCAATAGTCTTCTTCAGTGTTCATCCACTGCCTGTCCGCTACGAGTATTTTCGAGGTCGGGTAGATTGAGCACCAGTATTAACAGGGAAATCTTCAGAAGACGCTGAGGGACATTCCCAGTGCTAAAAAAAGTGGCAGCTGAAATCACTTACGAAATCGCTTCTCGAAACCCCGAAAGGAGTCATGAATAACAAGAACATAGCCCATCTTACAGTTAGTGTGTGTATCGAGATCGGTGAGCAAATTTTTTGCATTCCGTAAACAGCGAACAGTGGCCGCTGATTGGTTCAAATATAGATTCTATTTGAAACTTTAAAACTACAATATGGCTGTCGTACCTAAACTGAAGGAAGTTAGACGGTTCATTTACGGGCACCTTTTCAAATTTCTCTCTGCTTTAAGAGCTGTTATCCGGAGGTTGAACTTATTCTTCATAGCACTCTAGAGGTGAGAAGAGCAGTTGTGTATTCCAATACACTTGTTGCTATGCGGCTGCATTTACACTTGTTCGCTGTTGCTGGCGGCAGGCTAATATATTCAAACATTTTCTTTCTTTCGACCGCTTTGCATTCCTTTCGGGCTGTAAGCAAGACTGTCGCTCCGCATGTTTAGTTGTGAGTCGTGGACGTCATACGGTTTGCAACCGACAAAATTCATTCAAATCAATGTTCTCACATGAAGAGAGAAGGAGAGGAGAAAGGTTCTAGGAAATATTTGCAATAAACTTCTGACTAAAACATGTTCAGCACCGATCTACTGGTTTCCCTTTTCCAGTAATCGATAATGTCTTCTGGGCTAACGAAAATCAGTTATATCACTTCAGACCGTTAGGTTTTCAACCAAACAAGTTTAGCAAACAATACTGTTCACGGGAGGTGTAAACACTCGGTAATGAATACTTTTTCCCTGGTCTTGCGTTTTCGTGTCTGTTTCGATTGCAAAACTTGCCACCCTGTATACACAGTTCCTCCCTACGTCTACCGTACCGGAATATTGAAAGGTTGCTCAAATTATGTTAACACGTAAGAATGAGAGTGCTGAGAATTCGAAAATTTAGTGTTCGGTCAGCTAACAGTGAGAGAGAGAGAAAGACGGAAAGGCAGGGAGGTTAACTAGGCAGCGGCCAGTATGCTACCCTACACGTGGAAAGGGGAATGGAGGGAGAGATAGAAAGGGGAGAGAACAAAGGGAGATGATCACTTTTGCACATGTCCGTTGGCCGTTACTTGCAGGGTACACAGGCACACATTACGATGTTCAGCAGCATCTCGCAAGACTTGTGGTTCCTTGAAAAGGAAAGTCCTCTGCGATGAAGGCTTACACCAAGGACCCAGAATCTTGCTTCAGTAAGGGGCCGAGGATCTAAACGGCGGAGTGTTGCAGCGAGGAGTGCACGCTCACGCTGAAACCGAGGGCAGTTACAAAGAATGTGTTCTATAGTTTCGTCGCACCCACACATCTCACACGCAGGATAGTCTGCCATTGCGATTAAGTGGGAGTAGACATTTGTGAACGCCACTCCCAGCAACAGGCGACACAACAGAGTAGCATCGCAGCGGGAGAGGCCGGACGGAGGACCGAGTCGGAGTAAGGGGTCTAGGCGGTGCATACGGCTTTTGGAGTTTCCAGTAGAAGGCCATGACGATAAAAGCTCTCTTCGGCGAAGCATTCGCAGATGTCTTGCTGCGTCGGCTTTTGTCAAGGTATCTGGACAACGTTGGCACAGCCGTAGACGACGACTCGAGCATCAGCCTTTCACTGACGTCCAGTATTTTCTAAAACAAAGTCCCATATGAATAGTTTCTTTCCTGCGTCCTGGTGCATGGAGATGTCTTAATTCTAGTACCTGGTCGATCGTGATCGCCATGGCGTACAAGCAGACTTAAGACACTGTAAGGCAGCTTTTGAGTCACAGAACACAGCCCTTTCTGGGGTGTCATAGCACCGATGTACTGCACAGCCGCACGAAGAGCAGTGTTCACAATTCTGACCCGGTGATGTTGTCCGAACTGCTGCAGTTTGCTGATGCCTAATACTGGTCCGTCTCACAGGAATGACAACGTGCGTAGGTTGAACTGAGTAAACCTGAGCCCGAACCAGTCTGTTATTACACATGAGTGCGGTCACTCATCATGTTCGGTTCGTGAGTGGGCAGAGTGCCAGAGCTGTATTCAATGAGTAACACGGTGCTACAGCCAGCATTATTTTTCGTTAGTGCCTAACAGTTGAATTTTGCATCGTCACAAGGCATTGCCTACGGCAATGCCCCTCCGTGCATCAGGAGAACCCTAGACATTAATCAACCAAAGGACCAGGCAGGCTATCAGTAAACGTTCTCGACAACTGGCCATATCAACATAAAGGCGCCTAAATACAGGTAGGCAACATAGATTACGATAAAGCGTCTGACTGAAAGAAAAACTGAAAAATTTTGCGGACATTTCCGGATCCGGGCGTAGAAAAGCTGTGTGTAAAATTACTTGAAAATATCTACAGCGGCTACTCCCCAACCTTGGTCTTCTATATACAAAGAAATAAAATCCCATTGTGAAGTGTGTCTGGCAGGCAAACACGACGGTTCCAGCGCTAGTCACCGCGTGCTTACAGGAGCTATTCAGAGAACCGGATCAGGAACAGATTGGACAACATTTCGTGGAAAGTACCTCAGTAATCATTCGGATTGACTGAGGACGTTATCTTGCAAAGTAAATCAGAGGACCAACTGAAAACCGTGATCAATGACTCAGGCAGAGACGGCAGAACGATACGTCTAAAAAACTAACGAGCAGGGCCAGGCGCCGGCACGTCGTAAGGGAATGTACAGTCTGCGTCATCGTTGTGTTGAGCGCTCTAGCTGGTGTCCTCCCATGCATAAAAGTCGACACCTTGTCGTGTTATCTAACTTTTTAAACCCATGCTTGAATGGAAGTTGACCCATATGAACCTGCACGCAAGGTGGTCACAAGCAATTTTCCCGCAAACTAGGGACTGTTTTCTAATTTCACTTCTAACCGCATGGTTCACACTACTGAAGAGGTCTACACAAGGGTGACACGGACTGTACCTAATTAGTACAGTTATTTATCGACCATACCGGCCAGGTGAGTGAAGAAACAAAAACAAGAATGAGGTAGAGTTCATAGCGCAGATGCTCTCAGGTCATGAATGGCACTACACTAGTATAACTAAAGTGGAATTGTGCTGAACAGCACAACCTTACCGGTAGCTCACAAATGGGACACAAACGTGAGCGATAAGGAAAATATGGTTGAACTGAAATTTAACAGAACGCGTACGCGGTATGGTGGAAAATATATGAATGTAGAATAGAACAGAGCGGGCTGAACAAAGAAACAAGCACAAGTGCTAAGGGCATCCTAGCCGAAATTGAGAAAAAGAAATGAGCATGAGCGATTCATGCACTGTATTGGCAAAATAGCCGATGGTGTTCATGGATAAGGACTGGAATCTGAGAAAATGCAAGCGTAGAAGGGGTGGCAGGAAGTTCGGTGGGAGGATGAGGTTAAAAAGTTTGCGGGGACAAGTGGCCACATGCACAGGACAATTGCATGCATACAGAAGAGGTCTTGCTCTTACAGTAAGCGCCGTCATAGCTTTGATTATTACGACATTGTGTCCAGGCGCTTTTAAAGAGGAAGCCGATGCCTCGGCTTTTATTTTTCTATGCATTCGATCTCCAAGGGTAAGGTGCTGCAAGGGTAAGCACTTTTGCTATCTTGTGAATTAGATAGGCAAAAGGAGTACCATGCAGGTAGTGCAAACAAATAGGCACCTTTCAATGAAGGTTGAGTGGTGACCTGCCTGACCAACACAAGAATATCTACAGTTTGTTGCGGCTGGGACCATGGATAATTTTTCGCTAGTTAAAAAACCATCACGAAATTCTCACTGAGTGAACGCCAGCCAATCGAAGACATTTCAAACTTAATGACGTGGAGTCAGCCGCTGTCCGGGCAGCTGCCCCTCTTGCAGAAGCTTTTATATGGTGAGTATGCTTCCAAGAGAGGGCTGCGCCTCCAGATTCAAGCAATTCCTCGGCGATTCGTATTGTGTGGTTTTGAGACGTTTCACATCTTTGGCTCCCACTTTTGGCGCAGAGTGGAGTGAGAAATCCTGGCACATTTAGAACACTGCTCGGCCTGTGCTACTATACCACAAAAATAAAGCTACGTCTCAAAGGTGTAGTAAGTTTTCTTCAAATTCTTAGCCGTGCAAAGGTAGACTCCTTGATGTAGTTAGTATCCACGAGTAATACACGCACGAGATATTGCCTACGCATTTTTCAGTACAAATGTTCATAACTTGCAGAAGGTTTGTGTGATAGATTTACCGGACAGAGAGCGCGATGAGAGACAGAAGCACACTTTACATCTTCAAGGAAAGCCTTATTTGAAGAGAGGGATAACTTCATCATGTTAGTTTAGTCAATTACGACCCGGTGCTTACGACTCCGTCGAACATCGAGGAAAAGGCAGTCGGTTTCACCTTTTTTTCATTTATTTAAGCATCTTACTCATCTCTCATTTCATAACTTGTATGCCGTGAGGTAATAAACATCGCTTGGGAAAAAAAGGCGGTTGGTTGTTCTACTGAAAAAAATTGACACTAGCTTAACTTGGCTAACCCTATAATTCGGCGAAAAGCAAGGACGCTTGCTAAGCGTCAGAGGCTCGTCCATGGCACCTCCACTACAACCTCGCGACAGTCGTTCTAATATATCCGCACGCCACGCGGCTATGACGTAGTATCACGTGGTCTTATGACACCCCTCATCGGATGGCATCACCTGATTTGACATCACGCTATCGGATGTTCTTAAGGCAAAAGGTCAACCCAAAGGTCACCGAATGTCAGAGGTGAACTAAAGGTCACGGGTCAAGGGCAGAGCTTGACACCGTAACTGTACCACATATGGTCATACACATGTGGTCATACATGGCTAACATGGTTGAGCTTAAGGTGGTTCAAGGTTATTCTCTGGTCTACGGCACGACTGCTTTACCGATGCGTAGTGAAGATTCTCGCTTCAAAAATATTCTTATGTCATGGCTTATCTAGTCAGTATTCTTATTTATCCTGTGCAACGGCAGTAGCCTGTCGAACTTCAAGAATGGCTTTGCTCTACCGCTGCTCGAGAACTAAAGCGCTGCCTGCGAGAAACATTTATTATTAATAACGTTGCAAAGCCAGAACACCATTCTTTATCCTCGACAATAAACGGTGGCGAAAGAATTTCTTCTGGGGCCCTACTAACCGAGTTGGTTAATATTTCGTCCTTGATCAGCAGCAGGACGTCTTGGAGAGTTTACAGACCGAGCTTCCAACCAAACCAGCCTCAAGCAGCCTGACGCGGAACCAGTGCCCTTAGGATACTCAGAAATTCTGAATTCCTATAAAGGGGTAAGGATTAGATATCCCTCACCTCACAAAAATTTCCACCAGAAGGAAGCGGTCTATTGGATACAGCTAGAAACGGGAAATTTCCCGAATCTAAACATACTAAGCAAGATCCACCCAGGGCTATATAGCAGCAAATGCCCGTGGTGCGAGGACAAAGCCACAATAATTCATATAACGTATTGTGAAAAGAGGACAACTGCGGCTGCAATAAACATAATCCCGAGTGCGAAGCAGTGGGAGAGGATGCTTTCCAGCGAGGATCCGGCGCTCCAGGCAGTACTGGTCCGGAAAGCCTACCTGGCGGCAAGACTCAGTGGGGCCCTGGACTAGGGGCTCCAACCCTGCCACAAGAGCCACAGACTACATCAAAAGATGTGAAGAGGGTCTCTACACCGAGACCCACCCATATATTTCTATGATTAAAGTTATTACTACTACTACCGAGTTGGGCTTCAATTGTCGTATTTTTGGATTTTTTAAATCTCTTGACGGCATGCAGCAAAGGCCACGTCACGCTTAAAAAGTAATGAGCAGGGCCAGGCGCTGGTACGTCGTAAGGGAATGCGACGTTTTACGACGCACTTCCGGTATAACAGGACATGCTACGTCCAATGCTATGGACGAGGCTGGCGCTGGTGAAGACTCTCGAGGTTCGCTTACACGCAAAAACATAAATACCCACGAAAGCAGCAGATAGGACAGCCGTCGCCGTAGATTAGTTGGTAGAGCACCGGATGCGATATTTGGAGGTGGCGAGTTCGGATCCCACCGGCGGCATGGTTGTCTTTTCTGCTGCTTTATAGGTAATTTTCTTTAAGCGATAGATCAATCTAAGTATTGTGAAGAAGAAGGGCATCATCCTATATTTACTGAGGCAAAAAAGAAGTAGCCGCACTGCCATCGCTAAGACCGAACGCCTGCTGACCTGAACAGACGAGAGACTTGGTCGCTACCGTGGTTTCGCCGCCGCATGAGCGGTTACCTCGTTACATTTGGTGGAGGGGCGGGGTGACGTCCTCGTACCACCCTGGACCTGCGCAACCGCACGCTACTAAACCCCGCTATGCCCGAAGCCGCCCACTACCAAGCCGTGCAGGTTGGCTCACCAGTCCTCTGTTCCGGCTCCCTCCGGCAGCGGGACCCGGCACTCTTCAGCGGTACTGACGATCATGACGCTGAAGACTGGCTCACATCATACGAGCGGGTGAGCACATATAACAAGTAGGACGATACGACCAAGTTAAACAATGTCATCTTTTATTTGACTGGCGTTGCCAACCTGTGATTTCGAAACCACGAAGACTTCTCCACATGGACTTCTTTCAAGGCGAACCTCACCGAAGTGTTCGGTCGTCGTCCTGTGCGCAAGCTACGCGCCGAACACCGCTTGCGCGAGCACTCTCAGCAGTCGGGTGAGATGTTCACCAGCTACATTGAAGACGTGGTCAACCTGTGCTCGCGCGTCAACGCCCAGATGCCCGAAGCGGACAAGATCAAGCATATTCTGAAAGGCATCGAGGATGACGCCTTTCAGATGCTGCTGTCGCGAGATCTCCGCACCGCTGCCGAAGTCGTCAGTCTCTGCCAGAGCTACGACGAGCTGCGCAAGCAGAAGCTCATCACTCGACAGAACACAGCAGCGCCTGCCGAGTCGCTTGCAGGCCTGTCGGCCGCACCCGACCACTCGCAACTGTTGGCGCACATCAAAGATTTTGTACGTGAGGAAGTTGCACGTCAGCTGTCGCTTCTGCCATCACCCTCCGTGCGATCCCCATACCTGGCGCCCGACCTTCGCACTGTCATCAGCGAACAAGTGGCTAAGGCCCTTCCCCGGTCCCTCCGCCCGCACCAGCACAGCCGCCCGCACCTGTCGCTGCACCCCTGACCTACGCTGCCGCCGTCGCACGACCGCAGCCGCCTAACTACCGCCCAACCTACGCTCCACCTCAAGCGTCTGTGCCTCAAGTTCCTCACGCTCCGACGCCCTTTTTGCGACCACTTCGACAATTCGGTAATCCCTGGAGCACTAGTGACAATCGGCCTATTTGTTACTCTTGCCGACTGCCTGGTCATGTGGCCCGGCTTTGCCGTCGTTGTGCGCCAATCTCCCCAGTGTCCGGCTACTGGCCTCCTCCCAGTGACTACTCACCGCCAGTCGAGCCGCCACAGAGTCGCCCGCCTTCACCTGATCGCACCACCTCCACCCGGCGCTCCCTTTCTCCCATGCGTCAGTGGCCGAATCTTTCGCAAGAGGAAAACGAGACGCCGCAGTTCCTGAGGAAAGAACTGCGTCACCAGCAAAATGTCCAAGGCCTCAGTTATGTCCCGCCAATCTTATCGCCGTTTCCATAGAGGGTGTTTCTGTTCTGGCGCTTGTCGACACCGGTGCTGCTGTTTCTGCCATGGCCGCCTCCTTTTGCCGCTCCTTGCGAAAAGTGACGACCCCACTTTCTGGATTCTCGCTGCGCACCGCAAGCGCGCAGGCTATTGCGCCGTTAGCGATGTGTACGGCTCGCGTCGTTATTCAGGAAATCCTCTACATGATTAAATTCGTCGTTTTACCAACCTGTTCTCATGAGATCATCTTGGGTTGGGAATTCCTGTCGCGCCATAACGCAGTCATCGATTGACCCGGTAGTGTTGTCGGCACCCTGAGTCGCCAGGATGGCTCCTTTTCTCCCTCGGGCCATTGTGAAGAAGAAGGGCATCATCCTATATTTACTGAGGCAAAGAAGACGAAGAAGAAGTAGCCGCACTGCCATCGATCAGACCGAGCGCCTGCTGACCTGAACAGACGAGAAACTCGGTCGCTGCCGTGGTTTCGCCGCCGCCTGAACGTTGACCTCGTTACAGTATAATTATCCCACTGGTCAACACTACACATTAAAAAAAAATTTAAACATTCCCTTATGCACCTTGGTTTCGGTGACTATTAACTCCCTTCATAAGTTTGTCAAACGAGCCCCTCATTTCCTTTACCTTGTCTGCTAATAGCTTAACGGGGGTCTCTGTTTTGGCAGTCTTGATGCCATGGGTAGCATAAGAGGACTCTCGCACAGTTGCCGCCCTCGCCGTTAGATGACGTTCCACGTCACACTCGCGGTAATACAGGACGTGCTACGTCCGCCGCTAAGGACGAGGGTGGCGCTGGTGAGCACTCTCGAGTTCTCTTACACCGAATAAACATAAATACCCACGAAATCAGCAGATTGGACAGCCGTCGCAGTAGCTCAGTTCGTAGAGCACCGGACGCGATATTCGGAGGTCGTGGGTTCGGATGCCACCGGCGGAATGGTTGCTTTTTCTGCTGTTTTATAAGTAATTTTTTTTAAGCGATAGATTAATCTAACGATAAATATCCCACTGATCAGCACTACACATTAAAAAAATTAAACATTCCCCTATGCACTTTGGTTTTCATGACTGTTAACTCCCTTCACACACACACACACAAACACACACACACAAATGTGCGTGCGTGCGTGCGTGTGTGTGTGTGTGTGTGTGTGTGTGTGTGTGTGTGTGTGTGTGTGTGCGCGCGTGTGTGCGTGCGTGCGTGCGTGCGCGTGTGCGTGCGCGCGCGCGTGTGTGTGTGTGTGTGTGTGTGTGTGTGTGTGTGTGTGTGTGTGTGTGTTGCGTGTGTGTGTGTGTGTGTGTGTGTGTGTGTGTGTGTGTGTGTGTGTGTGTGTGTGTGTGTGTGTGTGTGTGTGTGTGTGTGTGTGTGTGTGTGTGTGTGTGTGTGTGTGTGTGTGTGTGTGTGTGTGTGTGTGTGTGTGTGTGTGTGTGTGTGTGTGTGTGTGTGTGTGTGTGTGTGTGTGTGTGTGTGTGTGTGTGTGTGTGTGTGTGTGTGTGTGTGTGTGTGTGGTGTGTGTGTGTGTGTGTGTGTGTGTGTGTGTGTGTGTGTGTGTGTGTGTGTGCGCGCGCGCGCGCGCGTGCAAAAGAGCAAAAAGTATTCCTTTTCGCTCACGAGGTCCTGCACGAGGGAACCACGCAGCGGCAAACTTCACGAAACAAGGAGGGGGGGCTCTTACTGTTCCCCACGACTGTGCGGTGCAACAAAAATCTGGACCGGTTGTTTCTGAACCCCCCTGACACTTAAAGACACATTTACCACTGTAGTAAACGATGATTAAGTTCCATAATTATTTATCCTATTTCGAAAATTAAGCACAATATAAAACCTTGAGGAGCACCAGTTGATGGCAACCAATATGTCCTTGGCTTCGTGCAGCTGTGGTTGGCCACTTCTTTTAAAAACTTGGCTCATGTTTTGTGAAACACCCTGTACTCTCGGCGTCAAATAAAATGCCAACAGCGGAGCGCGTGGCCAAAGGTGTATTTTAGGCTGTCTGCCCGTCGCCCTCAGTGCTCATCCGCGCTCATTCGGTTAGCGGTAGTTCTGCTTGAGTCCCGTCGTCGTTCTTTTTCCCGCTTGGCCACTGGAGCGCCAAATTCACAAATTTCCACCGATCTAAACTTGCGCATCGCGGTTACGTTGGTAGCACCCGGTGGGCCGCGTGTGATAAGCATCCGTTCGTAGCTCCCTCACCTGCAGTACTTTGATTTTGCTTCCATCATCGTCGTGTTATCAGATGGTTAAACAGGGGCTTTCTCGCTTGTATACAGAAAATTTCCAAGACAGGAGCTTAGGTTCAAATCCGAGCTGTAACTATGAAAATTGCGGTGTGCTCTTCTGAGGATCGTCACGCGGGAACTTGGAAGCTAGAAGCCCCTGTCGAATGGTGTCATTCTGTTGCAATCTAGCAAAACGTTGGCATCATTGCTGGATGTATGGGTATGGCAGACAAGTAATCTTGTTGCCACAAGATGAGTGATAGTGTTATTAGCGTCTGGCTGGGCTGTCAGCAAAGAGAGGCCGACTGGTTGCGTAATTTAAGAAAAGAACGGAGGCCTTTTTTCCCGTCTCAATATGATGGTCATTGCATTAAAGCAATGCTACCTGAAATGTGTAGGGTCGGCATGCACATATGGCAGGAAAGACACACCTGGTGTTGTCGGTTTTCCAAATCGCTGGGGCTGGTGCCAGTGAGCGAAAATGTTGACTTGTTAGAGAACACCATGCAGCGCCAGTTCGCTGTAGCCCGTGATGCAGGGTCTTCTACAAACAAGCCTTGCTTCTCTTGTTCTGCGGAGACCGCTGGCTTCTGCGAAGGTCCAACAGCTTGGCAGAACATCACCGTGTATACGACGTCCAATAATTCAGGTGCTGGCACAATTTAAAAGTACCCTTTACCTCACTAGTTGTAATGCTAGCTGTGTCTGAACCAGCGCTCACAATAACTACTTGCGTCTCGATCTTTGTGGCTAACTCGCTGTCTTTACCATCCCACACCTAAGATTGACTGGAAAATTCTGGTAATTGCAGACTGGACGACCTGATTCGACGCGTTCCTGCAGGCCGTGACGGTAAAGAGGAACTATTTGCGATCTGTTTTCGGGCCGTACGCTTACGCGTCACTGTTCGATTCCAGTGTATTTGAGCGTTCCTGGTGGCGATAAGGATAGCAGAAACAAGCGATTCAGGAACTGTCGCGTTGGAAACCGACCGAAACCCTTTCGTTTTTTGTTTTTCTTTTTGCTCTTCGTATCGCAACCAGACGCTGATAACACGACCAAACTGCTGCAGGCGAGGGAGCTAAGAACGCTCGCTTCAAACACGCGGGCCACAGCCAATGCCACCTACGAAACCTCAGTGCTCAAGTTGATATCGGTGGAAAGAGTGGGTGTGGCGCTCCAGAGGCAAAGCGGGAAAATGAACCACTAAGGAGACACAAGAGCAAAGCTATCGCAAATCGCATTAGCGTGTATGAGCTCTGATGGCGCCAGGCAGACGGCGTAAAATGGACATTTCGCAACGCGCTTCGCTGTTTGCATTTCATTTTATGACGACAGTACGTCTGGCTGCTAAATGTTCTCTCAAGAAGTCTTCCAGAGTTGAAAGCACACACATAAGTTGCTATGAATATTCAACATTCAAAACTCAGCTGCTAGAGAGCAGACGCACAGAGATCGCACTTTGTGATGTTATTGCAGAACGAAGCAGGTCATTCATTTCAATATTTTGACCTCAATAGATAGGTTGTTGATGAAAGGAAATATTTTATGTTTGTACTTCACTGTTCAAATTTCGTGCTTTGCGAAGCAGGATCATCATTTCATATGGTTTTCATTAACTTTTCAATTTTCCTATCAGGAATGAAATACTAAACTTTCAAAAATTGCAAACAGCTACAGAGCGACGTTTGTTGTTGAGAAACCATGGCGGAAATATTTGCAAGGTCATGCTATGAAAATTTTTCTATGCAGCGCTTAAAATATGCTGATGTGTGCAGCTGGTTAGAAACGCTGGCACTAGTTCTTGAATATCTAATTTTCTATTCCACACGACGATGAAAAATTTTAGCGACAAAAGTTTCGTTTTCTTCTAATGACTTGAATATATGTTGTCAGTTTTTCCTTTTTTAGACCCATGCACACGCAGACACTTATCTCTTTAAATAAAAAAGTAGAAGACAAGGGCAAGGAAGGGAGGGTCCTGTCACGACGCACATACGAAAAAAGCAAACGGTTGCTGAATCCTTGAAATATATAGGGTAACGTGTTTTTTTATTCAATGGCACTGATCAATTTGTAATATATAGTGCAACTATGGTATTTTGAAGAAATAAGAACAACAAAAGAGCAGCTAGAAGAAGCAACTAGGAGAAATGAGAGCGACATTTCGCCGATGGCATCCGAACAAAATGCCTTCAATTATCGTATCCTGTAACAACTAAGCAACGGCAGCTGCTGCCCATTGTTTTACTTTCAGTAGAATTTATGTTTTATGTAGCTAATTTTGAGAGCGCGCGCCAGCGCCACTTCCAACAACACTGTTACGCAGGAACAACCTGCTACATCGCAAATGCCACAGAGAACGTGATCAAAGACGCTTTCGAGGCTTCAATAACCTGATCAATTATCTTGCAGTAATAAATTATCACACGAGCAATTTCTAATCAATAAACAATACAAACAAGAAAATATTCTCACATGCTTTCCTCGGTTTAAATACCTATTGCTTTTCTTTTACAAGGTGTGCGCAATTGGCAAAGGACAGGGTTAATTGGAGAGACATGGGAAAGGCCTTTGTCCTGCAATGGGCGTAGTCAGGCTGATGATGGTGACGATTATGACAAGCTCATAGTAAAGTTGAAGCTCTTCTAGCTTCCGACAACCACACGGCTAAGACAGATGATGCGAGGGATTCCTATGGAGTTGGGCTTGAACAAAGTAGCTATTTGCTGTGTCGGAGCATTCATGAAGGACAGAACAGGTGTGCAGTGGCACGAAACATAAATAACGGACGAAAAGAAGGCGCGTAAGTCTGTTGCTCTAAGCAAGCACACTTATAAGATTGACGGGTTTGTTGATTATGTCGATGACCGCGATACGACTAAAGCTGCTGACCACACATTGGATGTCATGTTCGCGCCCCACTTACCCTTGTGGCTTCAGCCCGTTGTGAGTTTGCTAGAAGACATGCAGCACTTGAGAAGGTGTTGGCAAAGATCTTTTTGGGGGCCACTCTGCTTTTTAGGAAGCACAGTGCTGTTTTGCTTTAGTATGTGATGGAGCCCGCACGAACACACCGCCCGCCCGGAAGCACAAAGCAGCTAATTCGTGCCTACTTGTCCAGCATCCTTAAAGTCTTTGTGTTGTCCCGCATATTATAAAACGCATCAGGAGCCATTTTCTTCGTCATAAATTTGCAATGGCGAGCAAATTATGTGTTTTAACTAAAATTCATTGTAGGTTTTGGAGGAAATATTTTGCGCAGTCTTTTCTTAATTGCTCTCTATTTATTTCTACAGTTCTTTTTTTTTACCCAGAAATGCTCAGGAAGTAGCGATTCCTGTAATCATCGAAAAAAAAAGGGCATATAGGATGGGTTTCTACCTCCTGAGGCCTGTTGTCAAGCATGGGAACGCTGTTTGAATGAACGAAGTGATTAATAAAGCAAATTTCTGTGTGGGAACTCTTGTGTTTCTTGTCTTGGGCTGACAAAAAAAAATCCAAGCGTGACGTCGTTATTTCGAGATATTTTGGCTTAGAGGCAAGCGCCTTGTGCAAAGCAGGACGGGTCCACGTAAAAACGATAACGGTTCTTATGTAAAAACCCGGGTGGCGCGGTGTGACCACAGAGACTATGGCCAAGCACACTTTGTTTTCTCTGCTTTTCACAACTTTGATGACCAAGAAATTACCTCAGCTCAGCACTGTATAAAGAACGAAAATTTTGTGGAATATTCTTAGGGATTAAAATCTCTGAACGGTTCTTCACGTTTGCAATTCTTTTTGTTTTCTTTGGTGTAAACAGTGCGGCAATTGTTCAGCCTAATGCCTTACTGCTTGGGCATTTCTGCTGAGAGACATCAGTTATTCCGTGGGCGACATATAACATGGAATAGGAATTGCTTAATGAATGATTTCAGGACTTCTGAGTTTCGGAAATCCACACGCAGGGGTAGCAGACGTGCAAAAAGACAATCATTGTGGCTTTGCTATTTCCATAATGCGTTGCGGGCGCAAACCAGCTTTATTTATTTTTCCCGAGTGTACACACAAAGCTTATAATTCTCTGCATACAAAAATGGGAGATCATTTATCTAAAGTTCACGTGGTTTTCGCAATACGTTTCTCTCACATTTTCTCGTTTCACGCTGCTTCGAAAGGTCGAACATAAATCTGCACGCCTGTCTTCTCGACCGTGGCGACGGCCACGCGGACCTTGGTACGGGGCAAAAGTTAAACTCCTGTTAATTATCTGCACTGAATTCACACAGCTGTGAAGTAGGACTATGCTTTTCCTTTTTGGTTACGTGCCATGCTAATGTTAAAGCTTAACATTAATATCGAGATTTTGGGATGAATAAGAGGATTAATGGCATCTTAGTCGAACTCAAAAGAAAAAAAATGGACTCGATTTCGGCGTGTAAAGCGAAGGCAAGATAATCTATGGCACTTAAGGGTAACGGAGTGGATTCCAAGAGAAGGCAAGCGTAGCAGGGGGCGGCGGAAGGTTTGGTGGGCGGATGGCATTAACAACTTTCCGGCGATATATGATGGCCGCAGCAGGCAAAGTACATGCTAAATCAGAGAGACGTGGGAGGGGCCTCTGCCGTGCAGTGCGCGAGGTCAGGCTGATGACATTGATGATGAATAGCTTCGTAACTTTTGCGCGAGCACTGCTGTTTCGAAGAGCGGAGTGGAGCCCTTTTTTTTTCTTGTGAGGAGATTATCACACAAAAAATTCCTAACATTCTCTCAGCAGAACTTTCGCAGCATTTTATTTAAAGTTCAGATCTCCTAGCTTCACGACACATGGTTTTTGTTAAGACTAGTGGCCTTCTGTGGTATTTAAATTTCAAGCTATGCAAAGGCCAAACTCCAATCTGACAGGGTCACGTCTCGGTCACACTTACGCTCCACTCGACATGCCATTATGCTACACCGCCTTGCTGCACGAGGAGACAATGGTTTTGTTGTTTAATAAGTGATGGGGAGCCAACACGAACAATTCCACACTTCGCACGCCCGGAAGCACAAAGCAGATAATTCGTGTCTACTTGTCCAGCATCTGTACGACTTTTGTGATGTCCCGCACATTCTAAAACGCATCAGGAACCATCTCCTTCGTCATAACTTTACAATGACGAACAAAAGATGAGTTTTAACTAAAATTCATTTTAGGTTTTGGAGGAAATTTTTTCACATGTAGAGACGACTTCAATCAGTATTGATCGGTGAGCGCAATATCAACTATTACACGAGGCTGATGGCAAAGAGCAGCTACAAGTGGCGCCTAAACTGACCATACATCATGTCAGTATGACAAATATTAAGGTCCACATGGTTGTTAAGGTCACACATGCCAAAATTACATTTGAAAAGAAATTAGATAACTTTAGTAATTGTTTTCCTAAAAACAGGTGGCGCGAATGCAATTAAATTACGGTACCAATTGCGTTGTTGTGTTGGGTTTAATGGCACATAAGCAGCTAACTGTATCATGTGCCATGCTCAAGATATATAAAAAGGTTTTGTGGAGAATTTTGGAACAAAATGTATAACAACAGTGATGTAAAGGGCCCAAAAAAATATTTTTACTATGCAGTTGATAAAAAAATGGCTGTTAAAAGAAGCTTTAAAGGTTATGTGACCTGCGCAGCCATCCTGGGATCAACGGGATCTCGATGCTCCCAACAACTCCGATAAAGACCTAAACATCATATTCAGTTTGTTCAGAATACCAGTTTCTCTTAAAAAGCTAAGAACATACGGCATACCAACCAGTGCACCTTCACCCAAAATTAATGCTGGACGAAAAGAAACGTGTTCTTTTTAAAATGCAGTAAAATATATTTATTCTCAGTTATTCAAGTTTTGTGCATGAGAATAACATGTGGATTACGGTAAGTACATCTTTGCATTTTTCACCAATATGTTTTCTTTTGAAAGTAGGAAGTTGTGCGTGAGGTGTGTGTCCAATCCGGAGACGGCATAAAATGACTTCGATGAAACGTTCTCTGCGTGAACGTGACTTCCATTCTTCTATGATGGGTTTTTCTAGGTGTAACTTATAATTTCTGTCATTATTTCATTAAGACTGTCATTTATCTTAGTGTTTACTCGGTACCAATTTGATGCTATCTTTGTAGGGAATGTTCAATTTCTTTAATTCTTTCTTCCGAGCTTTTGCAGCACATGATACACTTCCTCATCGCCTGTATTTACGATGTGGCTTGGAACCCAGCAAAATTATGTCTTGTCCTTGTAATGTGGCCCTTTTTATGGTATGTATCATGTCTCCCAGTTAGTGATGTAACTACATTGCTATGGAGAAGTGAGGTGAGCACACTCAGAGAAGCAGTGTAAATGATACTATTCTGAATGTTCTCATTTATGATGTTATCTACTGCCAGAGGGACTGCGTAACAATCGGTAGTGAAAATGGATGCACACTCAGATAGCGGCATTGTTTTTTTCCCCCAATTATTTTGAACCACAGCACATCTGACGTAGTCTGCTGATTTTGATTCATCAGTATAAAATGCTGTATATTCCCCATAATTTTCGTTTACTGCTAATATTCTTGTAATATATACTCATGCGGTCATTGTTTTTCTGAAATTGTGTTAATGTGAAGTCGCACACAGAGGGCAGGCAATACCAGGAGAGAGTGGATCAGGTTTTCGGGCGCTTTAGGCAATGCGTCCATTATATCTAGTTCTTGGCATTTATGTTTAACGCGGAGAATTGGTCTGATTGCCAGAGGTGTGTTGGTAAGCAGTGCGAGAGATAAGCACTCTTTAACTATTGGATAGCAGATGTATTTTGGCAGGGAAGGAATTTTTAGAATGCATGAGCTTGTGAGGGTAGTTCTTCTGTCTGCAAGTGGTGGTTCATTAGTCTCTATATAACGACGGTCTATAGGCGACTTCCTGTATGCACCAGTGGTGAGATATAAACCTAAATTATGGACTGGGTCCAGTCGTTTAAGGCACGACAGTCTTCCTTTCCCATACAATATATATCCGTAATCCAGGGTAGAGCATACTACACAGCGGTAAATTTGTAAGAGGCATGCCCTGTCGGCATCCCAGTGTTTTCGTGACAGCACTTTGAGTATGTGCAAGGAACGACAGGCTTTCTTTTTCAAGGAATATATGTGAGGCAGGAAAGTGAGTTTTCTGTTAAACGTTATGCCTAGTAATTTATGCTCATTTTCAACGGGTAACTCTATTTCGTTGAGGTGTAGGGGTGGATGTGTCTGTATGCCTCGTTTGAGTGAGACATAAAATGCAGATCAAATGTGAAATATGGCGAAACCAAAGTGAGCCATGGAAATGTTGTTGCCCAGGCCTCCAGGCTGGTCATCGATTAGTGACCTTTTTGCTCGGACCGCAAATTTAACGGGGCCAAGTGGAAACTCTCACGTTGAATAGATATTTCTTTTTTTCTTCAGCACACCACCTTCATAAAGTAAGCAACGCATAATTGAATTTGCGTGACATTGCATTCCTCTTAAAACGGTTAAAAATATTGCGAATAAGAACGCGGCGTCCCTCCGGAGTCAAAACTGAACCAATATTCCAAATCCACCTAAACAAATTAAACGTGAACACTACAAAACGTCGGACTCGGCAAATTACCTTGTCGCAGTGGTTAGCAGCAGTAAATTGGTCCTCACCTGGCTCTTCTCTCCATACATTCGTTACTCTTCAGCGAAGCAGCGTCAGCGAATTTTGAACAGCAAATTGCATGCACCAGATATTTCGTATTTTCCACCCAATGCATTGTGGGTCCGCTTCACTATTGTATGTTCGCTTCTAACCGCAAAGTTCTGAGGTTATTTTTGCAATAAAAAATCGCCTTTTCACCCCGTTGTTTTTTTGTTTCGCTTGCGTCGAATAAAGAGCCAACATTCAAAACTCATCATCAACCATGCGTAAAACCTTTACTGCGATGTTTATTGAAACAAATGCTCAAGATTACTAGCTTCAGCTTGTGGCCCTCCATTCTTTCTGCACTTATGCTGTTTAAGGAAGCCTGCCTAGACAGCAATGCCTGATAGGGTTGTATTCTAAGGTATTCAGGTCAATCAAGAACTCCCACTTGCGTAATCTCCTCCTAATTGCTGTCTCTTTATTTTTACAGGCCGCTTTTTTTGCGCAAAAATTATCAGGCTGTGAATAGCGGTTTTTGGATTCATCAGAAAGAAAAAAATAATATTTAGGACAGGTTTCTACGTCCTGAGGCCTGGTGTCAGGCATGGGCACGTTGTAAAATTAAGTGCAGTTATTAGTAATTAATAAAAAGAATTCCTGTGCTGGAGTGCAGCTTTTTCACGTCTTCCCCTGATAAAAAAAGAAGGAGCAATGCGTGACGTCTTTATTCCCGTATATCGTGGTTTAGAGGAAATCGCCTTGTACGGAGCAGGACGGTCCCACTTGAAGACGAAGACGGCCGTGTACCCAGGTAACGCAAAATGTTTCTGAAACGTTATCTGAATGTTCATGAATATGATGAAACTTTGGCTGATTTTTGAAATGTAACTGTTTTCGATCACCAGGTAACGTTACAAACAGATGTTTGCACAACATATCGGTACTTTGATATGACATTAAGCTGACTTTGCATTGAAAAGCAGTGCATAAAACTTAAGTGACTTCGCTTGAAACAAGAATTTAGGGTTCATTTTTCTCCAATTGCCCCTGCCCCTCTCCTGCAATAATGCCCTTGTGGTGCTGCGGGTACTTGTATAAATAAAATTAAATAATTGTGCCAGCAATTCACCAAACACACGCACATCCTACTTTAAAAAATAGTGGCCCCTGCAAAGGTGAAGCGCAAAAAACTCAAAGCAACTGATTACAATATGCTGATTTTATTGCAGTATATTAACGAACGTAATTAACGCAGCATGCATTTCCGCGACAACTCAAATGATCAATCATGCACCAAACACTACGCCAAAGAAACAGTGCTAACTAGAAAACGCGCGCTGCAAATTTTACACATGGAGTAAAGTAATTTTCAGTAAGCTTATATATGTGCCGCGCGAGGCCATTGTTTTGGAGTTAGTGACGACTTCCATTAAAGCAAGGTTATTTTGTGCATTTTTGAAATTGTTATGACAAAAATTAGAAATAGAAGTCAAAACTGTAATGTTGCTAATACTTTCTATTAAAAAGCCATTTTAGTTCCCGCTACCGTCTTTGTGAGAATCAAATGAATCAAACTGCATTCGGTGAAAACATACATGCTAATTCTCAAGAAGGCGCCGTTCCGGGCCCTATTATGTTGCTTTAGTATCCTACAGCTATATTGCATTCACTGGGTTTACGAGAAGCATTAGGATTGAATAAACCACATAATGTCAGTGGGTTATTTGCCTTTTCAGTATTATGTTGCCTAGCTTGGTTCAAAAATGTTATCTCAACATAAAAACAGAAACGTTGGCGAGGTGTTTGTATGAAATGCTGAATGTATACCCGTAAAGGTTATTTGTTTATAATTCTGAATTATTAAATGATGTACCTCTGGCAACATTACAGTAACATCACATTTTCTTGCTCAACGTCGCATGGAAGTTGTAAGAGCCAACGTTAAGACTACATTCTGCGTTACTTGGATATGTGCTCATGTGATTCCTATCTAAAAACCTGAGTGGCGCGGTGTGCCCACAGAGATTGCGGCCAAGCACCCTTTGTTTTTCACTGCTTTGCACAAGATTGAAGACCAAGAAGTTACCTCAGCTCAGCACTGTAGTATTAACGAAAATCTTGTTCAATATTCTCCAGGAATACAAATCAATCTGCGAATGTTTGGTGTAAACAGTGCGGCAATTTTTCACCTTAATGCCTTGCTGTTTCAGTATTTCTGCTGAAAGACCTCTGAACTTTCGTAGGCGAAATATAACAATCGAATACAAACTGCTGAATGCAAGATTTTGCGGCATCAGGGTTGCGTAAACCCACTCACATGGGCAGGAGACGTGCGACAAAAGGTTGATTGTCTCTTTGCTGTCTCCCAAAGGAGTTGCGGGCGCTTAGAAGTGTGACGTTCCTTGTGTGTGCTACGAGCGTCCGCGTTCGACGGCGCGGCGTAGACGGAGCCCCCAGTGGCGGCGAAAGCACAACCGGACCCCCTTTCCATAGTGTCGGCACGAGAAGAACGCCGCCGCCGCCGCCGCCGCGGGGAGACGGGCGTTATCTTCCCCAATTGCCGTGGCCGTTCCAGGGCGGCCTTGTTTCGGCGGGCCTGGCCCCGTGGCAAGACGGCGGGCATCATCAATCAACCCTTCCGAGCATATCCCAGGACAAGGGACCACTTTCCCGGCCTTTTAGTGACCTCGCGTTCCGGCCTTGAGGGGCGAGTGTCATTTGATGGAGAACGGAGGCCGGTGACCCGCGGGAACAGTCAGCGGGCCAGAGCGCGCCTTACCACAGCCGACGCTATGCGCTACCTCGACGACAACCTTCTTTCCCTCGGACTCAACACGTGAAGGGGGCGAGACCATAAGTGCGGTGGTGTGTTTGTGCGCCCAAGTGAAAGCCCTAGGCCCCCCCCCCCACTACGGCGTGGGCGTCCTCACCCTAGGAAGTGTGGGGATAAGAGGATATAAAAATCGACGAGGAGTACCGAAGAAGAGAGACTCAGGACGACATCGTTCGCCAAGGGGGCCTTCAGCGCCGAAGCCCGACGGCGTGTAGCTTCTGCCAGCAACCGTTCGAGCTCAACTCCGGAGCCCCTCTCCATCGTCCCCATGAAGTCGTCGGCACGTAAGCTCGGACGCCCCAGCCTCTGATGTATAATCATAATCATGTGTAATTATTGAATATATCTGTTTGTTTAAACTGAGCCATACGGTGTTTCTTTGCCTCTCCGTCCCGTGTGGACCTGCGCATTATGTGGGGTCATCACAGAAGCTTTATTTTTCTGTCGAGTATACGCAAAGAGCGCATAGTAATCTGCATGCAAAAAGAGGAGATTATTATTCTATAGTTCACATGGATTTCGCCATGCGTTTCTCTCATATTTTATCGCTTCACGTTGGTTCGAAAGGTCGAACATAAATCTGCATGCGTGTCTTCTCGACCGCGGTGACGGCCACACGCATACACACAACGATGCTTTCGCTAGTGGCGAGACACATTCAGCCGGCGCTCTGTACCCCACGCGAGGGCTGCACTAAGACACAAAAAAGATGTTACGAAGAGCATTAAAAAAATCATTTACATCGCTTGTAGACACGCTTGGATGTTCATTTGCTTTCCCAAAAGCGTGCACCACACACTTAATTACAGGTTCCGTTTGTGTGTGTGTGTGTGTGTGTGTGTGTGTGTGTGTGTGTGTGTGTGTGTGTGTGTGTGTGTGTGTGTGTGTGTGTGTGTGTGTGTGTGTGTGTGTGTGTGTGTGTGTGTGTGTGTGTGTGTGTGTGTGTGTGTGTGTGTGTGTGTGTGTGTGTGTGTGTGTGTGTGTGTGTGTGTGTGTGTGTGTGTGTGTGTGTGTGTGTGTGTGTGTGTGTGTGTGTGTGTGTGTGTGTGTGTGTGTGTGTGTGTGTGTGTGTGTGTGTGTGTGTGTGTGTGTGTGTGTGTGTGTGTGTGTGTGTGTGTGTGTGTGTGTGTGTGTGTGTGTGTGTGTGTGTGTGTGTGTGTGTGTGTGTGTGTGTGTGTGTGTGTGTGTGTGTGTGTGTGTGTGTGTGTGTGTGTGTGTGTGTGTGTGTCAACGCCCGGGAGGTAGGATGCTTTTGACCTTAGCATAAGACAAAAATAAAACTCCTCTTAAATATGCGCAGTCAAATTCCACCGCTGTCAAGTAGGCGATTGGTTTTGCTTTTTTGTGAAGTACCACGCTAATGTAAAAACTTAGTTTCGAGATTTCGGGATTGAGAAACGGGTTAATGACATTCTAGTCGAACTCAAAAGGAAAAACTGGACTTGCGTTGGGCATGTAATGCGAGGGCAAGATAATCGATTGCCCTTAAGCTTAACAGACAGAATTCCAAGAGAAGGCAAGCGTAGCAGGGGGCGGCCGAAATTTAGGCGGGCGAAGGAGATTAAGGAGTTTGCGGGGAGAGGGCGGATATGTGTGGGACAGGCCTTTTTCCCGCATTGGGCGTAGTCAGGCTGACGACGATGATGATGATAAAAAGCTTCGTAACTTTCGCGCGAGCACTGCTGTTTCGAAGAGGGGAGTGGAGTTCTTTTTTTTCTTGTGAGGAGATTATCAGACAAAAAATTCCGAACATTCTCTCAGCAGGATTTTCGCAGCATTTTATTTAAAGTTCAAATCTCTTAGCTTCATGACACAAAGTTTTTGTTAAGACTAGTGGCTGCTGTGACATTTAATTTACAAGCTGTGCAAAGGTCAAAGCCCAATCTACCAGACTGACGTCTCTGTCGCACTTACGCTCCACTCGACATACCATATTCTACACCGCCTCGCTGTACGGGATCATGCTGTCTTTTCGTTTTTTCAGCGTACATGACCATGATTTATTTAAGAAATGAGCACTTTCGCTTCACAAAATCTCTTCTATTAAAGAATTGCACAAGGAGAGTATTAAAGAAGTGCGCAACGTTCTGGTTCTAAAAACATTTTCCGAATTACTGTTGCAAGAATAGCCGCAAATTTAGTATCCCTATTCTGCGAAAATGTCTTCTTGCTTTTTACAAAACTATGACTACGTTCACGGAACATCACCATCATTTTGAAGAGTAGAATGTATCTGTTGGCGTAATGGTATCATAGACCTTATAAACAGATGAAGCCGTAAGATTTTGTTCCGTGATCAAAGGTCGCTGTGAGATATGGCAGTCCATCCATAGCAAATGTGAGAAAATTGAAGGACGGAGCCAACTCACACGTTATGGGCTCTTTCCTAAAGTGGGTGATGTGAGACAGCATTGTCGGCTAGCATTTTCGTATATGGGTGACGACCGTAACGCACTAAAGAAGAAAAATTCTTAAGTGTCTGTTTATTTTGCCCTAAAAGAGGGCTTCGGGCCAGGTAAAATTGAAAATGAGGAATAATATTTATCAGTACTAAAAAATGAAAAACTACAGAGCGTGAATACTTACCTACTACTTATTCGGTACCGGCAGTTGTGGTGGCGGTCCGCGCCAGTTGTGAACTCTGCCTTAACGCCACAATCGACCACGCAAATTAGGCCGGAGTCGCCGGCAAGCACTGATTGCTCCTCAGAAGAACCACTGCGTTCGGTGACATCGCAATAAGTTGGGCATATAAACCATGGCATCACTCGATTAAGGCAGAAATTAAGTTCAATTCAGTTCTTTATTTTCCAGGCATATTCTGGTGGGTAACCTCGGCTAAAAGCTCCTATTGTCAGCCTAACGAGGCCCAGGGCCCAAGAACACTCCCTATTATAATCATGTCAACTGCCTCCTTGGAAAAAAAATCATTATCATATTAAAATATGCTCCACTGCCTGCTGCTTAAACTTGCCAGGAGGCATCGTCTTAAGCCCATATAAGAAACCATACCGCTTGCGTTGCGAATTTTCTGCCACCAACACCTTAAGAAGCATTGTCGCAGTATGGTACCATATAATTCGCGGCAATGATTTTCCACCTTTTTCGCAGAAAGTGCATTGAAAATAAGTAGTTTGTTTGAAGGAACAATAATAAAGGCCTTATATACATGATTTGAACCGCAGTAGATCATACTTACTCTGCTGTTAATTTTGTTGTCCCGCGAAACCTCTCATTTCTTTGAGAACGGTATCATAATTTGGAACCACGAAGTGTTCTATGGCGTTTCACAGAGAGTGCAATTAAAATAAGTAGCCGGTTAGCAGAAACCGTTTTAAAAATCGTATATACGCAATTTAAAAATGAACGGAAGACACTTACTCCTCCGTTAGCTCTATGGTCCCGTCAAGTGCCCGAATAGCTACAAGAGCACTATCATGTTTAGCAAGCTCGTAATTTTTAATATAGAAGACTAGGTTTGCGGGAACCACAGTAAAGACTAGGTACATACGATTTTTATAAATGTACTTATAGAAGGGACTTCGCTGTTAACTTTATTATCAGGTCAAGTGCATCAACTGCTACAAAGACACTAGAGTGCTTTCCCACCAAGGATGTCACAGTATTTTTACAGAGCGTCCATTCGAAAGATGCATTTTTTGATGGAGCCCTTAACGAAGACCACACTAATGTGGTTCGGAGAAAACTATTTTGGTCTTAATCCGCTAGTAGCTAAATTAAGGATCCAAGCGTCAGCTGTTATAAGGATGTTGCCAGGTTTTGCAAGGACCTATTGTCCCAGTCTTTCACAGAGCCCATAACCCAAGTACAATGTTTGCGGGTGTCATCATAAACACCAGGCATAAGTAGTATGGAAGATACATGTACCTCGCACAATCTTTCGAAGCATTTCGTGATTGATATTAGGTATCGGTTGCCAAAATTCAGAGCATCGGAGTATGGAAAAATATATTTTTAGTGTATGGTATAATCTAACGATGCCCGATAGTCAAAAAAGGAAGTTCGCGCAGATTTGAGACTGCTGCTAGTCAAACTACAGGGCCGGTCACGCTCGTTGAGCTCATAGCGCATTGAACAAAAGAAACGATTAGGAAGAGGCGACGCTAATTCCGTTGGCTTGGTCAGTTGTCTTTCTTCCTACGTTCGTTGTCTGGTAGGCAGATGACACAATTGCTGCGCTTGTGCACACTAGGCGACAGAAGGAATAATTAAGGAGACAGCCGCGCCGTTTGGGTAGAAACAGCACCTTCACGGCTAATCCAAGTTGCGGAGGTTGCCAGCAGCACTGGAAGACTATCACCTTCATCCACAGGAGGTAACTGGACATTTGTTGTTGTTTACCCTGTAAGCACGATAAGGGTCGCGCGGGTAAGTG
The DNA here is from genome assembly GCA_030143305.2 of Amblyomma americanum. Lineage (NCBI taxonomy): Eukaryota > Metazoa > Arthropoda > Arachnida > Ixodida > Ixodidae > Amblyomma > Amblyomma americanum. Next base: position 78,969 of record JARKHS020035671.1, on the reverse strand, counting down.
GGGTCATCAGCGTCAACACCATAAAATACATCACCTGGCGTATATATTCTTTTCATTTGGAGGCACGGCGCGACAACAAGTCGTAGACAAGAAGCCGTAGACAAGAAGCCGTAGAAGCAAGAAAAGCCGGCGGAGTGCGTTCGTATGTTTGTTTGCGCGCGTGTTTGTGTATGTGTGCGTGCACACGCAGATGGCACACAAATTCTCAGCGATGGCAAAGCAAATAGGGTGACGTCATCATGCGGCTGTAAGGCGCACACAGCATGCCGAACACTGATAATTCAGAGATTCATAATTACGTGCTCTAAATACACTCCCCACTGGCTGACCTGGAAGTGGCGGCAATTTTTTTTACTACATTCGAACCAAAATTTGTGGGCAGCCGTATAACGAATAGCGTTCCACGTGGTCTCATACAAATTCTCGTTGCATATAACATGTGTTAGTCAAGTTGGAGGCTGTCTGGCGACAGGGATTTGAACCGACAACATATACACCTTCAGTTGTATGTCTTCCCAGACTCCTTACATTTTCTCCGTTGAAGTGTGCACAGGGATGGGAGACAGTTACAGCGCCTTTTCCCTTTGCTCATAAACCATTTTTCGTAAAAAAAAAAATTGCGACACCACCATTCGTCGTACACCGTTGCGAGTGGTGTCATACGACTTCTGGTTGCATATAGACTTCTGGTTGCATATAGCATACGTCTCTTAGAGATGTTGGAAACTAGCTCGCGACAGGGTATCGAACCGAGTGTACCGGCTGTCGAATCTTTTGCCTTCAAGGGAATATATGTTTTGCATGTAACCTAACATGCTGAGTGTTCATTAGCGCCACCCTCCTCCATAGCGGCGGACGTAGTATGTCTTGCGTTAGCGCCAGTGTCACGTGGGATGTGATCGAAGAGGGAGGATGGAGTTTTGTGAGAACCCTCTTACGCTACCTATGGCATCAAGACTACTAGAGCAGAGGCCCTGCTTAAACTATTGATACGGCAAGGTAACGGATATGAGTAAGAGCAGTTAGCAGAGCTCCGCACGCGAAATTCGGTTATTGTGGGTTCGCATCCCTCCAGCCAGCGGCATGTGTATTTTTTTGCTATTTAATCAGTTATATTCCTGTGGTAAAAAGCTGCAGTAATAATTTATCTCTCTTCAACACCACAATTAAAAATATAGAAACACTCCCCTGTGCTCCTTGGTTTCGGTAACTGTTGGCTTTCTTCGCGTGTGTGTCATAACGAGCCCCTCATTTCCGTTCGCTTGTCTTCTGTATCCAGAGTTTAATAATTGCGTTATTTAAAGCGCCACTGTATCTAGGGGCTCTTTTGAACCAATTGTTTTAGGAATTGCAGTTACATAATGTCACTGAGTGAAAAATAACCTAAACAACAGAGTTTAGCAACACATGATTTGCCTAGCAAAACTCTTAGCCTTTTTTGTTCTTGTTTATTTTTATTGTAGCCTTCAACGCAGAATGTTCACCTTTAGTTGCATGTTAGACATAGCAGGTAGAAATAACTCCCGGCTTTCAAAATCTCACGGAGTTTAGACATTTTAGCGCAGGGCGAAGGCAGAGGCGACATCACTGCGATAACAAACAAACAACATCGGAAGCAGTTTCGAGTTTATTCGTATGCAGTCAAGTGCTCAGAGACCAGTTCGCATGAAGAAAATTGCTAAGCTTAAAAGAAAAATTTCTAGGATGCTTATGGAAATGATCACTTCAACGTCACCATGTCTGCATTAAAATGTTAGAGGTGTAAAGAAAGAGCTGCGCCGACAGTGGAACATCAAGAAGTTGGGCAAATGCATGCGGCCATATATACTCTGCGCTATATCAAATACACTAAAATTTCAAGAAACCGCGGAGAAATTGCTTAACCTAGCAAATCATATTAGCAGCTTCATCAATATTGCCGATTTCACTGGTGTATCGAAGTATCGACAATAAGTATCGAGTATCTGTATCGGTAAGCAATCTGGTTAGGCATATTTTATCGGTCTCGGTATCAGCACCTTTGGTATCTGTGTCCATACCAGATATATGGGGTATGGGTACCGACATTTTTTCAAGTCTCGTGCTCAGTCATGATAAGGACCACATGCATGCGATCTTGAATTGCGCACATGACAATCGTCTTCCTGTTTGCGTTATAGTGCCATCAAGTGCCTTCATTGTTTAGGAACACTGTCTTATTTTGCAAGGTCTTAATAGTCCAGGTTTTTCCAGAGAATTTACCCAAAGCCATAGCACATTTGAGAGAACGATAATAAGAAAAAAATACACGCGATCTGCAGAGCAGACGAGATTTACACTGCTGCTAGATTTATAGTGCAGCCAATGGCTTATTTGCTTAGCACACTATCGATAATATTTTGCGTGGTCCTTGCATTCAGTATATAAGGTTCCGTTTCATTCAACAAAGGCAGAATTGAGGTGCCAAAATTTTTTCACGGCGTTCTTGTTCTCCAAGTAAGCAGTAAACATTCGTCACCATTTATATGGTTTGTTCATTTACAAATAAACACGGGTGCTGATGTTGACACTAGCCTTAATGTGCTTCCGGTATCCATGGCGTAGCATTTGATAATGTTATTCTAGGTGAAGACGCGCCCCCTTCAAAGCGGAAGTGTTCAGGGTCTAAATCGCAGTGTTCCCAGAACTGATAACGTACTTCAAAACTCTTCATAGGCGAGGGGTCTCATTACAAAAAGCAGGGTTCCTGGTCACCGCACCTGGCTAATTGTCATAATCAAGTGTCAGGACCTATCATTAATGCTATTCAGGTAGGTAACCCTTTTTGTGTTTAATCAAGTCATAATCTCTCCTGCATGTGGAATCTACATTTATGCCCTCATTTATCTTTCCTGATATTGTGCTTCAAGCACAGTAACTTTCCAGAACACATTTTTTTAATCATATATGATTTGGTATGCCTCTTGTTTCGAATGATACACCGCAACAAAAGAACTTATTCTCTTGGTACTGCCACAAACATGTTTATTGCAGCGCAGTCGCGACCATCGGAAAGTTTATACTGCTTTTGGCCTTTTTTGAAGACTGCTGGTATGCGGTGGAACATCTTTTATTATGAAACGTATCAAGTAATTTCGCTTTCAATAGTTTACTCCCCTTCTAAAGTAATTTCCAGGAATGATTTTTCTTGTGCTCTGATTCCTTTCATGCGACTCCGTTGTTCAATGGCATTCACAAAGATTTCTTGTGAAGAAGGCATGCTTAAGAAGGTCTTTTATAAAGCATAATACTGAAGTATAGTTCAAGTGTTTTTTAAAGAAGAGATCTTTGACATTAACAGCACATTCTTCGCTGGTCGGCAAGAAACTGAGGACTCGAGAACCCTTCCCTTTAAAATATTTTACTTGACGAAGCCAACATATATGGAGTGATCGCTAAATATCTCTAAGATACGGTGATTGTAATGTAGCAGTAGCTTTTTCCACTCTAAAACCCAGTTATAGACATTTTAACATTAATATTTACCGATCACATAACAAAACACTTCGAAATAAGCGTTAAGTCACTTTGCGCTGTAATACAGTCATCTCCAGTACTAAAGTCAGTGTAAAAGCCAGTCTTCTACAAATAAGCGCATCTTTTTCATAAACTGCAGGAGCATATATTTTTCTTGTAGACTATAAAAAATTAGCTCTTTTATTATAGCCAATCGCAATATATTTCGACTGTACGTGTACTGCACATCATTATTCTGTTTTCTTCTACCCAACGCACAGTCTCCATTAGAAAGCGGAAGCACTAAGAGAAGACACATTAAATTTTGTTAAACGTCAAAAGATAACACAGCTCAGAGGATTGCGAATTTACACTTCACACCTGATGATGATAAACACGAAGGTAAAAAGGCATAATATTTAATCAACACTATGGCAAATTGACATGCAGATAAGAAGCGGTACGGAAAACTTCAGAATTTATTAGCAGCATTTTGATGATGTCACTGGTCAAAATACTAAAATATCAAATAGTAGGTACACATGGCCAAAAATATCTGTAATTACATCATAAAGGTGCAATTCTAAACTTATTCGAAGAAGATGAGCTATTGCAACCTTTTCCTTGGTTTAGGCAAGGACGAATTTGCACCAATGACAATGTTGAAATTCAGCATGCTAATAGTGTTCACGATAAGAAGAAATGGGCGGTGCTGACCTATTATTAAGGATGTGTAAAATGCTAGTATAATAGATTTCCTGTGTGTTTCCTACAGCCTTAAGAATCTGTAAGAAGTTGTAGCCTTAAAGCGGTTTTCTTAATCAATCTTGTAAACCAGGGACGCCAAATTGTGTACAGTAGTACTTTTAAGGGCAGCGGTGTATGGCTAAATGTTGGACGTAGTTACCGTAAGTATCGTAAGCTTTACATACTAAATGTTAAATATGAAATTTCCAGATAAATTTTAGTGGCGATCATTCCTAAAAAACAGTGTGAGTTCGCGCTCTCTAATAAAGTATTGAACAGATCCAGTTCAAAGTGAATGCACTAACTGGTGTGTCAAGCGCAAATAACCTTGAAATAATTTACTATGCAATGAATTATTTTGGAGCAAGGTAATTTTTTAAACGGTGGGAAATGAGACACCAGCGAAAACTGGTAGGAACAAAATGTGAAAGAAGCAAACACGAAGTTTTTAATGCACTTGTTTCGGGCAGTAAGATATGGGAGATCTTCCACGTTTCATCACTTGCGCTACGCCAAAGAGACAGAAAGACAACTCCCAGTAGTATGCAGAAGGGGGTTTGATAACAAACAAAAATTCAAAACAATCACAATATTTGTAAAGTAACAAGGTTAAAAACTTTAAACGCCATACATATTAGGGGTAGAGGACAGGAACCAGGCATAATACTGCGAGGATCATAATTAGTCTGCGGCAAGACAAACGCAAGCTTCCAGCCATGCGAGGAACGTGGACACTGGTGAGCGCAGGAAAATAGTAATGCAGATATCTAGCAATCTAGACCACTGCAGCTGGAAGCTGCTGCTTCCTGTGAATTAATGGCTAACGGAACAAGGTATCTTCCCTCGTGATTCTTCTCGACACGCACTTTTTAGCACTGGCTTCTCAGGCGAGCAGTAAATACCAAACTAGATATAAAATGAAGCGTCTCCCTTCATATAGTTAACGGGTGATATGGCACTTTAGCAGCTTAGCGGACAGCGTGAAACTAAGAATATGCAATTTATCTTATAATTTCCCAGTGTTGTTCTGGCCGCCGGTCTTTATTTCATTGAAAGAAATAAAAGGGTCTCTTTCTATATCTTATGCGTTAGTAACCTGCTTTAGGTCTTTGGTTTAGGTTTATGAGGCTTTAACGTCCCAAACTGACTCAGGCTATGAGGGACGCCATAGTGAAGGGCTCCGGAAGTTTCGACCCCCTGGGGTTCTTTAACGCGCACTGACATAGCACAGTACACGAGCTTAAGGTTTTTATTCATGCGTAGTGGACGCTGTTTCTTTACGAAACGTAAGCCCTCAATCATACCATCTCGCCATGCGTATTACTCTTGATTACCTACTCTGCAACGAGTGGCCATTATGCATGATGGGACATATCGATCACATACCAAGCAAAGGTTATTAGTGAATGTTGTCACGTCGTGGTGACTGGAATCCAGAGAGCAGAAAGAGAAAATGGCGTCTAAATACAACTTTCTTTTTTTTTTCTGGAGGAAGGGGGGGGGGGGGGGCTTACATGCACTCACTATGGACTGCATCACTCGGGGCGGGAGGGGCGTAGCAACAAGTTTGTTCGGTGGTCTTCGAACACATTGCTCGCTGCTCGCGGCAGTGCTCAATTTAAAGCTGAAGCGAACTTTAGAGATAAAGCGTGTAAAGTTAGTAGAACATTCTGGATTATGAAAGAAACGGCTCCGCCTGGATGCGATAAATTGAGATAATTCTGGTCGTGTCTTGCACCCACAAACAAAGTGATATAGCGGTGTGGTGGCAGCTTTCAAGAATGAAAAAACTTGCATTGCAAGGATCTGTGGCAGTATTCTCCAGAATGCAAGCATATTGTCGGGCTTCCAAAAATTTTCAAAGGCGTCTTGGTATGCATCGAAAGGTATGCAATTGCACTGGAAATAACATATAAGCTCTGCATACATACATGAACTTATATAACTAAAAAGAAATCTCACGCACAATGAGGCGTTCTGCCCGTTCATAGACGACGTAATAAATCTGGGGTGCATAAAATTGCAATGCACAGTGGGGTAAGCCGATAACTTAGTATGCTACATCAAAGCAGATCTATAAACAGTAGGACCCGCACAGTATTGCTCTTGAGCACGTTTGTTTTCTCATTTTTTTGCCTGTGCTAGGCTGTTTTAATTGAAGATTCATAGAAAAGGTATCTACGAAAAAAGGTTAGGCTACGTGATGAATATTCATAATTAAAAACAGTGCAAACTAGATTGGATCCACAACAAGAGAGAACCGCACGCGCTAACTCGCGGCGGAAGGTTTAATGAAGAGCCGAGGTAATATAAACAGAGAGCCATCGGAAATGCGCACTTGACGACAACGTGGAGACAGGTTTACGCGTGTGGTATAAAAGGCTCTGTGTAAAAATAAAAAAGGCTTCCAATTCACCAAGTCACCCTGTCCTGATTGCGTAACCGAATAGTAGAGGTCAAGAAAGACGAAGTAAAAGAAAATTTATTTCCTTCGATTGATGCACGCCCGCTCACAGGCCAGTCAGGCCAATGTAAAGAAAACCGCATGCGAGCAGCAGACTGCAAAAACCTCTTTCTACATTTCATAAAAGTGGCATGTGATTTGTTCTGCAGGTTGTCTGGTCCCTATAGCCACAGACTGCTAATTTTTCTAGTTGGGGGCAAATATTTTTGAAATGATCATCACTTGTGTACGTGGAACTGCAGCAAAAATGCTCTGTTTCGGAGAAGGCAGAAGTCACAAGTACTTTACCCTTTCAAGGCAAGTGAAGAATGTAACTTATTATTAAACGAACTGACAAGTCGCTATTTGTCGATATACCTATTGATGTTCCCTCTTCAATGATAACACAAAGAGAGCCTCCAAAAGGTTGCTCTGTGCGTCACAGCACGCGGCGGCTTTCCTGCATCTGACCGTGCGAAACAGAGGGTGAACTTTTGATAAGCAAAGTGAGAGGGCAGTGTGGCTCACGGCCAAATATAACAGTGATAAGGTCAAGAGTCATTGCCTGCACAATGGTGGAACGAAAAGAATAATTGCATTCACTTGATGCAGAATACTTTGAGTAGTCCGGTCAGCGCTTTCCTGGAAGCAATGCAAGACTGCTATGCCCTTTTTCATGAAAACAGCATAAGTTAAACTATAAAACTGGTCGCAAACAAATGCCTGAGTTTCCTGTTCGGTAAAGATTACTGCTCTGAATTTTGTGACAAACAGAGCACGGAGTACTGTATGTTTGCTGTCATCTGAATTTCTAACGTAATTCACGTCACACTTTTCACATCACATTTCATTTTCCTTTAAGGCCCTCAGTGGGGTATTACAAAAGGGTGGGAATTACATGGTGCAGCCATAAATATTAATGGGCAAGTTATGGCAGTGATATGGCGGAGAAGGCTGTTACAGTAAGTTGCTACTGGAGAAAAAAATGAGTTGATAAAAGCTTTAGCACGGACACGTCGGCGCAGAACTTGGAGGGTGATTGATGCAATAGGATCTGCGTGGTGGAGGTGCGCAGAAGTAGGGTTCTTGTGTGTCGTGAATAAAACAACTTGTGAAACAAGACAAGACTTTCAGAGGAACGGCGAGCAGAAAAATTACACAAACTTGATTGCCATTTTCGTGATGATATCCTAACGTCATATGAGTATGAAGAGTGAATGAACCTGGTGGCTCTATTTTGTACAGCTTAGAGAGCATTTGTTAAATATGCTTGAGAAGGGTTCCAGAATGCCGATGCGTGTTCCAGTTTAGTTCTGATGACCGAAATGTATGCTTGTAGTCTCACATGTTGAAAGGCATGGCCAGGCAGGCGACGTATTAAGAAACCAAGTGCTGTAGTAGCCAATAATATCAGATTAGTCACATGCAAACGCCAAGATAAATCACTAGAAATGGTGATACCTAAGTATTTTTTATGAACGGACGATGTCAACGGAGAAGTTGGAAATCGTGTGCTGGACGAAAAAAAGATTTCGACGGTGGTGAAACGACGTTAGGGTTTAAGGGTTTGTTACGGTTAAGCGTCATCAGCCATTTCAAGCACCACCTTTGCACATCATTTAAGTCTGCCTGTAGGGATTCTTGATAGATAGATTAGTGACTGAAATATAAATAACGCAGTGGCCAGCAAAACAAGCGGATATGGCAATAAACGTGCTGGGGTGGGTCGTTGATACATATGAGGAATAACAAAGAAGCGAGGACGGAGTCCTGCGGGACTTCGGTCACCTTCTAGTCACTCCGGTCACTTTCCAGGACTCCGGTCACGCTTCCAGTCAGCTCTGGCCTTTCAGTCACCTCCAGCCGCACCTCCGGCGGACCGGAGGTGACTGGAAGCGGGTGGGAGGGTTGGTTGTTAATGAAGACAGACTGAGAGCGATACGTGAGGATTTATTTAATCTATGGAAAGATGTTTGGATGTCGGTTCAACTGGTAAAGTTTCAGAGACAAGCGTTGATGAGGTACTTTGTCGAAGGTCTTATTAGTTTTTAGATAAATATCAAGGTGGAGTGAACGTCATGGAGAAAAATGGTAGTTGAGTTTCGGAAGAAAACCAGTTGCCAAATGCATGCTGGGACAGATGGAAAAAGTTATGAAAAATTTAAGAATTGGATGATTTGGCTATAAATGACATGTTTCATACGTTGGCAGGGTACACATGTTAATGAAATGAGACGCTAATGAAGAGGTGAATCAGTAGGACGTGTTTAGTGGGCGGGAACGACCTTTCCCACTTTCTAGTCATCTGGTATCCTTCCTTCAGAGAGGGACTGTGAAAACAAGTAACAGAAATTACTAGAACTAACTAGTGCAGTGCTCTTCAAAATTTTGGATATCATCTCTGCCTGTGCCAGATGTTTTTTTTTGTCAGTTATGCGCGAACTTCCAGTACTGCTGCATGTTGTGGTTTCCATTGCTGTAGTGATAACAAGGGGTAATGAAGAATAGGGCACTTCAGATTTATGAGTAAAAAAGGATGAAAAAGCAGCGCTCAATGCGTTTGTAGACGAAAGAAGGCATGTATTAACGGCTAGTGAAATTACAAACGGAAATTGTCTACACTATGAGCAGCAAAAATTTTTCGACCCGATTCGGTGAACATGGTACGTAAACTCTACACAAGAAAACCGCAATATACTCCGTTCTTTCTTGTTTCTACCATGTAGTGGTCTTATGAAACTTAATATTTACAGTTTTATTTCGCGTCTTTAAAAGTGGGTGAACTTGAAGACCCTAATCATGTGATGCTTTTTCAAGCCTACAAGTCGCATATGTGCTTTCTGAAATGATGTTATCTTCAAGAGTAATGATGAGTAATCAAGATACTTTGATACAATAAAATAAATAGAGCGTAAGTGAAATTTATCACATCGTTATGTATTTAGGATAGAGTGTATTATTGAGAGACACCTCTGTAAAGAGCCCCTGATTAGTTTTTCACCACCTATGTTCATTATCTTAGACTTCTTCCTGAGAACGCCGGTGTTCTTGTATTTCTTCCCACACGAATTCATCAATGAATGCCATATTCGCATGCTCAGTACTGAAGCCTAAGACGGCGCGCGACTGGACCACAGAACCACGCTCGCTTGCTCTTTAATTGGGGAAAGCATTCTCAACAGTGAAATATTTAGGTATAATGCCTTACTTATGCAAACCAAAATGATTTCGTTGTATAAAAGATAACACAGCTGGTAGATTTAAAGCTATAAATTTTATGTCATTTCGCAGTTTAAAGCAAGCCATAGGTAGTGTTAAAAAGGTTCCTCAACGATGTGATGTATAGCAGCTATCTAGCTACTTTTCTTAAGAAGCTTTAATCAGAGCATAGTACGTCACTGTGGTCTACCGTTATGAAGTTAATAAATTTCCTAACAAAATTCCTAAACACTCTACTATTCAAGACAGAGCTTGCAACAGTAAAAAAAGATACTGCCAAATACTTAGCAAGGATATTGCGCATGGTCGCTTTGTTAAGGATGGCCAATATGCACTGCTCGGCAAGGAACCTGCCTAGGGCGTTCGATTAACGTCCCAGAATTTAGGCGCTTGTGTTTGATAGGTTCTGCCACTGGGAAGAATGTCTTTAGGGATTCAATGAACTTAGCTGGAATGTCTGGGAATCTTTGAAAATCGTGATTTCCAAACCACGGGGATATTCGTTGCGAAAGTAGTTCTAGGTTCGACTTCGTCGAAAAGCGAAGTTTCGGTCTTTTGGTGATAACATTTTAGGCATTAAAATTAGCTAGTACAGTGCATGATCCAACCAATCAGTCACGTACGTAAAGAAGCTAATTTTTCATTATGCTCAGCGTTGTTCCCATAATCTCGAATTTTGATAAAGTTTCGAAGTAGTCGTGATATGCATCGGAAAGTACGCTGATGAGTCAGTAATGTACCTCTTCTTTCAAAGCAACATAATCTCAATTAAAAAAAAGGCTTCATAAGACTTCGAAATGGCTTCTGCGACGTTAATGTACCAGTATTTGCGGACATAACAAAACAGTGTAATCATGGTAACTAGTAAGCTTCTTAAACAGTTTCTAATAGGGGACTTCTTATGCTGTAAAATTAAGCGCTTGACTGCAATTGTAAACTTGCCGTTGGATGTTTATAGCAGTCACAATGCTTTTCGGAGTTTTGAAAACGTGAGGTACCTTGGCGCTGTTCCATAGAATCTTTTGCACGCTATGCGTCCTTGTGAGAAGCGTGTGCCATTAAACGACGTGGATCACTACGCATCACACTGTGCAGCACGTGCATCACACTGTGCAGCACATGAGACGTAACCTCTGCCCGCCAACGTTGCAGTACATATCGCTGCACGCTGCATCAACCAATACACAAAAGCGAAATCAACTGACACATGCTCCACGGAATAACGTGTAATGACTGAGGACGCTTCGACCGCTCTAAAGACGCGCACTTTTCGAAATTGTCGTGGGACAACCAAATAGTCCTTGCAAATGCGCTCAGCATATTGTGGTTTTTATATCCAAATTATAAGACTAACGGCCTTCTACAAACTTTTATTGTAAACAAGTGCCTAAATGTAAGAGCTACAAAGTGAACAATTACAAAACCTTTTTCTCAACTTAATGACACTTTTATTCTCCTGTTTCCTGATTCCAACCAACGGTGGTGTTATATCGCCGCAAAGTGGTTTCAGTTTTCCAAAACGTTTATTTTTAAGCATATTTCTTCTTATTGGCTGAAACAACAGGTATGCATGCATGAAGGTCTGTAGATATTTCAAGGGCGTTAATTTCGTGCAGAATCCGCTAGTATCGCCATTCATGCAGTACATGCTGTAATTGTGGTGCATAAAATAAAATAGCCACTGCTGGGCGCTGATAACGTAGCATCTATAATAAGCGATGGCTGTAGACAAGAGATCACGGAAATTGTTCTCCGGCGTACATCAGTTCCCTCTCCTTGACGTGTTGTGCTGCTTTTAGTGCAAGGAAAAGTTGTAAATGTTAAAATGATCAGTTTTTATGCACGTTAAACAAAAGAAGAGGCACCTTGCATTTGAAAAGTCAGATGCCAGTAGTATTTTACCGTTCGATGATAGGATAGAATGTGCCGGTATAAATTCAAGCAGTTATTTGCCGATATGCATATTGATCTTCGCTGTTCGATCAGAAAGCGAACAGAGCTAGGCTCTGAAAGGTTGCTTTGTGTTTCACATAACGCGGCAGTACCGACGAAATGTCCTGCGAAAGAAAGCGTAAACTTTCGATATGAAGTGTAAAAAGGAAGTGCGCCATCCATCAAAACCCAGCCCTATTTAAGATACATTACTTGAAGAAAAGCAAAATGAGAACATTAGCTACATTCACTTGGCGAAGCATTCAAGGAAAATAATGGTTTGGAGATATTTCTTTCTCTCAAAAGACCATACTTCGAAAATATGAAACAATATTTATTATGTATCGTGCTTCACTCTTGTGCATGTGTTGTTCAAAACGATCTTTAAATTTACACAATGTTTAGGGAAGTAAGTTAACTGCTCAAGGGTCATACATTCAACATGGTGGTTGCCTTGAAGAGTGGTGTCGGATGTTTAAAACGATTTGGTACTTTGAGGTGTAAAAAATAGCGAAATGTGTGAGGTCAATATATTTTTTATTGAAAAGTAAAATTTATTTTACCTTCAAGAAGTTGCACATGACCCTTGCGCCACGCCTTTCTATAGTGTTCGTGATTACACTCAACCACCTGATGGCCCACAGCGCACGCTTTTAGTATCTTTTCCGAAATAAGTGCCGCACTGTTAGTGTTCAGCTGAAATGACCGAGGTTCTGTGCAACTGAAGCGCAGCACCACGTCCGCGTATGGTTTGCGTGGGCAAACTGCCCGAAACAAGAAAATATTCAACTTTATTGCCTGGCTTGTGCATGCGAAATGGATTTCATTCTGCAAATAACAATGGAGCTTGCCGTGGCGATGTTGTGACTCCGTTTTCCTAGTTAAAGTAATCTATAAAGTGTCTGAAGCAACACTGTGACGGTAAAAGAAATTTTCTCTACTATGTCCTGCGTGGACGCTTCTTAGAAGGTGCAAATATTGCGCTGTGCCTGATTGCATTCTAACATCGCGGATGCTATGCAATATTGGACGAAATCTTTAAAACTACCTACGGCTCAAGAAAAAGCTTCCTATTCTCCTGCAAGAAAAGGCAGTGTAGAATAATATTAGTAACTACTTTACAAGATCACTGCCCACTAGGTCTAAATAAAACCAGAAGAGAGGTCGCCTATATGCGCCAAATGGTGGCGGCAAAGCTGCGTCACGTACGTGGCTGCCATCTTGCCGTAGGAATAAAACAGCAGCCACCGCGCGAGCTTCGCTGCCCTCCTGTGGCTTTTACGGGATGGGCCGGACCACCTATGAGGAAGCAATGAATAACAACAGGCCAAAAGACGGGTGGCACTATAATTAACAAGACATTTCTATTACCGTTACTCTTGAAAGCACCGGAACTGGTGGAGGATCCTTCTCACTGGTATGTCACAATAATGAGAATTGCAATAACAGACCTCGGTTTTTGGGCAGTCATTTTCCTGCTTCTTTATTTCATTACTTGATGGAGCTTGATGATTATCTAGCTTTGGGCCACTTTAGTACAAAGGATATAAATGTGATTGGCGAGAGCATCAGAGTTACCGACGTGCTCATACAGCCTTGAAAAGCAGTTCCCCGGAGACAAGCTTATCTAGAGTCCGACCACTTACGCGATGCCTCGTCGCCACAGACAGCAGCTTTGCAGCTGAACGCCGCATAAAGTGAAGTGTAATGCCTACTCGCGACACTGAGAGTTAAGTTCGTCGTGACAATCCACCCACTCGCAGCAGCTGCGCCAAAGGTAGCAGTGGTAGCTGCGCGAAGAGGGTCCATGCTGCTGGCTGATGTGTTTTCGAGCACAACTGTACATGCACACGGATTATTTAAAACACTGAAAGACATCCTGCTTTGTCAAAGAACGTGAATGAGTCCAACGATTCGCAAGACATCATAATTTTGTACCCTTTTGAAGCCGAAAAGCAAAAGCCATGGGAGGATGTGTGGAGCGCAGAATAAAATATCGGGATGGAGCTTCCCATGAGATCGTGGGAACGCACATGACGAAATTCCGTATTCTACTCTAATGAGGAAACGATTCAGGGAGAAGCAAATATGGAGTAGTGGAATCGGAGGACATTAACGCAAAGTATGACGAGTTGGAGACACTTGGGTGTCCTTGGAACATGCAAGAAATCAGCGCGGGAAAAGTAACGAGTAATGCATTACCGAAATCTGGTTTACTTCCCTGTCGCCAAAAGGATGTATTGAATAATCTTATGCCTGGACGCTACTAAAATAATCATAATCTTGGTGTCGGACACAAATATAAGAAAAACCAAAAATGAATTTTTGTGTCAGACAAAAGATATCACAACAGAGTTTATTCTTATACATCAGTTTATAGGACGCATGCAGATAAGCCAATGGACAGCCATGCTGAGGTATACGTATATAGCGATATATAGAAGTGTAAACAAACCAGCTCTTCTTTATTGGAGTTTTTTAACCACATGAAATACGTGATATGAACCGTCTGCGACATCAATCTTCAAGCTTGAAGTGATGAAATAAAAGTTTCAAATAATGAGAGTCCATAAAATTGCAGGCAATTCGCTTATCGTACGAAGTTTGCCCTCATAACATGAAACACCCCGTGTCTCGACGTGCTAGTAATATTTGCTCCATCATTATGACAAGTGCGCTTCGAAATCCTCCGTAGATTAATTAACATTCACGAGCAATAAAAACTCATTATATTCGTCATATAATTTGCTACATTTTTCCTATGCCTTTCTGTATATTGATTGTAAGCTGAAATAACATAAGACGTTAGCAAACTATTACATTACTAGTACTTGTAATGTAGCGATGAGAGCAGCCTGTTTTGGCTGCTTGGAAATTCCCCTCTGTATAAGAAAATTTTTTTTTCCTGTGCGTCCAGAATAGTTTTGTTCTTCCAGCGTTGTAATTCATCTTTTCGCCTAACAGTATATATTCGATACAAGTGTCAACCTTTGAACCATGTATTGAAACATATTTGAAATATTTCTCAAGTTCAATGTTTTATTCCTTTATTTTTTACGCCATATGATCGCTTCTTCGAGGTGTTAGAAAGAAATAACTGACAGATGACGTAACACTCTTGTGTGACGAACCTGCTTACGCAGTGGTGAGATATGGTTTTAATGATTTTATGATTATAGCCTTGAATTTATCCGCTGCAGCATCCACTGCTAGTCTATGCTCCTTTTTTTTCTTCACAGCCCATCTGAGGCTTAAGTCTTTGGTCTTCTCTTGCGCGATGGTAGGAAAAACACTTGTTTCTCGTTGACACTGGCGACGAACAATTTGCTCTTCCGCTTGCCGACCCCGCTCAGCTGCAAGACCTGGTGATGGCTCTTTGATGTCTCTGGCCTCGCACTTTGTCGTTGAATGCGTTTGTCCGGTTCTCGGTGCTGCAAACAGGCAGAACCTTCAATGGGTCCTTGCTAGAGTCGATATGTTTAATCGCTGGAATCCCAGGGTTCAAAGCGGGGAGCGGAAGCAAATTGCAGGGACTTCACGCAGCTTGCGCCGTCCGCTCAGAAACCAAACAGTCGCGAAAAAAGTCGCGAAGAGTGCGAAGTTCTCTCCACCGAACTGAGCACGTGTCGAGTGCGTGGGCTGCCTAGGACGACCGTCACAGTGGCGAAGGACCGGTCGCGCCGCTCGACTGATGTCATCGCTGAGGGGAGCTTCTTTCCCTGTATCGCATTGCCCCTCGCCATCTGTGCTGCCTGCTCCTCTCCTGCTCTTTGTTTTCTACGGTACTCTCTCCCTCTCCAAGGCGCTCCTCCCTTGGGCTGGCGGCTTCACCCAAGAGGGCAGATGGGGAAGGGCGGTATTAGTGCATGAGCAGTAAAAAATGAAAAGCTTCAACCAGCTTCTTTTTCGGTGCGTCAAGGGCGACAACCCTTTGCATTTAAATGCGCTAATAATTTATCATCTTGCTCTGCGTGGCATGTTCCCTACATAAAGAAAAGGAGCCCAGTTAGCAGTATTTAAGTCGGAATACTGTGGCCCAGAAGCAAGAGCAGCATACGAAGCACGCCGTGTCAACTTGGAACCGCCGACAGGCGTTTCAGTGCCGTAAGTGTAATTGATGATTTTGCAAGAAAAAAATCTTTTAAAAATGTACGCACGCTTGTTGCTTGTAGCGATCAAGGAGGCCTGAGAAATGTGCTCTGAGTTTACCGTTCGTTTGATCATGTCGAAGATGATAATGGCCCGGCGTAGCGACTTAGCCCTTTGGCAAGGAAACATCAGCAGATTTGGCATGCCTGAGAGCAGGGCATATGGACAAGGGCCTCAATTTGTTATAAAAGTAGGGATAAATTGCATCCGAAGGAAACTTGGAGAGACCAAATATTTCAAAATTATATGACTTCCAAATCATTTCTGATAGAAGCAATTCTTTTGCTATGGTACGCAGCGAAAAGCACGCAGCGGAAAAACCTTTTTAAAAAGTGTTTTAATTTTGTCTAATGTGTGAACATGAAGAACGCGCCACTTTTTCACTCTTGTGTTCTTATGCCGACCAAAACGTAAAAATATCAGCAATCTTCACTCCCTGTCAATGAGATATGGTCCGCTAAAAAGGACAATTAGTGATATAACGAGCTCGTTAGGACCCATGCGTGGAGTTAATGAGTATTCATTTGAACTGAGCAAAGAACACTGGCGTTTTTTTTTGTTGTTTATCTGAGTTTAATAAATGAATTCATACGCTAATACTTCTAGATAGCAGATAAATTTGCGAAAACACGAAAGACGGATTATCGCATGCGGATGGTGAGATCCTAAGCCACGTCTTCTAAATGTCGCATGGAGAACACTTCCACCTTACCTTCGCCGCATGTAGACTTCAATTCAATTCAATTCAATTTTATACAGGAATGCATGTGAAAAAGGTGAATACAATAAAAGTAGTACGTGATTTAAGTGATTTATGTAGGATGCACTCTTAACTTTAATTGCCCCAGCTTTGGCACTAAAGGTATTTCTAGTGGCCCCTTTGCGTTTGCGGTCAAAGAGGGGACTGAACGCCTGTAGGCAATGGTATCAATTTATAAAGTTAAGAGCTTACATGACGAAGAACAAAATGTAGTATACAGGAGAGAACCGCATGTAACAAACTGAAAAGGGTGTCCTATGGCAGCAGAAAAAAAAAACTTTTTTGCAAATATGTCAGCCTTAACATCGTGTAGGAAAAATTCAGCTGCCTTTTTGCTAAGATTTCAAAACCTATTAAATGTACACGACAGAGTTAAGCCTCCCGTTCAGCGGTAAACCCGGCAGCGCCGGTGCCAGTGTCGGTGAAGTGTGATAAAAAGCGGATTAGTCGGAAATCTAGTGGCATCACAATTACAACGGCTTTATGAAAAGTGATTAAACGTCACATGAATTGTGAATACAAGGTCGAAACATGACTCGAATTTAATTATGACCTGTAAGAACGCAAAAAAATAATGCGCTGAAATTAAAATAGGGGTAAGATGGGAATCGAGCACGTGAACATTAAATCCTGAGTCTGGCCCTTACTGTACGCAACCGATTCATGTTTGCTCGTATCCGCGCCTACGAAGTGGAATGCAAAGAGGAGTGATGTCTATGAAGGCAGCCATTAAGGACATCGCGCCATACTCTTAAAGGGAACTAAACTGTCACCCAATAATTTGTGTAGAGGCTAAGCGGGAATCATGTCAGCGGATAAGTCTATACCGGTGTAAATACCTATACATACACTTTACTCTTCATATGTTATCAGGTAATCAAGCAGAACAAGCTACAACTGAAAGATGAAGATCCATATGCTGTTCCTGGCTGTCATTCTGGTGACCATGCGTTACTTTGAAGCAGGTGAGTGTGTCACGGATCTCCCCGGAGAACACTAGGACCAAAAGGATGGACTAGGCGACAGGTGTACCCACACAAACGCGTATTTAATACACCCTACGTGACACACACACTAGCACAGAAAACTAACAAACAAAACTCACACAAAACACAAAGGCTACCAATACACACGACACGAAAACACTGCTACCAGCGTCTACTACTAGCGTTCTACTGTTAGCTGTAGGCGTTCATGCTCACGGTTGGTTCGCTGAGGCGGCGGCGTTGAATGGGTCCAGTAGCCGTCGTCTAGATGGCGTTCGACGTGCTGCGGCTGGCGTCGCTGGCGGCGTCGCTGGTTGCGTCGTACAAGCTCCCGGTCCAAGCGCCTGTGGAGGTGATGCCGGTGTTGTCGGCGCTGGGGGCACCACCCGGATTGGTGGCAACAGCGCTGGAGACACCCGTGGTCGTAGCAGGTGGTAGCGTCCTCAGTTAACTCTCCGGAACGGGCTCATGAATGGCAGGAAGTCCACGATGCGAAGCCGTAGAACACGAGCTCACCCGCCGGAGCCTCCGCTTCTCTATTCTTCCCCCCCGTGCCTCGCTCTCCCTCGCCCTTTTATAGCCTTGGTGTAAGTCCACGTAAGCCTTGTCGTCATCTTCTCCTTCTCTTCTCCACCAATCATCTCTCTCCAAATCACCGAATGCTTCTTCATCTTCTTTAGCCTTCAGTCAATCCATGTCATCCTTATCACCATCCTCGTCGTTTTCATCAAACCTCTTTCGCTCAAACTCCCTATTATATGTGACAGAGTGACATCGCAGAATAAATTGATACTCCAGAAATGTGCTATCCCTAGTAAGATATGTACTTTTTTAATAATATTAATTATTATTAGTTATTGGGGAGCGGAAATGGCACAGTATCTGTCTCCTATATCGTTGTACACCTGAACCGCGCCGTAAGGGAAGGGATAAAGGAGGGAGTTATAGAAGAAAGGAAGAAAGAAGTGCCGTAGTGGAGGGCTCCGGAATAATTTTTACCACCTGGGGATCTTTAACGTGCGCTGCCATCGCACAGCACACGGGCGAATTAGCGTTTTTCCTCCATAAAAACACAGCCGTCGCGGTCGGGTTCGAGCCCGGGAAATTCGGACCAGTAGTCGAGCGCCTTAATCACTGAGCCACCGCGGCGGGTACATGCACTTTTTCAAAACTTGGTTCAGTTTGGTCTATAGGGGTTTAACGTCCCAAAGCAACTCAGGCTATGGGAGACGCCGTAGTGAAGGGCTCGGGAAAATTCGACCACCCGGGGTTCTTTAACATGCACTGACATCGGACAGTACATGCGCCTCTAGAATTTCGCCTTCATCGAAATTCGACCGCCCCGGCCGGCATCGAGCCCGCGTCTTTTCGGGTCGGTAGCCGAGCGCCATAACCACTGAGCCACCGCGATGCCCACTTTTTCAAAACTTAATATATCGATGCTTAAAGCAAAGTTATATATATAACATTGCTAATAGCAATATATATATATATATATATATATATATATATATATATATATATATATATATATATATATATATATATATATATATATATATATATATATATATATATATATATATATATATAGTTTCTCCGGATCCAGAAATTCGGAAATACCGTTTTCCTGCCGGCGGCTCTCTTCAATATAGCTGTTTTTTGAAAAAGTAGACGCTTGTCGAACACATATTTACTGTTGCCGTTTCGACATGGGTTAAGTCAAGGCAACATTTACTTCCCTTCATATGAAAAGAGCGCCATGGGGTACACTTGTGAGTTCTGTTAGTAGGCTTTCAAATCCAAACTTCGGTAAGCGTGCGTAGTTTTTTCAGTGTTTCCCAGTTCATGTTCTCATGTTTTTGCAAATAAGCACACTCGGCTTCTCTGTCCGCAGGTTTCGCCATCGATTTTCACCCGTTTGAAACGGTCGAATCTTCAGAACTGGAAGCAGGTATGTTGCTGTTTTTTTTCCGCCAGCATATTCCGTACTAGCAAAAGAATATGAGTGTTAGCATACTAAGTATTGAAGAAAGTTCACGGATGCTGCCGAATCTTGTTTCTCAAATGTGAGTTTCTTATTGGTTCACCATATCTTCGGCATAAGTATGCAACATATCCTCTTTTCCCTCTTCACTACAGTGCTTCCTCGTTTTGCGTGCGCTCACCGCAAGGATGTACACATTATCACTCTTCCTCGTCAATACGCATGTAAAAATCTGAACTGCGTGCCATTTAAAACCCCAGTATCTAATGGGAGCCATTCTAAGGTTGTGTCGAAGCCTGTGCTCGATACTCGAAGCCCAAGCCAGTGCTGGTACGCCGTTATAAGCACTGCCAGGGCCACCGAGATAGTCTGTTTAGAGCCCGGCCGGGTCAGCAGAATGACGGCGTGAGTACCGAACATGGCCTGAACTAGGCCAAGGACGGGGTCTTCGCTACAAAGCAAGTAGCAAAGCGCTCCCTTTTATATGCATATCGGCGCTAATTTAGAAAAACCATCAAAGGAAACATTCCAGGAAACATAGATTACAGCTATTGCCTGCCTGAAACCATTGTCTGATTTTCAGCGTCACTTGCTGAAATGAAATCTAGACATAATGATAACACCCGCCGCGGTCGCTCAGTGGTTAGGGCCCTCGACTACTTATCCGGAGTACCCGGGTTCGAACCCGACCGCCGCGGCAGCGTTTCGATTGAGGCGAAACGCTGTGGCACCCGTGTACTGTGCGTCTTCAGTGCACGTTAAAGATACCCAGGTGGTCAAAATTATTCCGGAGCCCTCCACTACGGCACGTCCTTCTTCCTTTCTTCTCTTAATCCTTCCTTCATCCCTTCCCTAAAGGCGCGGTTTAGGTGTCCACCGATATATGAGACGGATACTGCGCCATTTCCTTTCCCCCAAAAAACCAATTATTATTGTCCGCCGACATATGTGAGACAGTTACTGCGCCATTTCCTTTTCCCTAAAACCCATTTTATTTTTCATTTTTAATGATAAAAAGCAAAATGACTACAGCACTAATAACCCGCCGCGGTGGCTCAGTGGTTAGGGCGCTCGACTACTGATCCGGAGTTCCCGGGTTCGAACCCGACCGCGGCGGCTGCGTTTTTATGGAGGAAAAACGCTAAGGCGCCCGTGTGCTGTGCGATGTCAGTGCACGTTAAAGATCCCCAGGTGGTAGAAATTATTCCAGAGCCCTCCACTACGGCACCTCTTCTTCCTTTCTTCTTTCACTCCCTCCTTTCTCCCTTCCCTTACGGCGCGGTTCAGGTGTCCAACGATATATGAGACAGATACTGCGTCATTTCCTTTCCCCAAAAAACCAATTATTATTAATTATTATTACAGCACTAATACGAATCTCGAAATCACGACTGAAAAATGCTGCATACTTGAGAGTGTGGAACAGTGCAAGGCCCAGGACGTCTTTTCCTGCACTTCTCAAAAAATGGCTCCATGAATATAAATGTGTGGCATAACGTCCTGAAATGACACAAAAGCTACAGAGACGTCAGGGTCGAGGACTGCGGAATAACTCAGACAACGTGAGAATTTTTAACGACCACTCATGCAGGATAGGACAAGGAATACTTTTGCGTTCCGGTCTCATGTAAATACGGCCGCTCTATTCCATACTGCACTACGGTCCTCCGTCTCAGTAGCCGAGCGCTTAGCCACTGAGCCACCGTGACGGCTCTAGCGAGAAGAGGGCGCGTTGTCTGACCATGATCAAAGAAGCTTACTGCCTTTGTTTCTAACTCCGAGCTATTCTAACCCGTATGTGAGTATGTGTGTTGACACTCAATGATACCCATAAAAGACAACTTGGCAGGTGGCGGTTGAATTATTGATTGGTCTCGCGAGGCTCCCAGGAAGAGCAACCTGGATGGCATGAGTTATTGGCGGCGGCATCGGCGACTTCTGGGCACCAGCAGTTAAATTATAAATTTGTCGCATGAGGTTGCCTCAAAAGAACAACCTGGATTGTACTAGTCCCACCGGTGGCAGCGCCTGCCATACCAGGGCAATGGCGTTCAGCTTAACCGCTGCATCACTACGACAGTAGTGGTATGACTTGCCGCCATCTATGAATGCTAAGCAGAGAAAGACCAATTCTGCATATATGGGCATTAACCCGATGGCTGGTTGGTACCCACAGCCAGGCTTTTTTTTGGCGGCATCGTGTGGGACTCCAAAGAGTTATAGAATTTGAGGATTCCGTTGCATCAGTGCCACAATAGTGGGCCTCACTGAGATTCCCAGACAGCATTACTTAGGAGACAACCCCAGGCTTTGCTTCCTTTATGTGCACGAGCAGAAGTTTGCAATATCTTCTTGCTTTCGAAGCTTATCTACGTCATGCAGGAGTTGCATTGTGCAGGAAAAAAGTACCGCCAATGCATATAATTTTCGGGACTTCTGTGCGGCGCTCTCAATGAGAACCTATGCGTCGAAACAATTTCTCCTTCTGGAGGCTGCCGGAGCTTGTCTTCAGCGCTTGTTTATTCATCAGTTTTTTTCAGGGCTTTTTCCTTTTTAAGAGATCAAACCATCCGTTCCTCCTAGGTGTGTTTATCAGACAAATAGGTGCTCATTTGCCTATTCTCTTTCCACCCCATTGGTCATAGGTGTGCGGGGCGCTTGTGAGAATTTCTTAAAGAAGTCGCCGACACATTTCATTTTTTAAGCAATGTTTATTGCCTCAGAGCATAAAAGGGCATGGATGAATGACTAGGATGCTTAAATAAATGAAAAAAATGTTCGCTTATTTAATGCTGTCGAGGAGTGACCTATGATGTGGTACCTGCGTCCAAGCGGTATATGAATCCGGATTGTTCAGCGAGATACCCGCTGCCGCCAGGGGCCGAATTCTCATCGGCTTCATCGCCGGGCAAACCCACAGCAGGTGGTGAATATCGGCCTCAGTATTTCTGTCCTTGCAGACTGAACACACGGGGCGGGGATATAAACTTTCAAATAGCGGCCACTTTCGTGTCACGGTTGGTGTTGGGGCAACCCCGCCCCGGATCCTCCGAAACGCAAACTCCTCTGCACGGGCAAGACCGCGCGAGAGGGTTACCGCACACGGAGGGATTAGAGCACGTGTGCTGCGCCGAAGGTGGTTCTTCCTTCTTAAAAGGAGGGTGGTGTCATCCAGAGTGAGAAGTCGAGGCAAAGATGAGGTAGGGTCCAATGGCGGGTCGCAAAATCTGCACGACTTTTTGCGCTCAGGAGGTCACGTGGGACCCACTCAGTACGGATTGGCTGTGGGATGCGTGCCGCTGGACAATGGATGTTTTGGTAAATTTCTGGGCTACGACTGACGCGTCGTAGTAGCCGTGTGACGTGAAGGGCGTCGGTGCGACTGGCAGTGCGGGCCGTAGGTAGAATGAGAACGGCGGCCACAGAGCAAAGTGCCTCTTGGACCGCTAGCACCTCCGCTCATAAGGAGGAAGGAGGTTCTGGGAGGCGAAACCTGGTCGCTTTGCTTCTTTATTAATTCCTTTAGAAGAGCCCCACCAGCATGTGCTATAAGGTAACGATCAGTATGCATGATTAACTAGATAAATCTTAGTTATACTGTACACAATAAAATCAGGAATCAAAGCAAGAAAACATGTCCAGTGATGTTATGCCCCGAGTTTAGCCGCGGCTCACTCTTTCACGGTCCCATCCAGACGAAATGCGAAGAACAACGTCTACAGACCTTTTCGAAGTGCCGTAGAGAGAGAAATAACATTTATTAGCACCCGTCAAAAGGATGATGGGGTATCCGAGGCGCCGCTCGGTCTCAGCCATGTCCTCCCCCTCAGCCGTCGACCGGGATCTCTTGGATCTCAGCAGCGGCAAGGGCGAGACGGATGACTAAAAATATGATGTTGAATACTTTGATCGGAATTGACGATTTCTAACAAACGCTTTTAATCCCTCAGGAAGGCACAAATTTAAATTTGAAGTCATTATTCTATGCGGCAGAACATCCTCGACAGAAACAATACATAATTCACATGATGCAGTGCATGACGTAAACCTCTACAGAGATGTTTCTCCTACTGCATTTGTCCTTGAAAACGGATTTCGTAGAGGCTATAACGAAGGACAAATAGAACAAAAACATTTTCTTTTTCGGTAGTCGGTTGTTGGATCCAGCGCATGAAAGTGCACAGATGGCATAGGTGATTGCTTTGTCGACACCGCATTGCCACAGAACTAGAATGGCGTCATAGCAAGCGTTGCTCGCATCCGTGTCTAGTTCTGGGTCGGAATCTTCGCAGAAATGTGCCAGCATCGGGGGTAGTTGGAGCCCCTGGAATATGATGCGTCTTCCCGTATTAAAAAGCCACAAGGCTCGCGAGCTGAGCGACGTTTTTAATTAAGCGACGGTAATAGCAGCAGAAGCCCATAGTCGGTAGGGCTGCTTTTTCTCGGCAGGAAAAGAAAGGCCTGAACGGCAGCAAGTTTCTCAGGGTTTCCTCGGGTTCTGTCAGCACTGACCATGTGCCCGTCAGACTTGGATTCTGTTAAACCAAAGCGGCACTTATGTGGTTTTGAGAGAGAAGTTGGCGGACCAAACGAGACAGTTCTGGGGTGATATAAATGTTGTGCGAACGTTATCCAAATAATGATCACGTCGATAGTCAAGATAAGCATATCTACCACTTCAGACCTGTGAGCACATTCTGCATCATTTTCTGAAAGGCTGCAGGAGGGTAGCGGAGCCTGAAGGGCAGGAGGCGGAATTCGTGGAGCCTGTATGGTGTAGTATAGGTGAAAACAACTTAGCTAACGCTCATTTGATGTCGCATTCGCGAATCATTCTTAATTTTTTTGCGGTCGCTTTCATCAGCTTCTATTTGCCAATAATCACTTCTGAGTTCCATCAAAGAAAATTACTGGGCTTGCCGCAGTCGGTTGGGGGTGTGTCTATACGCGGCATTTGATAGGCGTGTATCTTTTTCGTACTGCTTGAGCTTCCTGTAGTCAGGGCAGGAACGTAGTCGTCCGTATTTTTTCTTCACTAGGGTGACAGAAGTACACGGACTGCTTGGCGGTTGGATGACATTGTCTGAGAGCATCTCTTTAACTTGCGTTGAGATTCAGCCATGTTTACAACGTGAGATTTTCTCATTCCATCAGGGGCAGCTTTACTTGTGACAGCTGAAATGTGGCTTAACTTCTCAGGTGCTCTGTACGTCATCTGCAGAACATTCTACAAACTAAAACTACTTTCCACACAACACCTAATAGTCATCACTCACACGCTGATAAATATTGTAACCTCATTTTAACACTGCTGGTTATATCAGTACAGAGAGCCTATAATTTCAAAGTAACGGCGCTTAAATCACTATTGAGGGTTCACAAAGGCAGTGACTGCTTTGGTACAATACAATCACATCCGGCGCTCACGAAATGGGTCCATGGTTTAACCTTGAGGTTAGGGAATTAGCGTAGGCAGCTTTCACTTCAGGCTAGGATGGGCTGCCTTGTTTGCCGACACTGGTTATCGCGAACTGTTTTGAAACGTGCATGTGACATTTCTAAAAGCTTCTGGACGGATGATTTAAATGTTTTTCTTTGCGTGTGGACGTTTAAACATTTGTTTTTTAGTCTATTCGATTATAAAGGTTACACGTGCACTACTTTTAAAAACTTAGACTTATGCTCGTTTCTTGCGCATAAAATTGAAGAGGAAGAAGAAGCCAAGGCATAGCGTTTTAAATTGGGGTTCGCTTGATCCACTTCTAATCAGAGCTGCTGTAAACATCCGTTGTTTTTCCAGCGCTTATCACTCGACGCCCGAATGCAGTTTCATAACTGACACGGCTCCTCTCTCCTCAGAATTACTGCATTCACCGACTAAAGAACCAAGCGTACTTCATCAAAAAAAGGCGGGTACGTATCTGCTTTTTTTTTTACATCTTTGTCTACCTCAATAGTTTATGAACATAAAAATGTTCTCAGCTAATGCGGCATCACTTTTCTGGAAGGAGACAGTTTTTTGTTTGACCCAGCATGTATGCGGCATAGTATGCAATCCCGTCGCTTATTTCGTCTCCACATAACCGCGTTTCCTTGCAGTGTGTATGCTATCTGCACGAGTTGCCTAACTGCTGCTTCTTCATTCCAAATACAGACCTGAAAACATTTCTATTTCACCTAGAGAGCATGCCATTCTAAGGCCGGATCCAAGCATCTGCGAAAAACACAAAGGCCTAGACCAATTTGGTATGCGGCTATCGGCGCGAGCTCGGCAAGACCCACAGACGTGCGGTGTAACTCCAGAAGTTAGGCTTACCCATTCCGGCCCGTGTCCGGGATGCAGTCCAAATGAGAGCTCTGCCATTTCTGATTATATACCGATGGAAATGTACGCAAACTAAGGCGATGGAGGCTTCCATGGAAGAAAAAGTGATTTCGCCATAATTTTCCTTATAGCAGGTGTTACAGTGAAGACTAAATAATTATCAAAACTAGCTTTTTTTGGGTAAAAATATGAGTTTTGCGGCATAGTATTGCCACTGTTGGCGGACACTGGAAAGCAGGTGAGGTTTCTTAAGTACTAAGCTGGTTAACAAATTTTAATTATTAATTTTTTTAACTGTTAAAGTTAGGCGCCTAGTTGCAAATACAGGTTTGTAGCCGACCGTCAGTAATAGTAATATCAGTTTTTAGAATTTAGAAAACGCAATTGCACTTGGCGCTGTGGCTCGTCAAAATTTGGCTTTTTGACTAGTTACGTGCACTGGAAAGGTTGCTTTGCCAGTATGTCTTTCGAAAGCGCTTGTATTATGGTACAATGTTGCCAAGTTTTGTCGAACCACACATTTTTAAAATTGTATCGCAGCGAATGGTATCCCCAACGAAATCAAGTGAACTCCTTCCAGATCACCGAATTCGCCAACTGCACCGCTATTTGACGCATAACAAGTGTGAGAAACGCAATGGAATCCGAGATGGTCAACTCAAAGAGCCTTCGATTGAGTATTTTTGACGCTCGATAGCGCCAATGACATTGCCCATAAAGAAAAGTCAGGAAAAATCTAAACTCCTATGTTGACGGCCACCAATTTAGCGTGATAACCTAGGCCCCTAATATATAATTTTTGAAATTATTCGATAGCTTTAGTAAATTCATCTTTTAAATATTGATTCATATGAGGTACAGCATTTGTTAGAAGTAAACAGATCCGGGGGTTTGCTCCAAAGTCGTATAGAGAGTTCCGCTCGCATTCATGGGAGTCCTTTATATCAGAAGGGGCAGGACCGGAACTCCTACCTTCAGAGGATTAGCAGCGCTAAGGATGCTTCACGAGCCACACGGTGTGGTTCGGAAGGAAACCCCCTCGGCTCCAAAGTTTTGACAAAAAGTGTATATAATGTTCGCCTTTGCATGCAGTGCAGCTCAACAGGCCGCACAAACATCGTTTAAAGTTTTTAAAATAAAAATCTGTAAATGCTGAAAAAGTCACCCTGTTTAGGAATGAGCGGGTTGGAGTAGATCAGCGTGCGGAAAAGCGCTCTTCGCTCTGATGCTACGTAAAAGCTGCGAATTTCAGGGCGATGAGAGTGTCGAGGTTGGAAAACACGGAGAAAATAATTTACATCGCGAAGATAAAGCTGGGAGGCTCAACAGTTGTACGGCTTCATCGATGCCGGAGTTCCTGTGGGACATGCGAAAGCGACGAATGATTTTTTTTTTTTACCATAGAGTGTATGCTGGGTATACAGAGTGTTTCCCGTAAGTCATTACACAGTTGTTAAAGATTATTCAGTTACAAGAGCGCTTTTCCCGCATAACATTGTAGGTGGTGTAGTAAAGGAGAATACAGCTAGTACGTGCTAACTGGCAGGCTGGATAACTAATATTGCCGTGAATCTGTATATTGTTTGTTTGTTCATTCTTCAAAGCTGCCAGTACACGGCTTTATCGTTTTGTTTGCAAGACGGACCAGATTTATCTTGATTGATCGCATCTAGGTCGAGGTGATTCTGCGTTGTTCCAGAATGTTCTAGTAAGTTTGCACCCCGTATCTCGAGAGTCGCTATCTGCTTGAAATTGAGCATGGCCGAGAGCATTCTGTTCGAAGGCCGCCGACCATGCTTGTTGCTACTCCACCGTGGAGGGATTCAGTTCTTTGTGGGCACAAGTCAACGTAATAAAGGGCTTCATTTGGAAACCTTTTCCGCTCCTTCCTGCACGCCGAACTGCCGTCACCATTACGGGATGGTATTGAAAAGTTAACTTTTCAGCTATTACTGTTCGGCTCCTTAAATATTGAGAGGCGTGTTGGCCCACCGAAAGTGATATCCATATTTGTATTTAGAATTTCAAAAACGTGGTTACCCTCGCCGCTGTGGCCCAACAAATTTTGGGTACGCGCCGAGGGTAAACGAGTCTTCGAAATTCTAAAAACTAATATGAATATGACTTACAGTCATTTTCTGCAGGCAGTGCCGCGCTTTACATAAGAAGGGAAATTCCACATGTTCCTCTAAGCGTTGCCGATCTTTGCACGGATGACATTGAGGTAGCATCGGCTGTGAGAATACAGCTCGGCTTTCGAACCCTTTCTATTGCATCCGTGTACTTGTCCCCGCGGAAGAAGGTAGCATTGGATTTGTTTCTACAGCAGCTCTGCGACCGCTGCCCAGCTCCTCGAATCATTTGCGGTGATTTTAACGCCCATCATGCCGTTTGGGGTGACAGGAACACGGATTCCCGTGGACGCAAACTCGTAGACGTTATTTACAGTTTGGACCTGTGTGTTGCCAATGACAGAAGCCCCACTTCCTTCCGGCCTCTAGCCTCAGCGACAGCTATAGACCTGACACTGCATGCACCGGACGTCCGAGTGAGGTGGTCAAAAGCGCCTGACAGCATGGGAAGTGATCACTATCCGATTTTTGTGTTTGCTGCCGACTTCTGTATGCGTGGTTCTAATATTAGCAATGTGGTCAACTAGGACAAGTACAGAGAGCACCTAGAACGTGTTTCTGGTGATGTTATTGACAAAATGATTTCTTGTAAGCTGGCAGCAACTACGGCTGTCAAGTTACCTGATCATTTTCCGGCCCCGATTTTAAAACTCATGAACCTTTGCGCAGCGAGAAGACGGGCGGAGCGCCAACTCATGCGGAAGAAGGACAGCAGAGAACTGAAGACGAACTTCAATAGGCTGAATATTGCCATTAGACGGCACACGAACAAGCTCTACATATCGCAATGGGCATCCTTCTGCGCTAGTTTGACTGTGATCTTCACCGATGACGAGAATATGGCGAGTTATTGGCAGCCTTGCTGGAGAATCTCGCCCTTCAAAACCTTTTAAAAATCTTGCAATACGCAAGGAAAAACCTATTGCGTGCTTGGCAGATGAATTTGCAGACGCACTCGTACGTGCTAATTCTGGAATGGATATATATACACCACCTGCTTCCTCAGGGTATATCATGGACGTCCCGTTCACGCTTCGTGAGCTTCAGACTGCGCTCAGTGGCCTGCGGCGCCGGTGTGCACCAGGTCCCGAAGGCATCACCGATCAAATGCTAAATAATCTGCCCTTGGAACTCAGGAAGGAGCTCCTCAACTTCACCAATCGAGTTTGGGAGACGGGCGATTTTCCTTCGTCATGGAAGGCGGCAAATGTACTTCCAGTACTGAAGCCTGGCAAAGACATCACGGACCGTGCCTCGTATCGCTTTGTGTCATTGACCTCCTGTGTAGATAAGTTATTGGAGAAGCTGGTAAATGAATGCTTATCGTGGTGGCTTGAGGACAGCAAGGCACTGCCAGCATTTATGACAGGATTCCGCCGAGGTCTTAGTGCCCAAGATAGCGTCTTAGACTTGGTGAGTCCCATTGAACACCAGAGAGCTTTCGGCCTTTCCACCTTAGCCATTTTTCTTGAAGTTGCGAAAGCTTACGACAACGTGCTTCAGAGATCAATTCTAAACAGTTTGCAAGGCGTCGGCATACAGGGCCATATGTTAAAATTCATTTACAAGTTTATAAGTGATCGTGCGGTTCATGTACGGTTAGGGAGTACGTTAAGCACCGAAAGGGTTCTATCGCGAGGTATGCCTCAAGGAAGTGTTCGTTCCCTCACGCTTTTTGACGTCGTAATTGCTGGCCTTCCAGAGTCGTTGCAAAAAAATGCAGGCAAGTGCGTAAGTCCATATATGCTGACGACATCTGTATTTGGATTATTGGCTACCAACACAAGCGATTAGCCCTGATAGCTCGACAGGCTCTACTTTCGGTACAAGCTTGCATTCAAGGTGTGGGATTGTCTCTGTCAGTGGACAAATCCGGCTTTATTCTGTTTCCAGGTGTAGGAAGACGTGAAGCGCGGTTGAAGATAGACCTCGGTCCCTCTTGCATCCGTTAATTCAACCAAACGCGTTTCCTGGGCGTCATTATTGACTCCCGTCTACAATAGCGAAAAGCTGTCGACGCGATTGTTTCATCTATATCATCGCGTCTCAATGTGATCCGTAGAACTGCACGTGAGCAATGGGAAAACCATCCTTCTTCAATGGTCAAACTTCATGAAGCGCTGGTGGTCAGTCGCATAATGTATCAGTTGCCTTTAATTTCTTCCTCGGCATCACAGCTTGAACGTCTCGAAGTTGTCTACAGAAGGGCCTAAGAAGAGCCATTGGAGTTCCTCAAGCGGCTGCGAATAAGGCAGTACTTCAGGACTCTCTATCGAAACCTCTTAGCCTTGTCGCTTCTCAGAGACTACGAATGCATCTTGGCCGCCTAGGAGAGACGGTAACTGGGCGATCCCTTCTCTAGCGGCTCTGCAAGAGATATATGAGTCGAAGGCCAACTTGGCACTTAATACTCTTAGTTCTTTAGGCATTAATGTCCGAAGGCAAAGGAAACGGTTGAAACCCCCCTGGTCTTTTCCGACCCTCGACTGTAAGGTAACAATTCCCCATGTGAGCGCAAACCGCAGCTCTCCTTTGGCAGCAACGCGTTCGCTCGAACTTGAACATTTGGAAACAGAGTATGCCCGCTATCTTCAAATTTTCACCGATGGTTCGGTGGACTAGGTCAAACAAGCTAGCGCAGCGGCTTTTTACATTCCTTCTTTTGACTGTAAGTGGTCTATACGCTTTACTGCTGTCGTATTCTCCACAACGGCCGAAAGCGTTGCTATTCAGGTGGCTTTACGGAAGTTATAGTCTTGTCCGGCTCAACCTGTTGTCATCTTAACTCATTCAAAATCTGCTCTTCAGAGGTTACAGCGCGGATTCCCTACTGATGCCTTGTCTATAAGCTCTCTGCGCTTGGTGCAGAATCTGCACAGCAGAGGCTTTACTCTATATTTCCAATGGGTGCCCTCTCGCATAGGAGTCAACGGTAATGAGGTGGCAGACAATCGCGCCCATAAAACTCTGTCAAGGAATCCATCAAAAAAAAGTACCTCAAGATGGAAAAAGTCTCTACAGGAAAACGGTGCTCGATCATTTCAGTACCCTGTGGAGCGCGCCCCACAAGCCATGTGTGACCAAGGAACTGAGAGGATCCCAGGCGACTCTACAACATCGAATTCGCACGGCCTCTGTTCGCACTCCTGCCTGGATGCATAAGACGGACATAGCATCGTCTCCGCTATGTTCTTTATGTGGTGTGTGCGGAGATATCGAACGAACATTATATCATGTACTGCCCAGAGTACAGCGCGGAAAGCTATGTGATGTTCGCTTCCTTCAAGAAGACAGGAACCCTTCACAGTACAATTCAGGACATTGTCTACCCGAGTGGAAAGGAGACATGCAGATGGCCGGCTGCAAGCCTTCTTTTAACATTTCTGCAGGACACCGATCTTGTCCCTAAATGGTGACAGCAGGAACTGACTATGGCTTACTGTGATTGAATGTGTGCGTAAATAGTGTCTTCTGGAGTAGACTACGTTATACTGTGAGTGAATGTGTGTTTGGATTGTGGCACTACAATGGACTATGTTCTACTATGACTGAATATGTGCATAGATGGTGACTTCTGGAGTGGACTGTGATGTGGACTTTGTGGAGTGATTGTGTGCATAGATGGTGGCTGCGGGAGAGGAATGTGTGCTACTATAAGTGACTGTGCACATAGCGGAGTAGATCCGAAAGGCTTTACGACATTATTAACATAGAAGGGACGCTACGGTGGAGCAATTGCCGGCAGAATAAGCAAGGCTATTCCCACCTGTAGCATTCAACACCTCAACTCACCTCAACTAGGTCACGTGACCTTCCGGAGTCCCCACAACCATGTATTACAACCTGCCCACCGGATTTTTGAGCACACTGCCCACCGCGGCAGGTGGAAGTTGAATTAACGATTGCTCGCTCGGGAAGAGCAACCTGTATCGCACAAGACCCACTGATGCCGGCACCTGCCATCTCGGTGCAGTGGCCCGTCGCTTAACTGCTGCTGCACTGCGGCAGCAGTGGGGCGAGGGCTAACAGAGATCTATGAATGTAAAGTAAAGAATGACAAATTCGCCACATATAGGTAAAACTCATTACGCTATCGCGTCATACCCTTAAGGCGGAGCTTAAGTATGCAATCTAATTTTTTTTTCACTTTTCGGCGAGTACTGCACCAATGCAGGATACTTGAAGCCCTTCACCATTACAATCGCAGAACTCTAGGCTGCACCAACTTCGCTCTCCAGAGTGCGCAGTTTGTCCTTTGAGTACTACTTACAGTCCTGCTATCTCCTACTACCCTGCTCTTCCAAGTGATACTATGCACAACGGCCTAGAGGCCTAGCAGATCAGCTACTGCGCAGGTTACCTCCTCAAATCGTCCCTCTCCTTCAAATTCTAAACTCGAGGAGGCTGGAGACGGCACACCCGCTCCAACGATAGCTCTCATTTTCTCTCAATTAGTCCACATACTCCATCCGACGTGTGAACGAGACAATGGCCAGGTTTTGAACGCCATTGGAAAAGCTTCCGAATTTCTGTCAGGAGGAAAACTGTTTTCCGCGAAACGTATGCACCTTTACTGTTGCCGCACGTAGATAAACTTGGCTTTATAGTTCAGATGGTACAAAACGTTTCATGGTTGAAATCAGCGTAAACGGAGTGAGAAAAAAGTCAAAATCGATGAAAGAGAAACACATTTGTCATATGCAAATAAGGTCTTGTTCCTTATTCTCGCAGGCTTCTAGCAGTTCCCGTTTTTGCAGCGTTTGAAGGAGGGGATCCAGCAACCATGATGTTGATACCTCAGCCAGGTTCACAAAACTATACGTTAACGAACATGAGCGTATAACATACACCACTCCTCTCGCAAACTTGATGAATTTGGTGGCATTTCGGGCGGTGGACTAGTTTGGTTCCTTCGTCTAGTAATTAACTTGAGTGCATAACCTGGACAGCCAATTCAGCGGCGATAATGCAACCTGGATGTTGCGGCTTTTAGCTCTACTCCTTAAATGGCAGGATGCCCTTTTTAAGTAGGAAACCGTCGCAGCGTTCTTCTTCTCTTTCTCGTCCTTTTGTCATCGCTTGTCTCTGGTGAAATTAGCTTTTGTATACAGGACAAGAGGGTTCTGAAATGGTTCGAGCATTTTTCTAGCTTAATGCTTCATTTTTCTTGCAAAGTTTTATGTACACTTTAAAGGAACCTCGCTCGACGGAAGCGTTCAGACGTATTCGAATGCGTAGATGAATTCTAAACCATGTTAAAGTAACCTGCAATAACTCAGGCACTTTCGTTACTCTTGATATTGCCACGTAGTGGTGACTGCAGTCCGGAGAGCAGGAAAACAGCCAAAATGGCGTCTAAACAAAACTCTTGTTTGGGCTGACTTACGCCCACAACTGACTGAATCATTCGGCGGCGTCGTAGCAGCAAGTGTGCTCGACGTTGTGAATGCCCGCCGCTCTCGGCCCTGCTCAATATCAAGCTGACAGCGAACTTTCGAGATACGGCATGCAAACTTACTTCAACACTCTGGAACAACCTAGACTCAGCTCCGCCTATATGCGATCAATCGGAATAAATTTGGTCGCCTCTTGCATCACAAACAAAGCGATAAAGTGGCGTGCCCGCAGCTTTGAAGAATGAACAAACAGACAGTACAAGGCTTCGCTTCTATATTTTAGAGGTTTCTGTGCACGTTCCTTCAATTTACATGAAATAATGAGCTAAAACTCCAGACTTCCACCAGATGTTTTAGAACAGCAGCTCACTTTAGCAAGGGAGGGCTTGCAAGCTCGATTTATGCATCCGAGAACTTGTTGTTGCGGCATCAATCTTTGCGTCAAAAGTAGGGAAGAAACGGACGAGTGGGTTTGAAAGTCCTGTCGGAAAAGTTACGTTCATGCTTAGAGTGGAGTTTTGACTTGCGAGCAGAGCGCCTCAAAGAAACGTTCTCTCCTTGTCGTGTTTGATAGCGTTTTTCTTGCTCTGACCTGCATTATTGTAAAACTAAGAATAAAAGTTCCAACATTTCGCTTCTAGGTAGAGTTTTGAGGTGGAGCTGCGTTTACATCTGGTATATGTAAACCTGACCAAAGAAGCTATCCAGGTTTTTTAGGCGAGCTTTCTGCGAGACGAAAAAACAGCCGGTAAACAAATGAGCTCAAAGACAAACCACCGAATTCACCCATAATGCCACGATAATAGTGTTTGCTATCCGCTTCAGGGGCAGAAAAGTCTAGGTTGCTTAAGCTGATGAGGATATCAATGAAACAATCCGAGAGCATCAACTTTCTATGCCAAAAGTGTACCGGCGCCTAGCAACACTTTCGGGATCAGGAGAGGAATATTTGCAGTACCCAATTTTCTGACGACGTATTTCTTCGTTATTCGCGATTTGACTACGCTAAACGAGAACTGCTGGCAGCCTGCCACATTAAGGAAGAAAGTAGTAAGTGTGCTCGGGGTCTCCTTGTATTTCCCACAGTATATAAAGTCAACGTCTACAGCATGATAATTTTTTTCACTTTCCAGTTGTGGATCGAATTTGTTTTCTAGACTATATTTTGAGCCGGCCACGAGTGCGTTTGGAGCAGATGAGTTGTTTCATTAAAAAGAAAAATTGGCTGTGGTTTAGCTCTGGTTAACCATAATTTAATTTCGAAAGCTTCGTTTCCTCGGCACGTCGTCTACGCAGCGTCTCATTCCGACGCTCTCGAGAACTCAAACCAGTCTCTGCCGCAGTTGAAGAGTCACTCCGGGACGACTTCTTCTAGCCGCATGTTCGTTACGACGCTTCTCGAGTCGTGCGGCGCGCTGTTCTGGCGTCTCTTGAGCGCGTTGCCTCTTCCTCGCTTCGTTCTGTCGTTGTTGTGTCTCTTTCGCGCTCTCCATAACGACTACAGTACACTGAGGCGAAGCGCATATATATATTTCCACGTGCCTAACGCGCCGCGCGGCCTTCACGCTTAGTCGAAACGACGACGAAGCGGTGGTTGGCGCTCTGGCTCTGTGACCTGGACCCTGGCTCTCCTGGCTCTCTGATTAAAAGCTCTCAATCCTGGGTTCTCCCCGACGCCTACCTGCACGGCTCCTCAGGTCGTGACACTAGTGGAGGTGCTGGGCGTGGACCTTCTGGGGTCATTCCCTCTATTGTCGACCGGCCACAAGTGGATCGCAGTCGCCACAGACCGCTTGACCCGTTACGCTGAAACGAAGGCCCTTGCGCGAGGTACTGCCGCCGAAGTTGCCCACTTCTTTATGCACGACATCGTGCTTAGACACGGCGTCCCATCGACCATCATTACTGACCGAGGCAAGTGGTTTACAGCCCGGCTCTTACGTGACGTTTTAACGCTTAGTCATACAGCTCAACGACCAACAGCAGCGTATCATCCCCAAACCCGCAAATCTCCAAACCAATGGTCTAACGGAACGGCTCAACAAAATATTAGCCGACATGATCTCGATGTACGTTGACGTTGAACATAAAACGTGGGATGATATCTTGGCGTACGTCGCCTTCGCATATAATACAGCGACGCAGGAAACCACCCAGTTTACCCCGTTCCGTATCGTCTATGGCAGAGAGGTCCGCATGATGTTGGACGCGATGCTCCCGTACGGCGATGCAGAGGTAACCCCTGAAGCAGGCCACTTCGTGGAACAAGCAGAGCAAGCCCGTCAGCTGGCCCGCTTGAACATCGAGGACCAGCAATCCGTCGATACTCGACGCTATGACCTTCGGCACATGGACATGCACTACGAGCCGGGTGACCAGGTATGGGTGTGGAGACCCGTGCGCCGCAAGGGGTTGTGCGAAAAGCTTATCAATAGGTATTTAGGTCCGTACAAAGTCCTGCGCCGCCTGAACAGAGTAAACTACGAAGTTGTTCCCGATGGAACTGTGGTCGCCGGCCGTCAGCGTCAACGGCCTGAAGTCGTTCATGTAGTGTGCCTAAAACCGTACTTTTCGCTTGACTGAGCGCTGTGCGCACGCTGTGTTTCGTACTTTAATCTCCATACCCGACGTGCGAACTTTACTCTCCTCACCTCTCAATTAGCGCCAGATGTATAGTGCACCTCACCCCTATTTTTCGTTTTTTTTTCCTTCTTCTCTCCCCATACATAACCCGTTCCACATCGAGACGATGTTTGCTTTCGCGGGGGGGAATAATGCCATGTGCTTAACGCGCCGCGCTGCCTCCACGCTTAGTCGAAACGACGACGAACCGGAGGTTGGCGCTCGTGGCGCTCTGGCTCTGTGACCTGGACCCTGGCTCTCCTGGCTTTCTAATTAAAAGCTCTCAATCTTGGGTTCTCCCCGACGCCTACCTGCACGGCTCCTCAGGTCGTGACAATATATATATATATATATATATACAGGGAATGACGTTTTTATATGCCGGGTTTAAATAATTCCTGTGCGCAATATACTGGCCTAATCGAAAGAAAACACCGCTCACAAAATAGAATATTATTGCCTAAATTGTTTGAGATCTAGATAAAAATCGGTAATTACATGTATTTGGTAGAATTAGGGAGAAACTGCTCTCGGCTACAAGTAAAGTCTTTGCAGACGCGAGCCAAGCAGCCGGTCTCACAGGCTGCGCCACCTGCCGGACGGCGAGGCAAACGGTGCGCTTCTCGCACAGGCAAACGGTCGCTTCTCGCTTCCCTCTGCCCCAGCGGAGCACATCTGGTGGAGCGAGCGGCGGCGCCATCTGTTGGAGCACGGCTGCGGCGTTGTTAGGCAACGGCGGCTCAAGGTCGTTCACCAGCCACCGCATGCGGCATACGGCGCGACGAGCCGAAATGGCTCGCTGGTTGGTGTAATAAAGCTTTCGCTTTAAAAGGCCAGTTGTAAGCTAAGCACCGTTCTGTCTCTAATCTCGGTTGGGTACGCCGAGGCAGGTTTCGCGAATCAGCATCAAGCGTTGCTAGCGCTGCTGATGAGTCTCTCGCTCAAGAACATTTGCGCTGCAGCCGAGGTTACCCCTGTGGCAGCAGTTTCTTGACAGTGTGCTAGTGGTGCTTAGAAAGTTTTATGACGCATTTTTCACTAAGGCAGGCACGAGCGAGGTCTTTTTATTTGTATGATAGGATTTATTGATTTCTTGGCATGCTGGATACCTAGAACGGTACACAAAAGTACACTGCATTAAACCTACCAATTACATAAATCGCTTACTCTAAATTTAGCTACTTTGACTGTGTTAATCTTTTTCCCGTTTTCAGGTTGTCTTCTTAGATCAGGTCGAACATTGGGGTTCAGGAAAAGACTATCGTCTGCGAAGCCTTGTGTAGGAGTGATATGCCCACCAAGTGGAACGCGCGTGGTACTAACGTAAGTCCTACATCCTTATTATGTTGATTCAGCAGCGCTAAAATAAGCCGTCAGTGTCGTGACGGCAGTGTCCTTGACTGCAGCGCCGACTCAGCTCGTTCCCGACGGTCGGTGTTGACGTAGGTCGCCAGCAACTGGCTACGGAACCGTTCCCAAGAAGGAAACGTTGTCTCGTGGTTCTCGTACCACGTCCGCGCCGAGTCGTCAAGAGCGAAGTAAACATTGTGCAGCTTCCGCTCCGCATCCCAGCCGTTGTACCTGGCAACGCGCTCGAACTGGTCGAGCCAGTCCTCCGCGTCCTCAAACACTTCGCCATGGAAGGTCGGCGGCGTTCGCGGCTGGAGGACCAGGAAATGAGCAGCTGAGTTCCCGTTGTCAGCCATAGCTGCCGCGTCTCCGTTGCTAGCCATAGGTGCCACGTCAGTCCTGCGCGTCGCAGCTGGAGCCCTGGTCCTAGGGGATAACGGACCGTACTCTGGCGACTGACCTTGGATTCGGCGGCTCGTACTGCGATGAATCGGAGTCAAATCCGCGTTTATAGAGAGCCTTCGGGGCACGTAGATGTTGGAAAGTCGTGTTCTGTCCCCACAAAAGAGATCACGCCAACGGGTGCCCTCCTTTTCGCATCTTAAGAGTTACGGGCGCAACACAGCTTTTGCATGCACTACCCATGCACTTAAGACGAATGATAGTTGCAGAAGCAATTTTTATGTAGACACCCTTGGACTACTTAGCTGTACACTGCGCAATCACGGCCATAAGAAAGTTTGAACTTCGTTTAAATTGTTGTTCATATAATTCAGATCCATTCACTGAAATTGTTGCCTTTGTGGATATCATTAAGCTTTTCACAACTTTCAACGTTGCTTTGTGCACGAGTTGCACAGTTATAGTTAACTTCGCCGTATTTATGAGTCATGCCCATTGTCAGATCCCTTGAAAGCACCGCGCATTCAGTTTTCCATCTAGCCAGCGCTTCCAGCCAGTGTGGATACCGAAAAGCGCTTAGCTTCCATACCACCCTCGCTAACCCCCGCCCAAAAAAGCAGTAAAAGGTCGGTATTGAAACCGCCGGCCAAGTGAGCGTCGCTGGTCTGCACTGTCAATCCAAGCGATGGTCTGCAGCGTCAGTCCAGGTGCACTAAAGTGGAGACGGAAGTGCGGTGCACGCAAAAGAGCGGCAGCATTAAAAGCGAAACAATTGCACCCGGTGAGCGACCAACCAATGGCAGCTATCTCAGAATTCTGATTGCCAGTCATATAACATGTGCTTCTTTGGTCCAGCAGGTTTCGTGGCGCGCGTTTTCCAACCAGTTCACTAAATTCTGCATTGCTGCGGGGCGAACCATCGCACATACGACAGGAAGTGAAACTGATATGCTTCCCCGCACGTGCATTGCACCAGCTTCGTCGCTGCATCCGTTCAGCTTTGTGTAGCATTGGAGTCATGCAGGTAGGCCGAACAGGCGATGCCATGAACGCTCGTATCGTAATTAGTAATCTCGTGGCCCTAAACCAAAGCAGCTCCTTGGCAAGAAACACTTCGGCGAGAAGGACAACACCACTGTAGACAGTTAGGAAAGTGTTGTAATGTAGCTTGAACCATGAAGCAGAAGTGAATAATGGACCATTTCAAAAAATAAACGCCTTTTGACTGAATTTGCATTTTTCGCTTTATAGGGAAAGTGCACTTATTACTAGGCTTTGGTACAAGGAACACGGCCCTTGTTACCGTCACGGTCGTCATTAGTGAGATCGACTGTAAGAGCACATTTGTTCAAACCCTGAAATAAACCACGACAGATGTAGCACTTTGTATACAAAATATTTTTTCCGAAAAAATGTGTCGAAAAAGTTTAGTTTTGAACGATGATAATAATGCGTCGCTTGTTGAACCTATGCGTCATCCTAATGCACACATGTCGCATGTCGACGCGTTGCATGCTACGCGTCACATCATAGGGCCAATACTGAATTTTCTTTGCTTAAATAGCTCAGATATCTTTTGCGCAACGTGAGCACCTCAGGTTAATCACTGAACCAACAAGAAGCTGTAATACTCGAAGTATATATTTAAACACATCGATGTATGCAGTAAGTGAGGGTTTCTAGTTTTTGCTTTCATCGGACGCATTGCAGTTAAGCATGAAAAATAACGAGGACTGAAGGAGTACTAAACATGCATGGTGACGCTTCAGTATCTGTCTTCTGCGTTTCCATTGTTATCTTGGTATAGTGTCGAACAAGCTCATTAACTAGTTAGTTTTTGCTCTGTGCAGGATATTTCTTTCTTCTGTACAATGCGCAGGAAAGCGTCCTCTTTTTTGTTATTACCGTCCTGTGAACTTTGCTTGCGCATGACATTTCATGTATGCATTCCGCCTAGTGAATTAAAATTACCATGGAATTTTAGTTTCACCCACCCATTTCGGCAGAATTTGAATGTGATTTAAAACGCAAACATTGCGCCACAGTAATAAAGCACAAAATTAAAGGTTATAACTTTGCCAAGGAGCCAAAACTAACATACTATAGGTTGGTCCGTTGAAGGGCGTTAACAAACAGAAGTGATAGGAGAGCCACCATTTTTATACGCCATTAGAACTGGCTTCTTAGGTGGGCTTTGTAATTTCGTCGCATTTTGATAATTATGAGAAGTCTCATTATTGTTATAAATTTGAACGCAGGTGCTCGAACCGCACAGCAATCAACTGCAGAAACGGCAGAACTGGACCTTTTCCCAACTGCTGCAAACAAATTCCCCTGTGCACTCAGAGAAAGAAACAGTAAGACTCATTAGGGAACTGAAAACAGCAAGAGTCAAATTGATGCCGCCTAAATGGGGCATGAAAATTCAGATGCCATTGTTTCTGGTGTTGGCTATTGTTGAAAGCAAATGGAATAACAAATAAAACTTATTTTCCTCTCTGCTACAAATATGACTAAACTATGCATAAACATTCAGAAAAGTGTCCTGTCTCAACAAAGAAGCAAGCCAAAGGGCGCCTCTTTTAAACATTGGTGTATCGAACCACGATCTCTCCTTACCAGTAACAGGTTAGAACCTAACAACAGAACGAAGTCATTTCCGGGCCAGCAAGTATCCTCAAAGGAAGTACAGAGCCGAAGTAGGAAAGCAACCGAGGAAAGGCTACTTCACTGTGGCCACTGCATCAGCGTTCCGATGGAAGCGCTCTTTTTAAATATATCTACTTGCACTGAATACAATTTTGCAATGATTTTGACTATAAAAGTACGCTGATCATAGCACGGCGTGATGCAGTAGAGGATTGTAGGAGTCGAAGCCGTTTTTACTGGTTGTCACTCGAGTCTTCGTCTTAAGGACGGCTGCCCATCAAAAATTGTTCAAGGGCTGAGAAGGATGCTTCAAGCCCTCGGGAACTCTCCCCATATAAAAAAAACTACTTTGTCTCTAGGCTGTCCGTGCACTTTCGTCCATGAAGCCAGCAGACTTTCTTTTGGCTAATCTAGACACAACCTATATATTTATGGCCATATATTTTAGTAGGTTTCTGCTGATAGACAAAAGGCTAATGATCGTTTCATCGACCCAAGTCTAAAGACAATGTACGGGCGGTCTGTAGACTCAAGGCCATACACTTCTTTTTTTAAATTTCTTTCTATTTTCTACGCAGAATTTTACTGATCCAGTAGGTATAGTAAACAGACTCTCTATAGACATTCTATAGATTCATAGCCTTGTACACTTAGTGCATCTTTGTCTAACGACAACTTTCCACTAAACATTTGCAAAGCATTGTCGATAGACAGTCTACCGACACACCTTTGCAAAATCTAACCCACACAGCCTTCACAAACGGCTTGGTGATACTTGCAGGTTTCGTTTATTTCGAAGCTATGCAAAGGTGGGCATATGCAATACATGTACGAAAAGAATTGCACCTATTACAGGTTTAGGAGTTGAGCGTAACGGTGCGCCAAATAACAAGATCTGCATCATCCAAGTAGCCAACAATAAGTTTTGCAGTGAAAGTGTGTTTTCCGGAGTGGAAGGCAGTTGCGGCTTCGCTGGACCTCATGAAAAAAACAGCTAGGAGCATCGATTTGGTGTTACTGAGCAGTAATGAATGCGATAGCTGTGAAATCACAAAATATTAAACTAGATCGAGGTAACTGCGCAAAAGTTTCGCCTTCTAGACCAATGCCTAGGTTACGTCAATAGCGAAGTCACACATTTTTATGTCTTGCACAAGGGCAGCAGAGGTGAGGCACGCCAACATTTTAATGAGGACTGTGCTGGGCTTTATGAATGTAATAATTGGTTTTTGGGGGAAAGGAAATGGCGCAGTATCTGTCTCATATATCGTTGGACACCTGAACCACGCCGTAAGGGAAGGGATAAAGGAGGGAGTGAAAGAAGAAAAGAAGAGAGGTGCCGTAGTGGAGGGCTCCGGAATAATTTCAACCACCTGGGGATCTTTAACGTGCACTGACATCGCACAGCACACGGGCGCCTTAGCGTTTTTCCTCCATAAAAACGCAGCCGCCGCGGTCGGGTTCGAACCCGGGAACTCCGTATCAGTAGTCGAGCGCCCTAACCACTGAGCCACCGCGGCGGGGCTGCTGGGCTTTATGAGATAAGCCCATTTTTGCTGCTTAATTTTTCTTGAACTGTGGCTAAGCTGGGTGATCTCTATCTTGCGCAGTGCATCCTAATAGCGTTGAATAGCTATTCCTTTGATGTGCTGTGAACATATTGCGTATAATTTACGGAAGTGTTAGAGCCAAGGGCATGCACCTTTCTCTAACGGTGATGTGAAGCTAAAAGTACTTGTACTTTAGTAGCATTTGTCTGAGGTCTAGCTGGTTCATGATTTCAGGGCGCAATACTTCTTAGCGAAACACATATATTAGAAAAGACAGACGCTAACTCCTCAATGTTGATTCAGAAAGAACGCGCGTACATATAAGCACTCAAAAGGCTCAATATATATATATATATATATATATATATATATATATATATATATATATATATATATATATATATATATATATATATATATATATATATATATATATATATAGGTCGTGGGTTTGGATCCCACCGGCGGCATGGTTGTTTTTTCTGCAGCTTTATAAGTAATTTTCTTCACGCCATAGATTAATCGAAGTATTATTATCCCACTGACCAGCACTACATATAAAAACATTAAACATTCCCCTATGCACCTTGGTTTCGGTGACTGTTGGCTCCCTTCATAAATTTGTCAAACGGGCCCCTCATTTCCTTTAACTTCTCTGCTAATAGCTTAACGAGGGTCTCGGTTCTGGCAGTCTTGATGTCACAGGTAGCATAAGAAGACTCTCGCACAGTTTCCGCCCTCGCCGTTAGATGACGTTCCACGTCACACTCACTGTATTAGAGGACGTGCTACGTCCGCTGGTATGGGCGATGGTGGCGCTGGTGAACACTCTCAAGTTTCGCTTACACCCAATAAACATAAATACCCACGAGAGCAGCAGACTAGACAGGCGTCGCCCTTAGCTGAATTGGTAGAGCACCGGACGCGATATTCGGAGGTCGTGGGCTCGGATGCCAGCGAGTTGAAAATAATGGAATCGAGAATGGAAAGCCCAACTCACTACGCTATCGCAAGAAATCCTTAAGGCGGAGCTTAAGTGTCCTCTCCAAGTTTTACAAAAAGACTTGCCAAACCTACCTGCTGTGCAGGATCCACTCGAAACCCTTCGGTATCCATACCACCATGTCGCTCGACAACTAATGAAAAAGTTGTTTTCCGTGAGAGCAAAAAGCGGGTGTTCTTTGTTGCAGTGTTGGTTCTCTTTGAAAAGAGCCAATTTTGTTAATCCCTGATTCATCTCTCACCTTTGAACCCCTATTGCTTTAGTTTTTCACAGTATATAAATCACAGAGAAAAACTAATCACTTTATAAAACAGTAAAGGTAATTCTATAATAAAAGGAAGTGTGAAAAATATATTTTAGCAAAACAAATACTTACACGATGTCTTGACTGCGCCGCCATTTTCACTGTGGCCATAGTGTCCGCTCAGCAGCTCCACATCAAGAATCTTGCAGCACGATTTACTGCCGCTTCCCTCCACACAGTGACCGTGGCCTCTACGAACCTTGCGAATTAAGTGTGCACAGTCTATGTAAGGAGCGTGCAACGTCCACCATCAAGTTTCTCGCTTGTAACAAGATGGTTACATATCACTGCACCTGCTGTGTTTACGACCGTATTTCAGTTGTTACTGTTCGCATATTACCATTTTACGGTAGTTCCTTGAACCATTACTGACTGTAAGGTACTGAATTCCTGTGGACTCTGCAGCATGCAAGTCGCCCTTCCATGCGGCTGCGGGCTCTGTGTGTTGCAGGAAGTGTGCTGTACAGTATCATTTTGGCAATTGCGCTGCCGTAACAAAAGAAAAACCCTCAAAGAAAAATATGTAAACGGTAAAAAATTGTGGCCATGCGCAGAATGTCGCACTGGTTGATCACCTAGCTCTAGTGAACTGAGCTGGCCGGATGCTGATGTCACACTGATCCTCGCGTCGATCAATCAAAAACTGGAATGCCTGCCATGCTTCAAATAAAAAGTTGAGAGCATAGAAAAATCTTTTCAGTTGTCGCACAAGTTTGTCGGATTTGAGAGTATGATAATGTTCCAGCGTTGCCCAATTTTT
This sequence comes from Amblyomma americanum, assembly GCA_030143305.2. Taxonomy (NCBI): domain Eukaryota; kingdom Metazoa; phylum Arthropoda; class Arachnida; order Ixodida; family Ixodidae; genus Amblyomma; species Amblyomma americanum. Next base: position 34,779 of record JARKHS020035671.1, on the reverse strand, counting down.
ATGACAACTTTTTTTAGTTTATTATTGAGAATACATACACTCAAAACGCCGGTGGTGATTTTAATGCAAACATGAATGGTTGTAATCCTTTCTAGAAACTATTTAATACAGTTATACTCTCCAACAGACTTGCTAACATGATTGCTGAACCCACTAGTGTAAGCACACATTGCAGATCCGTATTGTACATTTTTTTTCAGGAATATTTTTCATCTATCATTCGTGCACGATTCCTGTTTTGCTATATTAGCGATCATCTAAAATATTTCTTTGAACGACAAAACCTAGCAGCACAATCAAAACACATCAAGCATTTTCATACCGAGAAAAACAGAACATACTTCAGCCGCTTTTTATTAAGCGCTGTCCGACGCAGACTGGATTGATGTAGCCAAACACCAAGAACCAAAAGAGGCTTATACCTTTTTCCTTGCAATGTTCGAGTGCATTTTTTATGTACACTTTCCTCTAAAGCAGCGCCGATAGCACCGAAATATAAGTAAGCCATTTATAACATCTTAACTTAATCGCGAAATAAACGCTAAGAACAGGATCTTTAAGAAATTTTTCACTACGCGTGCACGTGAAGACCTGAAAAATTTGTTAAAGTTTCGAAATAAATTAACACCAAAGTTGCGCTCTGCGAGAGTAGCCTAACATTTTACATTCCTTCAGCGGAAAAATGGGCGATGCGGTGTATTGCGGTCTCGATTAAACATAATGTTACACCGTAGTTAATCGCAGGAGGTTCTACTGAAACTACACGTGAATGATAGTCTGTTCTGTGGCAGCCAACTATCTAATGCATTTAACGATTTCTTCAAAATAGGGCTTCGAATGGAGTACCATCCAAAGCGGTTAAATATGTGCACACTACGAAAGACAGGTCGCTTTTTTTTTTTGCTATTAAAAAGCACGAACTATTCTAGCATCTGTGATATCGATGGCATCCAGATAAGGCCTGTCAAATACGCAGCCGATGTCAGTGCACCGATTATTGCTGATATTTATAACATGTGTTTGATTACCGGAGACTTTCAAGATAAAATGCAGGTAGCAAATGTTCGTGACTTCTACAAGAAAAGGTGACAGGAATGACTTCGGCAACTACAGACCTGTGTCCATGTGTCCTGTGCCTATGTTTTCAAAGGTGTTAAAAGTGTTCAAAAGTGATCGAGAAAAATCCTGCATTTCGGACTATCAGAATTTATTCACGCCTGCAACTTGCTGACACCATGTCAATATGGCTTTCGTCAAAATAAATAAACAGAAGTGGCACAGCTTGAGCAAAAGGAATAAAATTTGTCTATATTTGAAAATAAGGTATTTGGTTGGTGTTCTGTGGGTTTTTCGAAGGCCTTTGACCTTGTCAATCGTAATTTATCGCTCCAAAAGCTTCAACAATATGGGGTTCGTGTGGACTGCACCTGGAGCTATATCACTCAGCTATGTATCATTAAAAAAAACAAGTTGATCGGATTCATAGCGAGCTTTCTGGAATTAAGTCTCTGGTTTGCGGAGTGTCATATGGGAGAATTTTAGCGCCTTTGCTCTTCGATATAATCCTCAATGGTGTTAACATCTCCGCGACTGCAAAGTATGTCACACATGTCGACGAGTGAGCTTCTTCTTTTCAGGGTTTGATTTGCAAGAAATATTTAATATATGGAATGTTACATTGGGAGCATGATATGAGTTTATGGTTTGTGGGGGTTTAAAGTCCCAAAGCGACTCAGGCTATGAGAGACGCCCTAGTGAAGGGCTCCGGAATTTTCGACCACCGGGAGTTCCTTAACGTGCACTGACATCGCACAGTACACGGGTCTCTAGAATTTCGCCTCCATCGAAATTCCAACGCCAAAGCCAGGATCGAACCCGCGTCTTTCGGGCGAGCAGCCGAACACCGCAACCACTGAGCCACCACCACGGCCTCATTATATATGTGGTCCAAAGTTAAGTCCATGGAAAGTAATGAAAAGGAAACAAAAACCACAATCTTTATCAAAAAACAAGTATGTTCCTCCAAACTAAATATTATTCTCAATAATATTATTCTCAATAACCGCACAATTCATGCTGTAGACCATTTTAAATGGCCTGTGGTAGTATTTTCATCCAGTATGTCGTGGAATTATCACGTCAATCATGTATCACAAAAGCTAGCTCAGCTTACTGGAATGATAGGTCGCATGCGAACCCTACTGGCTGTACTGGTGAAGTTGTTACTATACAACGCCCTGTTTAGCTACTATCTTAACTACTGTAGCCTAAGCTTGGGGAACAGCACCACGTTTAACCCTACAAAAGATTCACCTACGACAACAGAAATACACAAGCATATATACAGCTCTCCTTTTGCAGCGCCCCGTGAGAACCTTTTCAATGCGTCTAGATTTGTTAAAATCTTAATCCTTTATAGAAATTCGTTAAGCTTGAGAATTAATGCAGAAACAAGAAACAATGCCGGCAATTTGCATAGGATAGCCAAAATAAAAAAAGAGACTGCAATTATAATCTTCTTTCACTCCTGGTTTATCCCTTTTCTTACGGCGCGGTTAAGGTGTCCATGGGGACATGTGAGACAGTTACCGCGTGATTTCCTTTCCTAAAAAAACAGCAATCTTCTGCAATTATAAAAGAAGGCATAAAGCGACTTGGTTCGTGCCTACTCCTCGCATAATTTTTATAGAAGAAGGGCTCTGTTATTTACTTTACTCACCGAGTGTGAACTTAATGGCTTTGACTTAATTTCGTGCATGTATGGAATGTACTACAAACAGTGATGTCGGTGGTCATAACCATCGAAAATACTATTTATAATGCTACGTGTAGCTCCATAACGACTCAGCTAACGATAACGTCAATAGTGCTACAGACTGTTTTATATAACTGATCTGTGGTTGAGGGGCCGCAACGACGACGCCGAGTTCTCGGCTTAACGGTGGCATTAAAGCTGTCGCTTTATCGCTTTTATACCTGCCGTTTCACGTAATATATTCCCCATTTTTAACAATGCGTTTTTGAGTGAAAATAATGTGCTTTTTTTTCGGGATTGCACTGTCATCGATGTAGTACATCAGGCTAGAGTACAGCTAAGTCGTGATAACTTGATTGCTGGGTAATTTTAATTAAAAAGTTACAATTTTAACAATTTCTGTTCGTTTCTTTGTTCATTGAGAGACGTCTAGTGCACCGTAAGTAAACTTAGGGGCCTTCCTAATGATTTTTTAAGAAAGAAAATGATATAGCATGTAGTTTATCGGTTAAGCCGTCTGCGTTCTCATTCCAATGACTTTCCTGTGATTGAATTGTGTGCCCTTCATAATAATGATAATAATCATAATGAAATGCGTACACAAACAGTAAGAACCACTTGAGAGCGACACCGGCATGCGGCCTCTCTATCCGTGAGCTCCTGGCCGATAGCCATTCGGCTCCCCATCGCCGCACATACAGGGTGTGTCACCTAAGATTTCACACAATTGCTAAAAATAGGCTTTTTGAGTTCAAAGAGTGTTTTTTTCGGCATAGCATTCACCGCAGTTTCCAACATGAGAATACAGCTATGGCGTGCTGACTAGCTAGCTGGATGACTAGCATTTGAAAAGTTAACTTTTTAACTATTACTCTTGTGCTCCTTAATTACTGAGAGGCGTGTAGCTCACCGTAAGTAATATCCATATCACTGTTTACAATTTCGAAAACGAGGATACCGTCGCCCTGTGGCGAAAGAAAATTATGCGCACTTATGTGCAGTGTAGTCACGAGCAATGGAGAGGTTGCTTTACCTGCAAGTTTCTCGAAAGCGCAGGTATTTTGGTTCGGGGCAGGCAAAACTTGTTGGGCCACAGCGCCGGGGGTAACCGCGTTTTGGAAATACTAAAAACTACTTATCAAGGACTGCAGCCATCTCAATAATTAAGCAGCCTAAAAGTTACAGCTAAAAATTGAACTACTCAGTGTGAGTCAAACACCCGGCTAGTTCACACGTGTTAGCACTATTCTGATGTACTACCGTGCTGATAACGCTATACCGCAAAAAGCGCTCTTCTAACTCAAAAAGCCTATTTTAAAAATTCAGTAGTATTACGTGAAACACCCTGTATAATATCGTATCCTAGTACGCACAGCATGAAAGCAAATTTTTTTCGGCATTTTCACACAGTGCCATCTTTTCCCACAAAACCGGATGACGCCTTATTTTTCCCGTCGTCTTCATATCAGGCAACTTTTTTGCGCCAAAACTCCAAATTCATCGGCTGGGCCAACTTAACCCATGTCACGCGGGCCAACTGCCAATTATTGGTGGTAGGCCAGCTTCACGAATTTTTGATGGTGCGCGAAATGGTAAACTTCGCGGATGGCCCAGGTGCCAAACTTTTGGAGTGAGCGAACTGCTAAAACGCGCAGATGGGCCAATTGCCAAAATTTGTGGGTGCACTAACTTGGACATATCTTGGGTTAGCCAGCTGCCTATTATTTGCAGATGGGTCAGCTCGGAAAATAACGTGGGTAGGTCAGCTGCCAATTTTAGCGGTCGGAGCACTGTCTACATATGTAGATCAGCCAACAGCCAGACTTTTGGGGCGGGCCAACCGCTAAATTTTTAGCCTCTGCCAAATGGGAAATATTCTGGTGTGCTAACTCCCAAATGATGGGAATGCGCGATGTGCCAGAATTTGTGTTGGACCAATTGCTAAATCTTGGAGGTGGGCTAAGAGCCAAATTTTTGGGATGGATCAACTTCTTTGGGTCCTTTGATATTTCAAATTTCATTCTGTCTGCCAACTGCCAAATTTTTGCAGTCCTTCCGAGTTTCAAATTTCACGGTACTCTTTTACGGTCCCCTGAACGTTAAAACGGCGCGTCCGACGTACTTATATTGCATCAGCATTGCGACCAGGACAGAGCGAAACTCAAAACGCAGACAAGCGCTTTCATCTGTGCCCGCCGCGGTGACTTAGTGGTTAGAGCACTCGGCTACTGATCCGGAGTACCCGGGTTGGAACCCGACCGCGGCGGCTGCGTTTCGATGGAGGCGAAACGCTAAGGCGCCCGTGTGCTGTGCGATGTCAGAGCGCGTTAAAGATCCCCAGGTCGTCAAAATAATTCCGGGGCCTTCCACTATGGCACGTCATTTTTCTTCCTTCCTACCCACCTTCTTCACTCTGTTAAGTGGCGGTTCGGGTGTCCACCGAAATGTCAGACAGTTTCTGAACCATTTTCTATCTTAAAAGACCAAGTGTTATTTTTCGTCTGATTTATTGCGGAAAAAACAGATGGCAGTGTGAGGGAATATGAGTACCTGACAAATAGCCCAAATTGGAGCTATAGCGTCAGGCGCCATCTCACAATTGACCAATCAGGTAATTTTGTCATGTACAAACGGGGTTCCATGCGTCGGATTCCGGCAGACGCGGCTCTAACCCGATCTCTTCATTATCAGTGGTGTGAAAACGATCTGCCAGCAACTGACAGGTACCCTCACTGTGGTGCTGCACCGAAGATAATGTTATTTACGACAACTGTGGACATGCCCAGCAACGGCTCCTGTTAGAAAACCCCTCCTTTGAAAGGTGGGCCTGCGGTGGCACACGAATGTGACGATGTGAAGTGGACTCTGAACAAACACTCCACCGGCAACCTCTGCGACTATCTCAACGAAATTGGTCTTCACTACTTCTTTTTACTTTCTTTCTCCTGCATTCTATTCCCTATTTCTCAACTTAATTATGTCTCATGGCACACTTCTAGAATAAAAAATAAATAAGAGATCGGGTGGTTTTGCCATATATCAAGTTTTATTGTTACGAAAACGCAGTTACCCTCGGCGCTGTAGCCCAGCAACATTTGGCTATTTCGACAAGTTACGTGCACTGCAGGAGTTTCTTTTCCTGCAAACGTACATGTCACTTAATGTAGGCAAAGTATGCTGCGTTTTCGAATTTCTAAAACCAGATATGAATATTAATTACCTTGGGCTAAGAAAGCGAATAACGGTGAAATTTTAAAAGGGAACTTTTCCTTATAAGTAAACCGCTTATAAGTTAGCACATCTTAGCAGTATACTGATGCGCTGAAATGCTCAAAATCTTCAGAAAGTGCTTTTGTAGCTTAAAAAGGTTATTGTAGCGTGAGCTACACTGGCCGAGGTTGAGCAGTTTCGCGTGGCTCCTGGAGAGCCGTGCTGCGCATGCGTGAGGAGGAGTGACGTCACGCGGCGCACAGCTGCCGCGCCGCAGCCGCCGCGCGCGCCTCGCCGGTCTGCGCATTCTCTGGAAACCGCACCACGTGACCAACCGCGTAACTGGTCATGTGTCCAACCGTGTGACGAACCACGTGACCGACCACGTGATCTATCACGTGGTAAACCCGCCGCACACTCACTGAAGAAGCCCGGTGCCGAGGCTTAGAATCGAACCAGGGGCTTTGGCGTTTGAGGCGGAGACGCTACCACTCCGCCACGACGGCTCAAAGTTTAACAGTGAATAAAGGCGCATGTAGTGAATGCGCGCCTTTCATATATTAACTCTTTCGAACCAGATGTCGCCGCACTTACGCTACGTATATACTTGCCTAACAGAGCTAGGCAATTATCATTTTTTTCTGAAATTGTAGACCATCTCGTGTAGAACACCAGGTTTACACTTGCTCACGCGTTGCCCTAGAGGGCGCCGACATTGGGACTTTAGGCGCTGTACCGGCACTGGCTGCCCACGTGGAAACCGAGGGCTCAATAGTGCATACTACATGGAACTGTTACCAAATTCCTACCAAGTCCCAGTTACCAAGTCTCCAGTACAGGAACCCATTGCTTGTCTGCAAGTAACGTTCCTATTGAGTGTCTTAACAAATAGTATATTAATATGACTATTCATGTGTGCTATTGTACGGCGTTTTAGAGCAAAAATGTCTTGCTCACTCTCCAATGACCTGTGCTTTTTGTTATTCCTCTGCGCACTTGTAATGAAAGTACAGTGCGGTCTAAGTGCTTTAAGTGAACCACGCCAGAAATTTCTAATGACAAAATGCATGTCCTCACTTTCCCTGAATCCCTCATACAGATGTACTGGTCACGGAGCGCCCGAATCCCTGTGGTACAAAAAAGACAACGATAATGGTTTACCACTTTGTGGCTGTCTCGAAGAATGCTCAGATGGGAAAAAAAGAGCTGCAGGAACGATTGAACAAAACAATGCATGGATTTGTCATCGAGAGGCAAGTGCTGCTGACAGGAAACCAGTAGGTTGCAACGAACACGAAAATGGGAATTATTTGGTCGTGTCTTCGTATCATCGTTCGTTTCTAAAAGGAAATGGCTAAAATAATAAAGCGCAACATTGATGTTTTTGAAGTAACTTAATAGAGAGGTTTATAAAATTTGTACTTTCTCGTGTCTCTGAGGGTATATATAAGTGTGGATTTCAGGAAACACGTAGTGCATTCTGGGAAGGTTTAATGGCGGTGGCATTGATGACAGGTTAGTGGACATGGTCTTAGGCTTTCGAGCGCGGCCTCCAGTCTTCATATTCTTCTACTGTCAAAGCTAGGCAGGGAACTTGCTCTTCTTGGGAGCTCTGCCTTCTAGAAAAGCCTCTGCCTTCATCAGCTCTAATTAACTGGACACTGCGTTTGGCTTCCCTCACAGTCATTAGTGTACACGCGCCACGTGTTGAGAGGCTTCAGTTTTGCTTGATGTGCAACACAATAGTGTACGCCGCTTCTCGACGTGGAGTGCCGCATCTTGGCTCTTTTTTGTCTCAACGACACGTTAAGCCTCCTCGGCCATTGATTCCAATCGTGTGCGGCTACCTAAATGTACCGCTGGCGAAATATGCGTGCCATATCATATCTTCACTCACCCGGCTCCACTGCTCGCCGACATTGGCAGCGCCACATGCGCCGAGAATTTGCAGGCGGAGAAGCAAGGAATCAACATAATCGACCACGACGCTGAGAGTTTGCTCGTAGCAAGTGCTGAGCTTACTAGCCCTGAATAGAAAAGGAAGCAGCGAAACAAAGTGACTAAGACGCCAATCTGGAACTCATAGCGCAAACAGCTGTGAATTCGAACACGGAGCAGAAGTAGCCGCATGTGCATGGTGGGAGAGGCCAAGCCGTTCTTATCATTTTAGTTGAATTCGTATGTCCGTTCCGCCGGTCTTTGCTACAAGCACTTCACAACTCTTTTTGCTACCATTCGTTACACAGCATTTTTTCTTAGGAGCGGTAAGCCAGGTCCAGTTCTCCAAGGCATAATTGAGGTTTATCGCATCTTAAGAACGTACCCGCCGGTTGTATGGGTACATGGAGGTTTCATGTTCTTCAAATCGAGGCCGAGAACTGATTATTTTGCTTATAACGAGAAGGAAAAGTAGGAAATAAAGATACATTTTATTTCACCAGTGCCACTGTAAAGAGTACGTTCTCATTCACACAAAGGAAAATATTTTTAAGGACAGTAAACGAAGTTCTTGGTAAATCTGGAACAAAGTCACAAGCACGTTACAATCTAAAAACTGGCTAGAAATTCACTAGAAATTGGCTAGAAAAGTTCACTGAAGCCAATGCCGGAAGCCACTTTCGACCGAACACGCCTTTTTTTTGCGTATCATTTAGAGATTGTTCTTTTATGGTGTTTTGCGCTCAATGAAGAGCCTGTTGTTCAGTTCGAATTGTAGCAGGCGTTTTTTTTCACCGACTAATTTAAATTTCTTACTTTATTGCCACACATCACAAAGTAACGAACAGAATTCTCTTTGTAATGTTGTAAAAAAAAAGAATACATGCTGCTTACAAAAGAAAAATCGTTGATTTGAAATAATTTTAGACTCGCCCAAAATGTCACAAAAACATTATACATATCGAGTTAAAAATTGGAGGATAAAGAATCTAGGCTACAGGCTTTATGCACTACTATGCCAATAATAAGTATACGAAGTTACAGAACTTTTCATGCTGAACATTCCAGTCAGCGGAAAAAAAGCTGTTGCTCACGCGCAGTGTGGCTTGGCTACAACACAGTGCAGTGCGAAAGGTGGGCTCCGGGCTGTCTTGCAGACAGCTGTGTTCGCTGGACTGCTAGTGACATGGAATCGTGCAGAACATGCCCCGGTACATTCATACTGGCCAGACAGCAGTGAGTCACCTCGGCAATGGTGGAAGTAAGACATATAGCTCTGAAAACAGCTTGACTACGGCATTACCCCACCAAAGGCAAACAGCTGGCTCGTGTTGCTTGATAGCCGATGTACCAGGTTGATCGATGAAAATAAATATTACGTATTTATTTTTGTACTGCTTAAGTGAGAGTAACTTCTACAAGAATAATTGTAGGAGAAGGCCCACGGTTGACTTTGAGTGAAGCGTGGAGGATAACGAAGACGTATTCCGCGAATAACTCAATAATAGATCCTGCGCAGATTTTCGCGAGCTAGAAGCTTCGCTGGTAGAAACAGCACACCTATAAAGAAATTGTGCAAGCGCCATAGATTATTTTGTCTTCAAACATTTTACAACATTATTTTGTTCTTCCCGCAATCAATTTCTCCTTACTGCTTTATTAATGATGTTGTAACACGCCTATGAAAGTTTCGGCTTCGTTATGTAGAATTTTTGATACGTGCTTTTTCGTGTTAAAGCACGTTACAGCTAAAAAAGTGAGTCAGTACTGTTGATATCATTTCAGGTTCCGTGAACATTGTTGGTACCAAAACCAATAAATCATGAAACACAAGAGCATGCTTAGCTTTCATTTCTGTACTTCGCGCCGTGTAGAAGAGCAGGAAAGTGAAGCATACTTCGCTGCGGACGACCTCAGCAAAAATCGACCTTAAATGCCATACACAACCTTCGCTCTTCGCTGCATGCGTCCCAATCTCCTTTGTTTGCTTTATATTCATTTAGATCCTGCATTCATTGCGAATAATGAAGCCACACAAACTGGAACCGTTACAGCTTTCGTTCCTGTTTCCCGTACCTCATCGATGCTCGAGAAAGTGTACCCGGCACATGTGCGCTGCCTTGCTAACACCGCTCTCTTCATAAACTGCCCATACATGCACACAGACACTGATGCGCACAGACGCTGATGCACACAGATGATGCACTGATTAGCAGAACTGCGTCGACATATTATATATTATGATATATTATGGAAGCCTTCTGCTCACCCGGCAGGCAACATTTCTTTCCACCTTCTGCCATGATCAGTTCACTGACAGCATGTATAGATAGGCTAACACTTAAATGAATGGTATCAGGCGTTCACAGCTACCGATTGCGTCCTGAAGCACGCCTCATCAAAGTACAGGCTGGAGCACCTACAATTCGACGTTTAAGGCTCTCCTCGGTGCTCACTCACAGCCTCTCGCCGCATGGCTTTTTGCATAGCCACCACATCATATCACTCTTTTTTGATACCAGACATGTGAGAAGTCGCTGTCGTAAGCAATTTTCAGAAATGGGAAGGTGGGAATCTTAATAAGGCATGTCACATCTTTGTCACATATAATTTGAGAGGATATCACATTTTCAAGACATAACCTATTGAAAAGAAGTAAGTTTCCTTGAACATCCTTAAGGTCACATATATGCGATTATCAGAGAACTAGCTGAGACAATCTTCTGTTAACTTTGATTGGCCCAAAGATGTCCTGAATTTCTATAGTACAACCATTGTCTGTAATGTTCAGAGACTGAGTTCATTAAAAAAAATGCGTTTAACATTGAAATTATTTGTGCAGCACACCTTCGAAATAGTCTCTCTTGCAGTCTATACACATCTTCCAACACTTATTGAGGTCTTGGAAACAGTTGGAAAACGCTTTTTTTGGCAGGGCTGTCAGCTCCTTTGTCGTGGCGTCTTGAATGTCCTCCACGTGACGGCAACAACCCCTGACGGCAGGGACGGCAACCACCCCTGCAAGTGCGCACCAGATGATAAATCTATATGATATGCGCACAAACGCATTTTCTGGTAGTTTGTTGGCCGATGGTAATCATTTTTGCACCTGTTTCTTAAATAGAAAATAGGAAAACGGCCGAGCTCCCTTGAGCACAAGATGATTCTAAACATCAATCTTTTGCTTTCTGAATGCCGTTCTTTATGACAAAGGGCATTCCTCCCGCACTGCGCGGAAATATGCAGCAGCCAGAAAAAATGCCGTGAAAACACGGTTTAAAGAGCTGTTGTGCATTAACGCTTTGAGAACGCCTCTTCCTGCCTTCCGTCCAAACTCCACATAGAAAGTAAGGTTACTTCGACGGGCAACGTAGTCTAACTGGTTTAATATATATAGAAAACTTTATTAAGGCTTCTTATAAAAATTAGTTGTTTACATCGGAAAATCAGAAAAAGCGAATACTAGATTTCTTGCGAACGATAGGAGCTAATTCTATAGTCCATTAAAAAAAATTCGTTTAACATTGAAATCATTAGCGCAGCACTACTTCAAAATAGTCTCCTTTGCAGTCTATGCACAGCTTCCAACCCTTATTGAGGTATTGGAAACAGTTGGAAAACGCTTCTTTATGCAGGGCTGTCAGCTCTTTGTCGTGGCGCCTTGAATCGCCTCCACGTTCTCCATCCAGTGACCTTTTAGGGATCTCTTCACACGAGTAAACAGAAAAAAATCGCATGGGGAGAGGTTAGACGAGTATTGCGGATGGAAAAGTACAGTAATGCTGGGCTTGGCGAGAAATTTTCTCGTGTTGAGAGCAGTGTGCGGCCTTGCGTTATCGTGGAGAATGCTCCATTGTCCAGATGCCCATAAGTCAGGGCGACGGCGTCGCAGTGCATCACGCATGTGTTGGAGCACGCCGATATAAAACTCCGGATTCACCGTCTACCCTTGTGGTACGAACTCGTGGTGTACGACACCTCTGGCATCGAAAACAACTATCAGCATCGTCTTTGTTTTGGTTTTCTGTCGCCGCACCTTTCTCGACGCGGGAGAGGTTGCGGACCGCCATTCGGCGCTCTGCCTCTTTGTTTGAGGGTCATATTGAAAACACCATGTTTCGTCTTCAGCAAGAATCCTGTCGACGAATGCAGCACCCTTCTCTGCCTCGGAGAGCAAATCAGCGCTCACTGATGCCCGCGTGTCCTTCTAGTGCGGTGTGAGAGATTGCGGCACAAGGCTGGCATTCAGGTTTCGTTTCCCCAAGTTCTCGCGCAAAATTTGGTGGCATGTTGTCTTACTAATGTCCAGAGCATCTAGCATGCGGATAATAATGATGCAGTCTTGCTGTACGATTTTCCTGATCCTAGCCTCGTTGTTTTCATTCCGTGAGGTTGAAGGGCGCGACTGCCTTGCGTCGTCTTCACCGACGTTCTCCTCAAAACGAACCTCTTGTGCCACTCGAAAACTTGCGGCCGCGATAATGTCTCCTTGACGTAAGCGTCACGAAGAAGCTCATGAGCCTATATGGCTGTCTTGTCAAGCTTCACACAGAATTTTATGTTTGGACGCTGTTCGAGGTGGATGTCCACCTCTCCACATTCATACACAGTAGAATGCGCAGACGACTTGTGAAAACGTATTTTTCTACATGTGATGTCATCTGGCGGCTGCCACAGCAATTAACATAAATATCTGAGGTTAGCTCGAAAAGATGGCGCTACACATATGCACTAACATTTGTTTTGGGGAATCGTTTCTAGAGCAGAAAATAAATCTGTCTCGAAAATTTACGGACAAAGGATTTATAACAGTGCTTCGTTTCCCAAAGTCTTTGCATACGGCGCATATTTTGTGTTTGCTTCAGCATAGGCCGAAAAGAGGTTCTCAGAATTGCTTGACCGCGCTCTTGCTTAAAACGGAAACAGTAAACATTCAGCAAAATACAAGGGAAGGATTTCAACTTATTTTACCAAAAGTTTTTGTTCTTTTCATTTGTTTCAATACTCACTGTTGTTCATCGTCGCTTTGGGATAAATCGTTTGTGTAAATTTGAGATCCTCATCACCACACAAATTTAGGCAGCCCATTCTTTTCTGCTTCAAAAGGTGCTTGACTTGTCCGATTTGTAGAATGCTGAACTATTTCGTCCTTGTTCTTTCGAATTCTTTCTATTCAACGTGTTCGAGTTTTGCAGTAGAGCATTGCTGCTGTGATAAAGCTTTACTTTTAATTTCTAACTGATGCGTCTGACGTTTTGGTGCCACTCACATTTCAATTAATATATTGTAACAGCTCAACTTTATTCTGCAGTCACATCTGACATATATCAATATGGAGCAGCTATGAAGGTCACGAAGTTTGTTTTTTCTTGGACCTTTCAGGCAAGTCTTTCATACAATGCGATGCGTGTCACTTTACCTCGCCCAAAACTGCACGTGTGCTGTGATTAGATCAGACGAGAAATATTTCATTTCTCACTTTACCCTACACATTAGAACACTAAACTATGCCTCTTTTGGAATCGCGTGCATTTCGCACTGACATAAGCTTCTGGTTCTTAGGTCCAGTTAGTGTGGGCAGCATGCGCGGCAGTAGGCTACACCAATCCAGCTCCCTCTCGCTAGATCTAGAGCTCACGTTTTGGTTATTCCAGTTTGTGTTAATTTATCCATATTGGCATATAAAAGGCATAACTAACTTTCGGAACAACAGTTGTGCCAACTGGACAGCATGCACCTCCTATAACCTTCACTATCTAACACGACCGCTGAGTTTAAAGTAGCCACTGCATCATCACGGAGCAAACTTGCGACATGGGATGCTCAGAAAGTGCGTGGCGCCGGGAGCATTGCCTCCTTGGCTATCTGTTGCTCGCGGCAACAACCCCTGCAAGTGCGCACCAGAAATAAAATCGATATGATATGCGCACAAACATATTGTCTGGAAGTTTGTTGGCCGATGGTGATCATTTTTGCGCCTGATCGTTAAATCAAAAATCGGAAAATGGCCGAGATCCCTTGAGCACACGATGATTCTAAACATCAATCTTTTGCTTGTTTTTGAATGCAGTTCTTTTTGATAAAGGACATTCCTCCCGCACGGCGCGAAAATATTCAGGAGCCAGAAAAAGGTCGTGAAGACACGCCGTAAAGCGCTGTTGTGCATTAAAGCATTGAGAACGCCTCTTCCTGCCTTCCGTCGAAACTCCACGTAGAAAGTAAGGTTACTTCGACGGGCGACGTAGTCTAACCGGTTTAATATATATAGAAAAGTTTATTAAAACTTCTTATAAAAATTAGTTGTTTACATCGGAAAATCAGAAAAAGCGAATCCTAGATTTCTTGCGAACGATAGGAGCTAATTCTATAGTCCATTAAAAAAATGCGTTTAACATTGAAATCATTAGCGCAGCACTACTTCGAAATAGTCTCCTTTGTACTCTATGCACAGCTTCCAACCCTTATTGAGGTATTGGAAACAGTTGGAAAACGCTTCTTTTGGCAGGGCTGTCAGCTCTTTGTCGTGGCGTCTTGAATGGCCTCCACGCTCCCCATCCAGCGACCTTTTAGGGATCTCTTCACACGAGGAAACAGAAAAAAATCGCATGGGGAGAGGTCAGGCGAGTATGGCGGATAGGAAAGTACAGTAATGCTGGGCTTGGCGAGAAATTTTCTCACGCTGAGAGCAGTGCGCGGCCTTGCGTTATCGTGGAGAAAGCTCCATTGTCCAGATGCCCATAAGTCCGGGCGACGGCGTCGCAGTGCATCACGCATGTGTTGGAGCACGCCGATATAAAACTCCGGATTCACCCTCTGCCCTTGTGGTACGAACTCGTGGTGTACGACACCTCTGGCATCGAAAAAAAACTATCAGCATCGTCTTTGTTTTGGTTTTCTGTCGCCGCACCTTTCTCGACGCGGGAGAGGTTGCGGACCGCCATTCGGCGCTCTGCCTTTTTGTTTGAGGGTCATATTGAAAATACCATGTTTCGTCTTCAGCAATAATTCTGTCGACGAATGCAGCACACTTCTCTGCCTCGGAGAGCAAATCAGTGCTCACTGATGCCCGCGTGTCCTTCTAGTCCGGCGTGAGAGATTGCGGCACAAGGCTGGCATTCAGGTTTCGTTTCCCCAAGTTCTCACGCAAAATTTGGTGGCAGGTTTTCTTACTAATGTCCAGAGCATCTAGCATGCGGATAGTAATGGTGCAGTCTTGCTGTACGATTTCCCTACTCCTAGCCTCGTTGTTTTCATTCCGTGAGGTTGAACGGCGCCCCTGCCTTGTATCGTCTTCACCGACGTTCTCCTCAAAACCAACCTCTTGTGCCACTCGAAAACTTGCGGCCGCGATAATGTCTCGTTGACATAAGTGTCACGAAGGAGCTCATAAGTCTATATGGCTGTCTTGTCAAGCTTCACACAAAATTTTATGTTAACACGCTGCTCGAGGTGGACGTCCATCGCTCCACATTCACTCACAGTAGAATGCGCAGACGACTGGTGAAAACGTATTTTTTCTAAATGTGGGGCCATCTGGCGGCTGCCACAGCAATTAACATAAATATCTGAGGTTAGCTCGAAAAGATGGCGCTACACATATGCACTAACATTTGTTTTGGGGAATCGTTTCTAGAGCAGAAAATAAATCTGTCTCGAAAATTTACGGACAAAGGATTTATAACAGTGCTTCGTTTCCCAAAGTCTTTGCATACGGCGCATATTTTGTGTTTGCTTCAGCATAGGCGGAAAAGAGGTTCTCAGAATTGCTTGACCGCGTTCTCGCTTAACACGGAAACAGTAAACATTCAGCAAAGTACAAGGGAAGGATTTCAACTTATTTTACCAAAAGTTTCTGTTCTTTTCATTTGCTTCAATAAGCACTGTTGTTCGACGTCGCTTTGGGCAAAATCGTTTGTGTAAATTTGAGATCCTAATCACTACACAAATTTAGGCAGCCTATTCTTTTCTGCTTCAAAAGGTGCGTGGCTTGTCCGATTTGTAGAATGCACAACTATTTCGTCCTTGTTCTTTCGAATTCTTTCTATTCAACGTGTTCGAGTTTTGCAGTAGAGCATTGCTGCTGTGATAAAGCTTTACTTTAAATTTCTAACTGATGCGTCTGACGTTTTGGTGCCACTCACATTTCAATTAATATATTGTAACAGCTCAACTTTATTCTGCAGTCACATCTCACATATATCAATATGGAGCAGCTATGAAGGTCACGAAGTTTGTTTTTTATTGGACCTCTCAGGCAAGTCTTTCATACAATGCGATGCATGTCACTTTACCTCGCCCAAAACTGCACGTGTGCTGTGATTAGATCAGACGAGAAATATTTCATTTCTCATTTTACCCTACACATTAGAACACTACACTATGCCTCTTTTGGAATCGCGTGCATTTCGCACTGACATAAGCTTCTGGTTCTTACGTCCAATTAGTGTGGGCAGCATGCGCGGCAGTAGGATACACCAATCCAGCTCCCTCGCGCTAGATCTAGAGCTCACGTTTTGGTTATTCCAGTTTGTGTCTATTTATCCCATATTGGCATATAAAAGGCATAACTAACTTTCGGAACAACAGTTGTACCAACTGGACAGCATGCAGCTCCTATAACCTTCACTATCTAACAAGACCGCTGAGTTTAAAGTAGCCACTGCACCATCACGGAGCAAACTTGCGACATGGGATGCTCAGAAAGTGCGTGGCGCCGGGAGCATTGCCTCCTTGGCTATCCGTTGCTCGCGGCAACAACCCCTGCAAGTGCGCACCAGAAATAAAATCGATATGATATGCGCACAAACATATTGTCTGGAAGTTTGTTGGCCGATGGTGATCATTTTTGCGCCTGATCGTTAAATCAAAAATCGGAAAATGGCCGAGATCCCTCGAGCACACGATGATTCTAAACATCAATCTTTTGCTTGTTTTTGAATGCAGTTCTTTTTGATAAAGGACATTCCTCCCGCACGGCGCGAAAATATTCAGCAGCCAGAAAGAGGTCGTGAAGACACGCCGTAAAGCGCTGTTGTGCATTAAAGCATTGAGAACGCCTCTTCCTGCCTTCCGTCGAAACTCCACATAGAAAGTAAGGTTACTTCGACGGGCGACGTAGTCTAACCGGTTTAATATATATAGAAAAGTTTATTAAAACTTCTTATAAAAATTAGTTGTTTACGTCGGAAAATCAGAAAAAGCGAATCCTAGATTTCTTGCGAACGATAGGAGCTAATTCTACAGTCCATTAAAAAAAATGCGTTTAACATTGAAATCATTAGCGCAGCACCACATCGAAATAGTCTCATTTGCACTCTATGCACAGCTTCCAACCCTTATTGAGGTATTGGAAACAGTTGGAAAACGGTTCTTTTGGCAGGGCTGTCAGCTCTTTGTCGTGGCGTCTTGAATGACTCCACGCTCCCCATCCAGCGACCTTTTAGGGATCTCTTCACACGAGGAAACAGAAAAAAATCGCATGGGGAGACGTCAGGCGAGTATGGCGGATGGGAAAGTACAGTAATGCTGGGCTTGGCGAGAAATTTTCTCACGCTGAGAGCAGTGTGCGGCCTTGCGTTATCGTGGAGAAAGCTCCATTGTCCAGATGCCCATAAGTCAGGGCCACGGCGTCGCAGTGCATCACGCATGTGTTGGAGCACGCCGATATAAAACTCCGGATTCACCGTCTGCCCTTGTGGTACGAACTCGTGGTGTACGACACCTCTGGCATCGAAAAAAGACTATCAGCATCGTCTTTGTTTTGGTTTTCTGTCGCCGCACCTTTCTCGACGCGGGAGAGGTTGCGGACCGCCATTCGGCGCTCTGCCTTTTTGTTTGAGGGTCATATTGAAAACACCATGTTTCGTCTTCAGCAAGAATCCTGTCGACGAATGCAGCACCCTTCTCTGCCTCGGAGAGCAAATCAGCGCTCACTGATTCCCGCGTGTCCTTCTAGTCCGGTGTGAGAGACTGCGGCACAAGGCTGGCATTCAGGTTTCGTTTCCCCAAGTTCTCACGCAAAATTCGGTGGCATGTTGTCTTACTACTGTCCAGAGCATCTAGCATGCGGATAGTAATGATGCAGTCTTGCTGTACGATTTCCCTGATCCTAGCCTCGTTGTTTTCATTCCGTGAGGTTGAACGGCGCCCCTGCCTTGTATCGTCTTCACCGACGTTCTCCTCAAAACCAACCTCTTGTGCCACTCGAAAACTTGCGGCCGCGATAATGTCTCGTTGACATAAGCGTCACGAAGGAGCTCATAAGTCTATATGGCTGTCTTGTCAAGCTTCACACAGAATTTTATGTTTACACGCTGCTCGAGGTGGACGTCCATCTCTCCACATTCACTCACAGTAGAATGCGCAGACGACTGGTGAAAACGTATTTTTCTACATGTGATGTCATCTGGCGGCTGCCACAGCAATTAACATAAATATCTGAGGTTAGCTCGAAAAGATGGTGCTACACATATGCACTAACCTTTGTTTTGGGGAATCGTTTCTAGAGCAGAAAATAAATCAGTCTCGAAAATTTACGGACAAAGGTTTTATAACAGTGCTTCGTTTCCCAAAGTCTTTGCATACGGCGCATATTTTGTGTTTGCTTCAGCATAGGCGGAAAAGAGGTTCTCAGAATTGCTTGACCGCGTTCTCGCTTAACACGGAAACAGTAAACATTCAGCAAAGTACAAGGGAAGGATTTCAACTTATTTTACCAAAAGTTTCTGTTCTTTTCATTTGCTTCAATAAGCACTGTTGTTCATCGTCGCTTTGGGCAAAATCGTTTGTGTAAATTTGAGATCCTCATCACTACACAAATTTAGGCAGCCTATTGTTTTCTGTTTCAAAAGGTGCGTGGCTTGTCCGATTTGTAGAATGCACAACTATTTCGTCCTTGTTCTTTCGAATTCTTTCTATTCAACGTGTTCGAGTTTTGCAGTAGAGCATTGCTACTGTGATAAAGCTTTGCTTTTAATTTCTAACTGATGCGTCTGACGTTTTGGTGCCACAAACATTTCAATTATTATATTGTAACAGCTCAACTTTATTCTGCAGTGACATCTCACATATATCAATATGGAGCAGCTATGAAGGTCACGAAGTTTGTTTTTTCTTGGACCTTTCAGGCAAGTCTTTCATACAATGCGATGCGTGTCACTTTACCTCGCCCAAAACTGCACGTGTGCTGTGATTAGATCAGACGAGAAATATTTCATTTCTCACTTTACCCTACACATTAGAACACTACACTATGCCTCTTTTGGAATCGCGTGCATTTCGCACTGACATAAGTTCTTGTTCTTACGTCCAGTTAGTGTGGGCAGCATGTGCGGCAGTAGGCTACACCAATCCAGCTCCCTCTCGCTAGATCTAGAGCTCACGTTTTGGTTGTTCCAGTTTGTGTCTATTTATCCCATATCGGCATATAAAAGGCATAACTAACTTTCAGAACAACAGTTGTACCAACTGGACAGCATGCACCTCCTATAACCTTCACTATCTAACACGACCGCTGAGTTTAAAGTAGCCACTGCACCATCACGGAGCAAACTTGCGACATGGGATGCTCAGAAAGTGCGCGGCGCCGGGAGCATTGCCTCCTTGGCTATCCGTTGCTCGCGGCAACAACCCCTGCAAGTGCGCACCAGAAATAAAATCGATATGATATGCGCACAAACATATTGTCTGGAAGTTTGTTGGCCGATGGTGATCATTTTTGCGCCTGATCGTTAAATCAAAAATCGGAAAATGGCCGAGATCCCTTGAGCACACGATGATTCTAAACATCAATCTTTTGCTTGTTTTTGAATGCAGTTCTTTTTGATAAAGGACATTCCTCCCGCACGGCGCGGAAATATGCAGCAGCCAGAAAAAGGTCGTGAAGACACGCCGTAAAGTGCTGTTGTGCATTAAAGCATTGAGAACGCCTCTTCCTGCCTTCCGTCCAAACTCCACATAGAAAGTAAGGTTACTTCGACGGGCCACGTAGTCTGACCGGTTTAATGTATAAAGAAAAGTTTATTAAATTTTCGTATAAAAATTAGTTGTTTAAATCGGAAAATCAGCAACAAGTGAATGCAAGATTTCTTGCAAACGATAGGAGCTAGTTCGACAATCTAACCTTCGGTGGATGAGATTATAAAAACATGTTTCTGCCCATCTGACATCCATTTTTATTGGCTCAAGATACGTTAGCGTGATGTCGGGAGCGCGCGTGCAGCGCGTTGCTCAAAATTTGCTCTTAAAAGAACGCGTCCCAATGAGGGAGCTAGAGCAGAGCAGCACACGGAAATGAGCAACCCCTAACGTGCTTTAGCAATGTTATGGTTGCGGAGTGTGGCAGATAATTGTTGAACGTCGGCAATCAAAAGTGCCCTGCAAATGTTGTTCATGTCCCATACCTTCATGTTTTCCTCGTCGACTGCATTCAAGAGTCCAAGAGTCCATACGCATTTGAAGAATTCCGCAATAATCTATTTTTTTAGCCTTTCTGATGGGCTGTCTTACTGATACCAAGCCTGCAGTGGTAGAATTTACAATCTCCGAAACTGATTTCATTAGCGAACCTAACTTTCCTTTGTTTTTTTAGTCAAATTCCAGTGTTAGTGCAGTGGTATTACACCCTGATAACCAAAAAATCCTTTCGCTTTCAAACTTAAGCAACGTGGAGAGCTCTGAGTACAGCACCTAGATAAGAAATGGCTAAGTAACGGCTGTGCAAACCAGTGAACATTTTGGAGACGTTTCATCATTATGAGCACTGTCAGAGGGCTTTGCATTGAACAATTACAGTAAATGTAAGAATGCGTATCTTAATAAGATGTACTACATTTTTTGGGATTTACATTATGAAACAATTATTGTTTCCAATTTCCCAAAAAGAACACGTTGTGAAGAAGTACTTATTTTAGACTCCATAATAAACGTCACATATATGCGATTTTCAAACTAGATGAGACGTAGCCATCTGTTGTTTTATATATCGCGAAAGATCGCCTCAATCTCAAACATAACATTGTCAAGTTTCGCAAGGTACTTGTATGCGGCAAATTTGTTTGAGTTCGCTTTATTATAGGCACACCTGGTATCCCCAAAAAATCTTCAGGTCGTTACTGTTCATCAGGGAAACTAAAATTTTGCCACTACGTAGCTAATGTGATTCAGAATATTTTTATCAAATCTTCCAGCATTTCGATTTGCCTGAATGAATAAGCTTCCTCCTCACCACCTTCCACAAGGTGTCTTACCTTTATGACAGTACCACTGTACCATTTAAATTTGGGTAGCGCATTCTTTTTTCTCTGGCTTCCAAAGTATGCAGGACGTGACATGTGGATGGAATGCGCAGTCTTTGTCAAACGTATGCAGCGTAATGGGTCTGCTTCTGAACCCTGTAACGCGACTCCTATTTCGTACTCAGAGAACCTATTCTCTCGACCGCGGGAGCAACTTAAGTACTTAGCCCTCTCAAGCTTATAACCGCCAAATGTGCTTAAGAGCCCCGCTACACAGCTTGGAAACAAGCCCCTTGGGTTGTATATTTTTGGCAAAGACTGTACATGTATTTCCTGTTTCTTTCTTTTATACGTTTTCTTTCAATGACTCCGACTTCTGTGTACAGCCGTGCTGCAGTGAACCCAACGTTTTTATTTTCTTTATAGTTAAGGGACGAGGCTGTTATTTAGGCGTGCCTCCCACTTCGAATAACACAGCGTAGCTTGTCGTCTTTCCTTTTGACCCAGCTCCCACATCGTAGGTATTTCTATTAGGCGCAGACAGGTACTTGCAAAGCTTTCTTTTTTTGCCTTTGGCGTTTCGGCAAGACTTTCTTGTAATGCGACGCGCGTCACTTTAGAGATTTAACACTTCAGTAAAAAGCGAGAGTGCATTTTTTAAATGGTATATAAAGTTTAGATACTTTTCAGCACTGTTTTTCTGGACGACACGCTGAAAACGGCTCTTAAATAATAGAGTTGTGTAATGCAACCGGTCCTTTGTTGTTTAGTAGCCCGGTGGTGTTTGGCACTACTACGATTTGAAACATATTGACCATATTATCGCAATAACTTTACTAAAAACTCAAAGTTCGCAAGCTTGCTCTCAGCTTTTTTCAACATCACCGCTGCGTTGCCAGGAATGAAAAATAAGTGCGGTCTACTGAAATTCCACCAGACCAGTGACGGTGGTAGTCGTTATGACCAGGTCAATTTTTGATTCGCCAATGAGGCAGTTAAATATAGTTAGCGGTTGGGGTTAATTTGTTCAAATTTATTATCACAATGTTGAAGAATAATTGTCTTTGTTTTCCCATCGTGAAATGAGAGCCGCAAGGGTTCAAATTTTCACGTGGATCTGTTACACAGCTGCCGTGTCAGCCAATATGAGGCTGGGACGAGAGAAGCAATGGCTCACTTATTGGCAGTAGTGCCAGGGAGCGATTGGTTCCCCTGAACCAGCCAGACAGTACTAGCGCTAGGCACCAGCAGCAGGCAGGAGCAAGCACATCTTCGTGCACCCGTAGTGCTTTCCCATACTATCTCTCTGCGCTTACAGGCTTAAGCTTCCGTGCTTTGTCGAAGCCACACGTGGCGGGTCTCAGCTGACTGGGCTACGTCGGGAGTACCTGGTTATCACCAAAGTGTAATCACCAAACGAGCACTTCAAATCCTTCAGAGCGTGGCCCAACGTCTGTCGCCGGCCAAGCTGCTGACTTGAGCAGATTTTAGGGGCGCAATGGAACAATTACAGCGTCTCCTGGGCACTGCAGTTTGCCTATAAGGTGTTCTAAAAGGACTTCTCCTCAGAGGCTAAAATCAGGTTACAATATTTCAATGGCGAGTGATCTAGTTAACATGCAAAGACCACGCTAAAGTATATTCAAGAAAATAACCTATATAGGCAGTTCTTTATGGGTTCTACAACAGTTACATTTTTCGGCATTTAAATGTAATACTAAAGTTACCTGTAATTTTATTTATTCAACCAAACCGGCAAAAAAATACTTGTCTTGCCTTTAGAAGATGGCATAAAAGCTGCACTTTTGATATTGGTTACAGCGCGCTTTTATTCTTCAAAAACTGAGCATAGACCAACTGAGAGGCAACATATATGTCAAGCACAAATTTAAAATCGGGACGATAACAGTCGCGCATCAGAGCATGACGCATTATGAAAACGAAGCGTTAGATTTTTCTCACAGGGGAATAGTTTATTACGAAATTCAGTTGTCTAACAGATCGTGTGCTGAGGAATGTTCTTAGAATGCTTTCAGAGCACCTCTTGAAATTGAACCATTTCATGGGAAAATCAAAATTTCGATATTTTTTGAAATGCCTGATGCGAACGCAGCTACATTCAATGATAGGCGTCCTTCACTCTGGAAATATGTTTGAAAAAGTCTTTGTGATAGTTGATGAACAATAAAAATGAGAAAAAATAAACGTGAACCCAACATTGTGGGGAGAAAATGACCTCAATGTCATAAGAATGATAGGGAACGCGTTTTCTGCAGTCGAGCTTCAACGCCTGCGTGAGGCAGTCGGACGTGCTACATGGAAATTTCTTTTTATGTGGTTCAAAGAAAAAAAAAAAGAGAACTTTCTTCCTAAGGCATGATTTCCAAAATCACTGTCTATTCCTGATAGCAAATTGTATTAGGCACCGACAAATACTCGAGTTGCCGCGTGCGCCTGAGAAGCGAGAAATATTGTTTACGCTACGCACACGACATCATGCGGGAAAAAGGGAAACAACCCAGAAACAAAGCGCAATGGTATTAGGAAGATGTGGAGAGAATTTGCAACACAGCGTCGATTCGCAATTATGCTCTGGAGTGTTCATTCGGGAAAAACGTGCATATTCAAAGGCGCATACAATAGTGAATTTTTGATGCGACGATTCAAGTAATTTTTGTAATCATCGCTTTCTGGCCCCTGAGTTTAAAACCCTCTCGCAGCCGGGAGTCAAATTGCTGCTAATGTCAGTGTAACGATTCAAAGTAAAAAATGGCAAACATGCTCTTAGAAATAGTGTCTTATTAGACTAACAAAGGGCCTTACGGAAATTAGTGGCGGAGTGGAGAGGGGAAGGTGTCGGGAGCAGAAAGGAAACGCATTAACGAGCCGACCCGCCGCGGTGGCTCAGTGGTTAGGGCGCTCGGCTACTGATCTGGAGCACCCGGGTTCGAACCCGACCGCGGTTCGATGGAGGCGAAACGCTAAGGAGCCGTGTGCTGTGCGATGTCAGTGCACGTTAAAGATCCCCAGGTGGTCGAAATTATTCCGGAGCCCTCCACTACGGCACCTCCTTCTTCCTTTCTTCTTTCAATCCCTCTCTTGTCCCTTCCCTTGCGGCGCGGTTCAGGTGTCCAACGATATATGAGACAGATACTGCGCCATTTCTTTTCCCCAGAAACCAATTAGTATTATTATTAACGAGCCGCACAACCTTCTTCATGAAGCTTTCTCAAGAGTCTGCAGTATGCCACGCAAAGCTCCTGTGGATATAATGGAGGCAGCAGCCTCCCGGTCAGGGATCCGGAGCTTTACTGTTGTTCGTTCGTCATCTGAATGCTTTACCTTCGCCGATAATCCTCTTCCTTCTCGCAACTACTATCGTGCGAGACATCCGCTGTTGTCCCAGGCCGCTCATGCTTTTGCGTTTCAATAGCACACTTTTTTTACCTCCACCACATGATCGCCTTGTAATTAGCGCAATGTATGTGGTCATCGCCGCTCTCGCTTCATTTAGCTGAGCATAAGTGCTGATTCTCGCCCCTTATCCCCATTATGCCTTGACATCACAACTTCCTCCAATTTTCAGCCTTCGAACTCGGCATTCTTCCCATTCCACATATATCTTTTTGCTCCCGTGCTGTAACACTTTAAGCTCGTTACGTGCTCACCTGCGTGTATTCGTTCACACGTTGGCTGGAGCCGTTGCCGATTTGTCACGCCACCACAGGGACAGTTGCTGCAACGTACATGACCAGCTGGGTGTCTCCCTTCAGCTATCCCGCTGTTGTCACAACCGACCGAGGCCACCAGACAGGTTTCGCCCTTTTCCACTCACGCCAGCATTCCGAGAATCCATCGCATCCCAATGAGCGCCTAATTTAATTTGACCATGGGCATGGTGATACGGCTTCAACTACATCGCAATGGTGTTGTCACCACCGATAATGCATGTGAGCATCGTTCCCAACGCCTCTTGATTCTTCTGGGCATCCGCTCGGCTGTCGACCCGATCTGTGCTTCCCAGTGGTAGAATTAGTCTACAGCGTTCTCCTGCTCTTCCATGCAAGATTCTTCACGCCACCGTACTCGATGTCCGTCCGCAACGCTTCTTTATACACTCAGGACCTCAGAAGCACGTTTCATAACCTCAGTGCTCTCATCCCTGTTGACCACAAACCAGGGTCCGTATTTGTTAGGAGCTGGACTTCTGTAACGATGCATTTCGCACGCCTGACCTTATACACAAGCCCCTAACACCCCATACGATCAACAGATCCGCATGCTCCTACGTTAGACCAAAACCATCCCGGATATGAACCTGCCCACCTTGAAACAGCCGCGGACACAATCCCGCCGCCGTCTCTGGTCTAAACGCTCCCGGATTTCGGCGCTCCCAGCTTTAGAAGCGCGATATTGCTATGGCTCATTCCTCCTTTTAGGCTTAGCAATAGCTAACCAAAATATGAAACCTCATCTGCGCGGCATTTGTGCTCTTCTCAATGCATATTTAACTGCCGCATGCACTAATTTTCACTCTAGAGAACATTCATAAACTATACTCATGTAAATGTTTTCGCTGTGAGATTAGCGCGGTGAGCATAATGCAACATAACTCTGCTAGCAAAACTTTCAGCAGTAGAACGGTATAGACGCAGTTGTGTACGCACCGATTGCACTGTTTTCGAGAGAAGTGCTGAAGACAGAAAGAATTTTCTGGCGGTGGCCGCCTTGCCGTATACAGCAACAATTTCGACTCTACAAGTTCAGGAATTTCGTTTTCTTTTTTTTAATATACACCCGCCGCGGTGGCTCAGTAGTTAGGGCGCTCGGCTACTAATCCGGAGTTCCCGGGTTCGAACCCGACTGCAGTGGCTGCGTTTTTATGGAGGCAAAACGCTGAGGCGCCCGTGTGCTGTGCGATGTCAGTGCACGTTAAAGATCCCCAGGTGGTCGAAATTATTCCGGAGCCCTCCACTACGGCACCTCTTCTTCCTTTCTTCTTTCATTCCCTCCTTTATTCCATCCCTTACGGCGCGGTTCAGGTGTCCAACGATATATGAGACAGATACTGCGCCATTTCCTTTCCCCAAAAACCAATTATTATTATTATTTTAAGATACAACCTAGCTACATTTCAGCGCATTGCAGGCAGCGGCCGCTGCTTCGTGACTTTCTTGAGCTCTGTTTCGCTGTAACGACTTGGCCATGGAAAGCCTTTTTTACAGCAGCGCCTTAAAGGATGATGGGCTATATTTCTTCAAACAATACAGCTGCCCCATTCATGTGTTGCGCTTGGTGCACAAACCCTTCGAGGACAGGGGAGTCTTGTTGCTTCAAAAGCCGCGCGAAGTGTCGTCATGAATGCACAATCTGGGCTGACATGAAGGTAGCCCTCTGCAGCCATCCCGTCAAGAGAGGATCAGCTGAGTACTTGGGGAGGCTGAGGAGGCAGAGTGGGAGCAGCTGCGCGCTAGCGACCTCGCACTGAAACTTTTAACCAAATGTCCCCACCGAAAAAAGAATGTTATAGATGTCACCTTCAAGTTCGCAAAATACTAGCCGCTTACGTGGATTTCGGCTACACATCAGTTAAAAGCAGCCGATGAAATATTCCACCTGTTGTGCCGGGTGCTTTTCTCGTTAATTAATTAAATCCTACATTCAATAAACACGTTAAAGCTATTGATTGAGCCATTCAAGTTTCGGTGCCAAATTTCGATGTCGCAGAGGAAACCTTTGACCTAACCTGAATAAACTCATAGTTAAGAATGTGGATTTACCGGCGTTTTCCACAGCTGAATTTTGGCCGATATGTGACGCTGGTGCGCCATTTAGATATATTAATTAAGGATAAACGAACAGCCTGGAATATTCATTGGTCTCCCTTAAACACCGAAACGGTAATTTCTACGTATAGGTAACGATATATAAAATAAATAATGCGAATTTTTAACAGCAGGCCAGCATTCAGTGGTAATGATGTCCTTTTAATACATTAAGCAGTTCATAAAGCAGCTATATTTTACAGCAGAGTACAATTCGAGCAAAATCAACATTATTATTTCTGGGTACTAGGATTTAGTGCGTCGTTGAATGCGAATGTCTCTTGAATTAAATATATCTTGCCTCTACAGTGCCAGAAAGTTGCCTGACGTCGTCAGTTTCGATGAGTATTACGTCTTTCGTTGCATACTATACCTTCGAAGGCGATACGATTGTCTATACATATAAAATTACAATTTTTCTTGCCATTCTTTCTCCAGTCATGGCGCTGGCACTGCAACCCACCTCCTTGCGTTACCGGTCGCCCCCAGCCCGATAGTCGAGGAAACCTCGCTTGTGCCAAAGGATCCAAATAGTTTGTTGAGCTCAAATTTACAGATTTTATTAATTGAAATATCATGCAAACGATAACCAATATTCCAAGCGCTTTACTCCTTTGCATCAAATCTGCCTTGAGGCAATAATCTCGATCAACGCTTTTACAATCGCGGCTCAGGCTATGTTCTATGTTGGCTCCCTCTGTTCTCACGATCGCATGGCTGAAAAATGGCAGTCAACTGCTGTTGCTTGCACTGAAATTCTTTAATGTGCAGGCCCACTGAAGCAGCCCAGTGGCTGTGGTAATCGGCTCCTTCGTCGCGGGTTCGATCCGAGCCGCCGGCGCATTATTTCGATGTTGCCGAAATACAAAAACACTCGTCTGCTATGCGATGTCAGCGCACATTAAAGACCACCATGAGGTCTAAATTATTGAGGAATCCTCCACTTCGACCTTTATCATTATCTTTGCTTCGCTTCGGAACGCTAAACTTCAATATAAATCTTTTTCACGCATATGTAGAAAAACAATTTACCTCAGCCTTCGACCTCACCCTATAACAGCCGTTGCTTGAACATTCTTCAGAGATCAATAGCCAGTAACGCAATAACATCAACAACTACTGTATAATAAATGCGTATTTTTATTTATCTTGTTCAGTGCTCTCGGTGCCTTCTTAGTGGCTTCTGAATGTGCATTTCTTTATTTTCTTATGTCACATTGTCTTCGCGCACAAAATGTCATGCCAGCTGTGACAGTTTGCCGCGACCACAGCTAGAAAAACAAACATATTCGGGCTCCCCGCTGCTGCAACATGGCGTCAAGGAGAGGAGTATTTCGGCTTGTGTGGCTCTTGCTGCTCAAAGTATTGCTCCGAAAAAAAACAGAAAAAAATAACTGCGAGTTGTATTTAAATAGGGATTCGAGGGACCTGAGGCAAGTGTTCTGTGCGAGGAAGCCCAGGCCCATTTGAAGGTGCTGAAAGCCACCTACGTACCGTAAGTAACTTTGCTCCTTATCTGCATGGAATGCATATTTCTTCTAAGCGAAAGATTAGGCTGCGTTCGGCACGCACTGCAATTGCAAATATAACATGTATCTTCATTTCTTTTCCACGTGATTATAAAGATACAAAATAGATGACATGTCGACATAGGAGTATTCGCGCCCATATTGCTGATTACCCTCCACCAGTCTGAATTCCGCAGTTTTGTCCCCTTGCGCAATTTCTCTGAATTTTTTGGTAAAAAAGTGACTGAATTTCTACGTGAGCTGTTGTTGCTGGCGCATTTCTCAAAAAATTCGTTGAATGCTACTACTGGCGAGAACCACCTACCTATAGAACACGTTACGTCAAGAGTTTGAAGCATTTCTGGTTCCGCAAACATACATGCGTGGGCATTGATCATAAGAGTCACTCTTTCTTTTCGATCACCAAAATCTATACGATTGGAAATTGGAGTACAACGTCTTGTTGAATTCGAGATCCGATAAAGGTGGTGATGTTTAAGCAAACTTGCTGGTATCGTTTCCATTTCTCTCTTTGCTCGCTGCTGGGCTGGGGGGCAACTAAGCAGGCATGAATTTCAGCGTGTTGATGGCTGTGGCTGTGCTGGCACGCGTGGTGCATCTTTATTTCCACTACGTCTTCAGAGCATCAAATCTAAATGGGGTATACGGCACGTTTGGCCACTACACTGACAAAAGAATCTCCAGCCAAGCCACGAAGAGAACATTTCGGTAGTGCCTCTTTTGTGATTCTCCCCCTTTCTACAGAGTGTCTCTGCATGACAGCCGCAGCACCGAATCATTAATTCTAAGTATCTTTCAGCGAAAACCTGAAGGAAATGGGTCCGGTGCCCGAGTGAAACTTCCATGGCTCAATTCTCCAGCAACACTGGATTTCCTTCTGCTGACATATCTATCGAGGCGGCACCACAGATTCAAAAAAATTTCAAATTTTTTGCAGATTGATCACGCATAGAGGTTATCGCTAGTCGCATTGAGCCGTTGCGGCAAAATCGTCGTAGGCGGACTCAGAGACATGATGGAAGGAAAAAAGCTATACTGGCATTGCCCCTGACCATTTTTGATTGCGGTGTGGGCGTCGCAGATGATGGGTGGTACATTTGAGACGGGCAGATGTGTGTAAAATTGCTTCAGAAGCGACACGTTTCTAATTATGGTTTATGTTTTATAGGGGTTTAACGTCCCAAAGCGGCTCAGGCTATGAGAGACGCCGTAGTGAAGGGCTCCGGAAATTTTTACCACCTGGGGTTCTTTAACGTGCACTGACATCGCACAGTACACGGGCCTCTAGACGTTTCTAATTATGTATACACACATGTCATGTAGACTTACAAGTTTTGCAATATGCGAGCGCTTCCGAAGATATGAATGCAATAGTTTGTTGTTCTGCCCTGAACCGGAATTGTCTTGGATCAGAGCGCCCGTTTTAGCTTCAGAGTTACACAGGGTGCAGAGTTACACACTGCCGGCAAATAACCAATGGAACTTAGTGGGTCTGCAACAGACACTACCACCTCCCTGCTGTATTTCATTCTTTAAAGGTGCAGTAATGTGAGTGACCTGGACAGTTCTTGCCACATCTGTTCGCGCGATGCCGAGATGCTCGTCTCCCTCTTCCCTCTCTCCAATTTTCTCTCTGCCCTCTGTCCCCCGGTTCCTCTATTGCGGCAATGTCTACTCGCGTGCTCCGCACTTAAGATACGCATTGAAAGGAAGGAGAGAGGAAATTTGCGGTTTCTGCATGGCATTTCTTGGACCCAGCGATAAATTATTGAAACGGGACCTTAGCCAGCGTCACTTCGGTTGTTTGTATATTAGCAAAATTTTTCAACACAAGCGAAGCCTATTATTGCCAAAAGCCATTATTATCCGGCACTTGGCACTGGCCATATGAAGCAGGTATGACCGACCACAAAAACCAAGAGAAAGACGTAACTCCGACTACGATGCTCAAGTGGAGGCTGCTTGCGCTGACTTCTGGGTGCTACTTGCGGCGAAATTCGCGACTGCTTGTGGGTACTAGGATTGGTTGGCTTTACAAGTTAATATTAAGGCTCCACACAAGCCGTTTTCTCCTCCGCAGCCGCAAAGGCAGGCGCGAAGGGCATTCGATGTGGAGAGTACGAAAGGTAGATAAGAAACCTATTGTGGTCAGCCGGTTCCGCTAGCTATTTCCGGCAGGGGCGCTGGCTTAGCATGGCAGCTTCGCGTCGCCTTGCCGTGACGCTACCAGTTTACTTAATCATGAGCAGAACATCGGAAAGAGAAATTTAATTCGGGCTTAACAATAGGCTGCTCTGCGTACATGGCTAATATGTTATGTATCTGCGTTTTCAATTGCTTCCCAATGAACTCAAAAGAAGACTAGGAAAAAGTGGAACACACAAGACACAGGCAAGCAAAAGATTCAAAACAGTATCGAGCGACATAAATAATGCCATCTTTCTTTGATGCATCAGCCTAATACAGGCGTAAATACGGTCAAGCTGTATTTTGTAATGGTTTAAAAAGCCGGATAGGGTTGTGTAATTTAAACATGCACCACATCGGAAAAATGAATTCCCTGTTGGTGCACTTGTACTTTTCTTCGCCACCATTTCCAGTAAAGCAGCAAATCCAGCTACACCGCAGTGATGAAGATAGCTATGCTGCCCCTGGTCTTCATTTTGACGGCCTGCTGCTGTATTGAAAAAGGTGAGACGCAAGAATTTTAAACATTCACGGTACATAGCGCTTACAAACAACATTCATAGAAGAAATTGCTGAAGTTATTTCACCGGCGCAAAAAAAAAGGTATTTTGAGCAAACCTTTGCCCTGACAGCCCCCTTTTTGAGGCACGAATTTTCCCTGATGTTCTTGTATTGCAAATCCAAAAAATAAGCTTTAAAACGTAATCGAGATTAATGAGCTATGCTTTCAATGAGACCTCTACATACGAAGTCCGTATCTGTGCAAAAAAAAAAAAACTAATGGATCAAAATTGTGCAAGAAACGAAGTAGCTTTTAAAGGGTACAGGTTCTATATCCTTGTGAGT
Source organism: Amblyomma americanum (assembly GCA_030143305.2). NCBI lineage: Eukaryota > Metazoa > Arthropoda > Arachnida > Ixodida > Ixodidae > Amblyomma > Amblyomma americanum. Next base: position 3,254 of record JARKHS020035671.1, on the reverse strand, counting down.
CCTGAGCAATAGTAGTGAGTCCCGAGAAATATTTATAAAGTATCGGTATTCACAAGAATGCACTGAAAAATGCTGTAGCTTTATATCTCACCATTTTTTCTGTTAAACGAAGGCTGTTGAGACCCTCACTGTTTTTAGCTTTGGCTGAGGATGCTGAGGCCCCCCTCGTGGTTTCATTGTGTTTTCGAAAATCCTACCTTCTCGGCCTCTCTCTACTCTTTATGCTTTATTTTAGAGTTTTCGGAAGGCTCTCTGCTACGACCTTTCCTGCTTTCAGAAATATTCAAAAGCCATTTGACTCGTATTTATTTAAATGCATATGCTAAATACGATGAAATGCGTATTTCGATGAGAGTTACAAATATTCAGTTAAAACTTTCTTTGAAACTTCAATTTCATTTTATCCTTTAGTGCTTAAAGGGACATTATACTAAGCAACAAACTGATAAGGCTGCTGAGGGCGCTGTTTCTGTTAACCAGTTCTTCAAGATGCGAGTGATAAGCACCGCGAGTTTTCGCTGATTTGCAATAGCACTAAGCCTGCAGTCATGATGCCTTGTTAAGAATTCTCTGAAAGATACTTGGGCAATATATCGACGGTGTCGCACAAGGATACCAGAAAAGGTCTACTGAAAAACGTCCCCTTAATATTTCGCAACAGTGCAAGTGTGAAGCAGTGGACAACAAAATATCGAATTTCGTCGAGTTGGAGTGTTTTTTCAGCAACTACAGGCTTGTTTGCTCTTTCAGACATGATTTGTGCTCTCTGACAAATAAAATTATTTTATCGACTGAGAGTCGGGTTTGATCGCTCAGCTATGAGGAAATTGCCTTTCTTGTTCTGGTCCAGCTTCTTAGGAGACCGTTGAACTAAGATGGGGAATCCGTTTCTTCACCAGCATGTGCCTAAGGTTGACAAAATTCCTCAAAACGCGAAATCTAGTTGCTATAGCTTAATCCTGGATTCTGGACTTCGATTTTTTCCACGTTGAGGTTAAGGTGCAAGTATTTCAGAACTCAACAGGAAGCTATCTATGGTTGACGAAATGAGTATAGTAGCCTCGTTTCGTGGTCCGGCTTTTCTCAAGCATGACAGATAACTCTTGCATAAATCAGGTACATTATACAGAAATAAAATTCCTCATTACGTGTCGTGTACCATGCATTGAGGTATAATAATTCGGGAAAACAGCGCAGCACGCGGAATGCACAATTTGATTCAAAACCTGAACTATAAATATGGCATGTACTTTTTTCATCCAGTCGATGTCTGAACTTGTTTTTTTTTTTATCTGCAGGTGCTGGCAAGGCACTAGAAATTTCTGAACGCGGGGAATCAAGCCGCGCAGGAACGGCAGGTAGGTTTATGTTGTTTCCGTTGCATTGGTACCTGCCTTAAAGACAAAGGAAAATAAAATTAATTCAAATATTAACCATAAATGGTTGCAAACCATTTATTCTGTTTTATAATGCTTTTTATATGTTACCAAGCAATTCGCAGCTAAGTGTGGGCCACGTCGACACGCCTTAAATGTCTGGCATGTTATGTCTGCCAGCAACATGCTCCATCTTCTGAGGAGTTTAGTCGCAAGAGACTCCTGACAACCCCTCCTCTCCTTCATTTTGTAGCGATAGCTACATTACGGTAACATTTCGAACCTTCAGCGGGGCGGCGCCGCCACCCTGTGGCTGCGCCGCCACGCTGTCACGTGGTTGGGCACGTGGTGCGGAGCAGCTACCGGCGGCACGGCGCCGTGGCTGATCACGAGGCTCGTCACGTGGTTGGTCACGTGACCAACTTCCACTCGGCCAGCTGTAGCCATCGCGTCACTCCTGGTTTAACCAGAGCTAAGCCACCGCCATTTTTTTCGCAACTTGCGAAATATGAATACGGGTACAACTACGTACGTCAGCGCATGGGGCTCACAATGAAGCCGATACAAAGGCTGTGTCCGTTACTTGAAATCGAAATTTGGCTCGGACCTCCAGCTTTAGGCCTATTCCAGATAGTAGAATTAATTCCACTTCTTTGTCCGGCGCGGCCTACCGAACTCGGCTTAAGGCAGCGGAAGACTGGCCAGTGCGGGCCAATGCGGGGGCTGCAAGAGCACCAGTTATTAATTGCTGATTTCTTCAGCATATGTACGGATAGTATAGAAGCAAAGAATAAAAAGCTTCATACAATACATTTCCCGTCGAAAAGCACCAAAAACGATAAGGTTGGTTTTTTTTTTGGACTGCTGCTGAGAGAGAGATGGTAAAAGAAGAAGCAAATAATTTTTGTTTTAATTTCTTCAAGCCTGTTGAAGAGAATGAAGCCGGATTTTAAAGCATGTTTTGAAGTTCGCGATCCCTTCGGAAAGGAAAGAACATTTTCGCAGCAGAGTCAATCATCTGTAAGAGGGAACAGGCAGTATTCCTTTCTGTGCTTCGGAAAAAAATTGTTACCAGAAAAAAGCGCGGGATCTCCATAAGTGGCATGAAAATCAAGAAGAATCGACCCCGAAAACAGTCAAGCTTACCTGTTTTAGTTTTTTCTCGACAGATGCGTTTATGCCCGAGAATTTTTTAGAGATTCGAAGGCTATCGTAGGGAATAATTTTTGAATCGATGGCATAGGAGTAGAGCCTACACCTCGCGTGCAAGAAGAGTGGGGTTCGAATCCATGTACCACAGATTTCTACGCCGGATTAAAAAAAGAAATCTCCGGGTGTCGATAGAATTGCGCAACCAGGCCTGGGGTGCGGCCTGATCTCGGCGACCAGAACCGACAACGCACTTCTCACCAGAGCAGGATTCCGCCACACTGGTATGCACTTGGCCACAACCTCATATATGACTAAATCATTTAACCCTCGGCCCGTCATCCCCATAGCATGATCAAGAGCAGAACACTGGCAGAGCATAACAGTGGGTCTAAAAATTAAATGCATAAAAACAAAGTTCAACAATCTCGGAAGGGAACAGCAGTTTACAGTTGTTAGCGAGGTGATGGAAGCGGTAAAGGAATACATTCCTTAGGGCAGATAGTGGCCGCAGACCCGAATCACGATAGCCAATAACTAGGAGAATAAGAATGGGGTGGAGAGCAATTGGTAGGTTCTCTCAGATCATGAATGGCAGGTTACCAATATCTCTCAAGATAAAAGTTTACAACAGCTGTGTCTTGCCGGTACTCACATATGGGGCAGAAACGTGGAGGCTAAAGAAAACAGTTCAGCTTAAGTTAAGGATAGCACAGCGAGCCATGGAAA